>CM075772.1:40412551-41012551 GCA_037974665.1 Ehretia macrophylla
CTGTAGAAAATGAAAAATAGAAGATATGAGTTTTGGATTTCGCTTGTGTAAAGATATTATAAGTCTAAAGATATTATAAGTCTGTGTTTTGGATTGTTGAACTTAATAAAAATACTTGTTTACTTAGAAAAAAAAATTATTCTTCTAATTATGTTGCCAAATTTGCTAGGTTAGATTGTTTCCTTTCCGATTGAATCTTTCTCATAAAATTGGAATAGTAAATAAAGTCCCAAAAGACCTTATAAAATATCTGAATCATCCAATGTCCACCTAACACCATTATTGTTAAATACATCCAATGCCAGATTTACAGAAAATAAATAAGAATTTGTGCTGAAATTTAAATAGTATTATAATATTTTAAAATGATGACATAAATAAAATCTCAAAGTACTAGTTTCCAAAAGTACTACTCTTGGTTCAATATGCTTCTAATGCTAAAGTTTCATAACATTATGAAGGGAGAGTTTTCAAAACGTTTATGGGGTCCACATTTTCTCTTTGGCACATGAAAACACACGTCAATGTGGGCTCCATGGGTTGTGTCCTAGACGTTAAATATCCCGGACATTTTGAAGACTTTTCACAATATTATGAAAGACAGCCCATATACCAGCTGTTGTTCCTGTAATATCGTAGTTGAACCTTCAGAACTTCATAGCTAAAAGGTAAAGATTAAATAACAAAGCTGAAACACGGTACTAACCATCAACACCAGCTTACAATTTGGAGGCCAATCCCAGAAAGTCAGCATGTTTCTTGATCACTTGCAGTTTCAGCAAAGACTTCACAACTTGCTTCATAGTAGGACGTTCATCTGCAATTCTATTTATGCATTTCATTGCTAAATCTGTAATTTCATGTCCATCCGTTAAAGAAAAATCAGGATCCAATGTTAAATTTTGGTCCACAAGTGAAAGGGTGAACTTTCCGTTGCCGTTTTCTGATTCACAAGATTCGAATAGACCCCAGGCCCAAGAATAAAGGAGAGGAGCATTGGAGCGCCTATCTTCTTCTTCTTCTGTATCAACTCTTTTGGTTATTAGGTTTAACAATACAACTCTGAATGCAAAAACATCCGACTTCTCTGACCAATTATCTGTGAGAAAGATGCCAAAAAGCTATTAGGAAATGATAAGGATATAATTTCAAGACTTATTGCTTCAAAACATAAGAAGCATCTCTCATATCATGAAGAGAAAATCAATTGGATCAGGGACACCAACAGTTATTGTCCCTGATGATACTTCCATCACTTCACAGTTATAATGAGTGATATACCTAGTGAATACGGCATTTTCATGAACTTTAGAACTGCAAGGCAAGGCTAACATAATAGCCAAAAAGTGCCTGATTCCACAACTTCAGCAATTTGCCAGCAATTACTCCAAAAGAGATACCTACAAAACATCTTTGCAACTCACTACAACCACCCCCACGCCCCACTCCCCACTCCCCGCCCAGGAAACAGAAAAGAATAGAAATCCGATATTTAACCAATAAGTAACAGGCTCCATGACATGGCTTATAGTCCAAGCTAAGCGGGTTGGATGAGTAGAGCAGCAGTATGGTATGAATTGGAATTGACAAATGTAAATCAACAGACTTCATCTCGTCTTACAGTTCAGTACAGCACCTAACACATTTAACATTGCTTCACTCATGTAAGATCCAATTACAGTCATTTTGCCACACTCTGTATCCAGGTTAGCTTTCTGAAACTTCTACTTTGCAAAAGTTATTTCCCACTTCAAAACAGCATCAAGAAGGAAATACAAGTAACAGGGCAGACTTAAAATGCTAGCAATTATAATGTCTAGACCAACAGATCAGTCATGCATATCATTAGCACAGAAAGTTGCCGATGCCACAGCCTAGAAAAATGCCTGAAACAGTCGGCTTGGAAATTCTAAGAAGTTGATTCTTCCACTATCCATAATTTTACAAGTTTTTCTCCTCTATTCTTTCCATCCCTTAGTTTAGTTCAAGTTCCTTCATTGTCTTAGAAAGAGCCTGATTATCATTTGCGAAATGCTGAGTTACAACAAAAGTATTACATCTTTTGGGGTTCTCTCTCTGACTGATATATTTCTTTCCCCTCATTTGCAGGTTCTTAAGTTTATCTCCTTCCACACAATTGGCACGAGGCATAATAGAGCAGCCTCCTACAATCTCCCCATCCTTCTACGTCTTATACATATCTCAAGCTAAATAAAATCTCCCTTATTGCTCTAGCCATAACCCATTTTAGTCCAAATACACAAAGTGACAAGTTTCCCAAAAATGATCTTAGCACAACACTACGTAATTTTTAAGTGACTAGATATTTCATCTTTCTAACCCAAAAACAGTAGTTCACATAAAGCACTGTCCTTTTTCTCAAATAATCTCCCACCAGGATGTTGCCTTTGGCTCTTCCGAGAAAAAAATACACCTCAATTGGGAGGGGAATTTCATACATCTTAATCCTGCTAACCTCTCTGTAGTTTCACATAAACAACAGGACAACAAAATTGTGCTTTAAGCACCAACCACAAAATAACTCCTCATAGACCATAGACGGTCAATATATGTTGAACTTTGACATTGCAGACCAAACTTGTAATTTAATAGGTGGACTTACAAACATATTTAACCCTCTTATGTTCTATACTTTTTTTTTTTTTTACAGAAAAAAGAATTATGGGAATGAAAGGAAACCATGGATACTAGCATAAACCTACTTCTTACTGTTGACAATTTCACATACTTGAGTAGCCAATATTTGGGTCAACGTAGCCATAGCATCCATTACATTCATACATCACTCTATCAGGGAAAATTCCACCAGTAATCATGCCAAAGTCATGTAATTTGGGATTGTATTCCCGCGTGAAAAATAACTGAAGTTTATACATTGCTTTGAGAAACAACGAGCTTTCATTGCTCTCTTCCGACAAATGAAAGAAAATGACAACTTACAAAAAGAAATCATGAGATAAGGCGCAAATCAAACCTCATCGACCAAAATATGAGCAGCAGCAATATTGCGAACCAGGAATGGATTATATGCAGAATTTCCAGCATGCAAAAACTTAAGAAGGCGAGAAAATCCAAGGGCAACCTTGATTCTTTGGAGCCAAGTAAAGCTATCTATAAGTAAACACAACTTAGCATCAATAATCTATTCGACATGATATTCAGATACTACTAGATCATTGAGTATCTACAAGTAATTGTACATCATATTGGATAAAACAGGGCACAGATTTATGCGTACCTTTAGGGATCAGGTTATGAACGGTATCCATTGGGTTAAAATTATAAAGGGCACCAAGATGTTCACCGTCCCAGCAAAATCCAAGAAGATCTATCATCCCTGGGTGTGTTGTCAGTCTCTCATGTTTAAGTAGAACAAATTCATACTGAAAAGGATACACAAAAGAAGCAATCACTAGTATGATACTGAGGATCCATAAAGGATACCTACTAATTAGAAGCACAAGGATTTTAGTTATTCAAATAACGAACCATCACTCCAGCTAAATTAACTCCCTGGAAATACTCATTACGCTTTGGAACTTCCCATATCTTCACCATCACATCATCTGTTTGAGGCAGAACCCGCTGAAATTTTGCACGGTACACTTTGCCAAATTGGAAAATACCAACAAAGTTTTCTTCACTAAAATTGTCAGTAAACATCGCTAGTTCCTTATATTTCAACCTTCTAGCAAAACCATGATCCATCATTCCCTCCACTGTTCCAATTAAAGCAGATGGAAATAATGTCGGAGGTGAAGAAATAAAAAATCAGAAAAGATTACGAGTCATGAAAACTAGAAAGAATCATAGTCTGTTAGATTAAACCACATTTAGCAAGTAATAACAATATATATGTAACTACTGGTAAGTATGCATAAAATGAACAGAAACACGTGCAGCTAGAGAACATTGTCCTTTATATAAGGATGCGCAAAGAAGGGTACATTGTATCCTAATACTGCAACCACTATGGTAATGCAAGGACGGCCATCTGAGTTCACGCCCACCATTTCCTCATAATCAAACAAAGAAAATTCCATTCCTCTTTACCAGTGTATAAAAAGGCGTAAGGCACACTAAAACGATAGGGGGTCCTAGTGTCTAGGTGCTAGGTGCAAGGTGCAAGGCGCAATGCGAAGGCACGTGCTTGAGGGAAGTGAGGCACATTTCTTATATTTATGAAAAATAAGTTACGAAATTAAAGATCACTAAGATAGAAGCTTTAATTAAATAATTCTTAGACTCAAAAACATCTTGCACACACACACACATATATATATATATATTCATCAAAAGGTCAAGTGTATTTTTGTAATTTGAACACATACTACCAAAACAAAAGATAAATATTAACAAAATATAACTATTTTACAAAAGGCGACCAAGGCGGTCATCTTGTGAGCCTTGGTGCGCCTAGATAAAATCGCCTTGCCTTAGGCCTTTTAAGCGATGAGGGTGCGCCTCGCCTCTAAGGTGTGCCTTTTCAAACACTGATCTTTACCAATATCATCCCTTTCACCTTTACAATTTTCCATCCCATTACAGAAGCAAATGTGTAGCAGAAACTAGTACTCACTCACAGTATCACGCACAACATAAAATTATTACAAACTTAAATCAAACTCACATTTTAAAAGGCATAGGGTGACAAATCAATTATGCATGTCAACACTTCAAAGAGGTTTTAAGCAGTTTACATCATTGATAACAAATTTGAATCTCAATTTGATCACAGGGATCATGTGAATAATCCTGGCAGTCAACACCCGGATAACAAAAATAACAACTTGATACAGAAGTATGTCATTTTTTCTATACAAAACCATGCTTACAATTGTATAAACTTACATTCTTTAATTATTTTTTTTATAATAAAGTTCAGACGCCTAGGCGCATGAGCACTCCTTTTCACAATCTCAAAGCTTTTATCTGAAGAAAAGGGCTAAAATTTTTAATTTTTATACAAGCTCATTGAAAAGAAAAATAAATAAAAAATCATATTTGTGCATGATAAGTACATAAACATACTGAGTTCCTAAGAAGCAAAAGAATTGAGCAACTCAGGCCCAAAAGCTAACAACTTTATAAAAAGGCTAAGGGGATTTCCACAAGCTAAAATAAATGTAGAAAAAAAAAATCCACATTCGTGAATACATATATATATATATATATACCTAAATTAAAAAACAAAAACAAAAATAAAAAGGGTTTACTCGAAGTCAACAAGTTTACAGAATATATATATATATATATATATATATATATATATATATATATATATACCTAAATTAAAAAACAAAAACAAAAATAAAAAGGAATTACTCGAAGTCAACAATTATACAGAATAAAGGCAAAAAAATTCAAATTTTCAGATGCAAAAAAGGAAAAGAGAAAAAGAAACATTCGAGATACAAAAGGAAAAGAAAGAGAGAAAAGAAAATTAATCCAATGAAACATATTCATATAAAAAAGAAAATTGAAAGAAAAAGAAACGATAAAAGAGGTTTCGAAGTTGAAATACTAGTTTGGTGCTCTTTGGTCGTGTCTCTCCAAAAGGACACGAAAAGGACAGAAGAAGCTTCGAAGGAGAGACCGGCAACCACACGACAAAGCAGCCCTCAAAGTGTTTTTCTAATCACTACACGAGGGGGTTTTATATATAAGATACTAGTATTACGCACGTGGCCATGTCCATATGTGGCCCAACCCCAACCTCAACTATTATTTAGAGTCCCAAACCAGTTTTGAAAATTCTAGAAAACGTCCTAGACCTAGAACGTCTTGGATACATCTTGTAAAACCTACAACAGCGGGTGTTTTCATTAATATTGATTTATGTTTTAAGAAAATTTTATAATTAATTTATTATTTAGAATTTAACTAATTATTAATTCATAAAATCTTTGGGCCTCTAAATACAAAAAAAATCATATTTTAAATATATTATCTTATAATTTTATTGAGATTAATTTTTTATATTAGTTCCAAGTCATGATCAGATAATTTTATTGTTTAAAAGAAATTACTAATGTATCGAGTATTAATCTAAAAAGATTCTATTGTAGTGTTTCAGCCCCTAATATTGCAATTTTGCACTTGACTCTAATTCAATCAAACCCATATTATACCTAATTTCTACATGTTAAACATAATTTTCAGATAAAAGGGTGATATTTCGATTTTAAAAGAGTGCATGTGCTGAATGCTGAATAAACTGGATATAATTGAATAAATAATAAATCAATTTAAAAATATCTAGACTTTTTCGACGTGAAATTTGTAGATTTTACAGTCCAACAATTAAGGTGAATCATACTTTTTGTAGAATTATACTTAATAAAAAGAGTAAAAACTTTCAAGGACTAATAAATCATGTTTTCAGTCTAGAATATTCGGTCGATTTTTCACAGTTGGTTACAACGTCTTTGAGCCCTTTTCACACAATTTAGTCAATCTTGCTTTGTCCATTTTCAAGCATTAGGGAAGCTTACTTGACCCATTCTCATCATCATTCGATGCTAATGTTCGTAAATTAAATTAAACCTAAGAAAAAATCTAAAAAAATTATAATATAATATGATGCTATTATACAATTTAATGTAATTGAAAGAAATATAGCAACGCTAAGTAGAAAGTGCCCGTACACTCCTGGATGGTGCATAAATAATGTTAAACGAAAAATACACTATGAAAATTAATCTTACAATTATGGTATACTATTCATTTTAATGTAGTCTTTGTTAACCAAGAGTACGCGAGATAGTTAACCCACTATTATACAATTACGAGATCAATTCTCATGAGTAACATCATTTGATATGTTTGTATGGATTAGAACTTTCTTAGGAATTAAGAAAAAAAAAAAAAGCTAATTTGGTTAAAAATTGGAAAATTCGTGACATCAAAGTAAAGTTAGAAATCAGATCAACTATGTTATGTTGGGAGCATTAATTATACGAGAAATGATTTTTGTTGAAAACCCCACTAAGCTATTCTGGAAGTTTCAATGCCACGAGCATTTACCCAAATTCTTATCCAATGTGAATTCTTTTATAAGTTAAGTAATAAATAGTACTAAATGAAATTTAATTTCTAAGCCCTTCAAGGAAGAAGCATGGCCAAAAGAGATAATAAAAAAAAAAAAAAAAAGAACTAATGCAAGAGAAAAAGGAAAAGGGAAAAGAAAAAGGAACAAGAATAGAAACTTTTTTATTTTTTATTTTAAATTTTAATTTGTATCATTATTTTTAGTAATTTTTACGAAGAATCTCTTCAATGGATCAACTATGACATCCTATATCGGTGGGAGATAGTGTGATTATGTGATTTATAAGTGGGTGTTGTAGGTATAAGGGACAACTTCGGTTAGTCATTTTGGGCCAGCAGGAAAGAGGCCCAAATAGTTGTCTTTTATACCTAAAACACTAGTCGTGCCTGCAAGCTGGGGGGTCTGGACTTGGAGCGTGACAAAATGGTATCAAAGCAGGTCACTAGCTGATGTGGGAACTAAGTGTTATGCGGACCAAAGTGCAACACCTTGAAGGCTGGTGGGAGCCACCTCTTGAACCCGTATGAACCACCTCTAAAATCCTTCACCGCTTGGTTGCTCCTGGGTATGTGTGCCCTTGGCGAAGACATCAGGTCCTTAACAGGGGTGTATGTGACATCCCATATCAGTGGGAGATAGTGTGATTGTGTGATTTATAAATGGGTATTGTTGGTATAAGGAATAACTTGCGTTAACCATTTTGGGCCAGTAGAAAAGAGGGCCCAAGTAGTTATTTCTTATACCTAGAACACTAGTCTCGCCTACGGGTTCAGGGGTCTAGACTCGGGGTGTGATAGAATAGTATCAGAGCAGGTCACTAACCAGTGCAGGAGCTAAGTGTTATGTGGGACAAAGTGCTATGACATAAGTGGGTATTGTGGGTATAAGGAATAACTTGAGTTAACCAATTTGGGCCAATAGAAAATAGGCCAAAATAGTTATTTCTTATGTCCACAACATCAGTCTCGCCTGCGGGCTTGGGGGTCTGGGCTCAGAGCGTTATAGAATTGTATCAAAGCCGGTCACTAGCCGGTGGGCGAGTTAAATGTTATGTGGGGTAAAGTGCTACACCTATAAAGTTGGTGAGAGTTATCTCTTGAACCCGTAGGAGCCACCTCTAAAATCCTACACCGTCTGATTGGTCCTAGGTTTGTGTGCCCCTGACGAGGACGTCAGGTCCTTAACGGGGGGTGTATGTGACATCCCACATCAGTGAAAAATAGTGTGATTATGTGGTTTATAAGTGGGTGTTGTGGGTATAAGGGACAACTTGGGTTAACTATTTTGGGCCAGTAAGAAAGAGGCCTAAGTAGTTGTTTCTTATGCCTACAATACCAGTCGCGCCTGTGGGTCCGAGGTTCTGGGTTCGGAGCGTGACAAAATGGTATCAGAGCAGGTCACTAGCCGGTGCGAAAGTTAAGTATTATGCGGGGCAAAATGGTACACTTAGAAGCTGGTAAGAACCACCTCTTGAACTCGTAGGAGTCACCTCTAGAATCCTTCATCGCCTGGTTGGTCTTGGGAATATGTGCCCCTGATGAAGACGTCAGGTCTTTAATGGGGGGTGTATGTGACATCCCACATCGGTGGGAGATAATGTGATTGTGTGGTTTATAAGTGGATGTTGTGGGTATAAAGAATAACTTGGGTTAACCATATTGGGTCAGTTGGAAAGAAGCCCAAGTATATGTTTCTTATGCCTAGAACACTAGTCGCGCCTGCGGGCTCGGGGGTCTAGACTCAGGCCATGACATCAACAATGAAAATTAATTTTTAGAAATAGGACTATATAGAATTTTTAAATAGTTGGGACTTTTTCAGATGTGGAGATTACTCTTTTAATTTTATTCTCATATAAAATAATATTGGTGAGGAGGGAAAACTATATGATGAGATTGTAATAGACTAGGATGCATAATCAAGATGAAGTAGAAGTGTTTAGAATATACTAAAAACTAAAGTTCATTGTTTTTTAACTTGTCTTGAAATCAACATGCTTAGTTTATTCAATTCTCGAAATTCATCTTTAATTTTCACAGTCTTATCTTAATAAGATAGCTTTTAATAAGGTAACTGAAAGTATCCTTTTATTATTTAGAACTAATTATGAGTTGTACCGAAAAATTTTACACAAAATTTCTCACAATGGTGAAAATCTAATGCAATATAAATTACCAATATTTTAATTATACATGACAACGAGATATACGGAGAAAAGAATACTAAGAAGAACGTGAAAGAAAAAATAGGAAAGGAAAAAAAGAAAAATGAAACATAGTAAGGTAGAAAAAGGTTTTATTTATTTTTTTATTTTTTTCGCCAAAAGGTAAATAAGGTTGTAGACATGTTTGTTACATGTGTTTCTTTATCACTTATATTTTAAAATTTTCTCCTTACCTTTTTTTATGGAAAAAAGGCAAATCCTTAACAGAATGGGTTATAAAACTTATATTCCTAAAATTGTACATGGTCTATGGTTTACTAAAAGTGTAAGGGGTCTAAATCAAAATTATCAACTAACGATCTTTCATTTTTACCATTTTGTAATTAGCCACAACTCTTATTTTTGACGAAAAATCAGATGAATCTTCATAACTCTATATTTCAAAAAACATGGAGTTTACATTTAACAAAAAAATTTGGGGATACAAGGCAAAATACCCACTTATCCATGGGTTAGTTAGCGACAGGGGCGGATGCATGTCGGAAAAAGTGAGAGCTGTAACCCTTACTGCTTCCAAAAAATGTTAAAAATTTATTCATTTTTGTAAAAAATAAATTCATATATCTATATATTTTTAGTTTAAAAAAAAACTAATTAGTCCCTATTGGAAAAAAAAAATTGTACTCATTTAGTTAAAAAAAAATTGTATGGTTAACACCCATTGACAAAAATTTCTGAATCTATCCCTGGTTAGTGACACAATAATTTGTTTGGCCCCTTAAAAATTGACGTAGCATTCAGGCTGCAGATGCATTAAAACTTTTGATGCACCTTATTTTTTTTAAAAAGTAAATTTTTCTAATAATCATTTTCAAAACATGAGATTAGATGAGCTTAAATTAGAGAACGAATGTATAATATTTTTTTTTTAAAAGTTCCGAATTTTTAAGGGCCCATTAAACTATTTTGTAGTCCCGTACCATCAAATTATTTTGGTTGAAAAGGATCAAAATAGTTTCAATAACCTCTTGGAGTGGAGCCAAAAATTTAATGTTAGAGGGGTTGAAATTTTTTTTTGTATAGTTTTTTTTGCACAATATTTTTTTGGTTAGTAGAAAAGAGACTAATTTTTACAATTAAAAAAAAATAGAAAAGAGACTCAATTTTTATAGTTAAAAATAATAATAATAAAAACAAGTATAGCACTAAGTACCTCAAAGTTATATTTATATATCTAATAGAAAAATAAAATCAAAACAAGTAGTAATAGAGACACACACTAGCAAAAAACTTGCAAAACAAATGTAATTGTGATTACTTGAACTCACACTCTCAATATGTTGGTAAATGTGACTATTCACTAAACTAACTTCATTTTTTTTTTTTTGAAGAATTCTATACTTTTTTTACTTTTTACTTAATGGGAGACCAAATATATTTTTTTTTAAATTTCCATTAAATATTCTTCTTCTTTTTTTGGAGGTCGCCCGGTCCCCCTTCGTCCGCCCCTGATAACCTCATTTCTTTAGCATCATTCATAATTACTTAACGAAATTGCTTTTCGCATACTTGTCACATGTTGATGTGAGGATATAAATGCTAGAATTTAAAGATGAAAGATAATCTCATATCTGTCTCTGTCTGTCCTTTTTCCTCCTTTTTCTGGCTCCTTTTCAACCTTTGCATCGCTTTTCCTATTTCACATAATATGCTTAATATGCAGATAGACTCCTTGTATCAGGATAATTATTAAAACGTTCCTTGTATTTAATCAAATGTTACACAATATCCGCTTTTGTTATTTGTCCATTAATATTTAGTGGTACGCACTTATAATGCAAATTTTTTTTCTATAGTTTCGAATAAATAAATTCTTCTTGGACAAACTGCCCCTTATTAGCCATTGTTAAACAAGGACGAACTTGATGTCAATAAATCTGCAAGTGTAGAAATTCATTTCAGCAAATTAATAATAACATAGGAGGCATTTTTTCAATTTACATTTTCCTTCTATTTTCACCTCCTCCTCACACCTCCACCACCACAACTACAACAACATTGAACGAACATCGATATCAACTCTTTAAGAACATGGTCGCTCCCTTGATCCCACTAGTTTTAACATCAATTTGATTAGAACAATCAATAGATTGCACCGGCAAAATTAAACTCTCTTACAAAGGAGCGATTGTTTGACAAAATTGTCAATAGTGTCCGACTTAAGATTCGACTTCACCTTAAGTTCAAGAGTAGTGTTTTGAATAGAATTATCTGTAGAAAGTGAAAAGTAGAAGATATTATTGTATGTTTTGGATTTCGTTTGTGTAAAGATGTTACAAGTTTGTTTTTAGATTATTGAACTTAATAAGAATACTTGCTTACTTAGCCAAAAAAAAAAAAAAAATTATTCTTCTAATTATGTTGCCAAATTTGCTAGATTAGATTGTTTCCTTTCCGATTGAGTCTTTCTCATACAACCATCTAAAATTGGAATAGAAAATAAAGTCCCAGAAGACCTTATAAAATAGCTAAATCATCCAATGTCGACTTATCACCATTAGTGCTAAATACATCCAATGCCAGATTTGAATAAGAATTTGTATTGAAATTTAAATAGTATTACAATATTTTAAAATGATGAAATAAATAAAGTCTCAAAGCACTAGTTTCCAAAACTACTACTCTTGGTTCAATATGCTTCTAATGCTAGAGTTCCATAACATTATGAATGTAGTGTCTAGACGTTGTAGTTCTGGTAATATCATAGTTGAAACTTCAAAACTTCATAGCTAAAAGGTAAAAGATTAAATAACAAACACAGCTGAAACACGGTACTAACCATCAACACCAGCTTACAATTTGGAGGCCAATCCCAGAAACTCGGCATGTTTCTTGGTCACTTGCAGTTTCAGCAAAGACTTCACAACTTGCTTCATTGTAGGACGTTCATCTGCAATTCTATTTATGCATTTCATTGCTAAATCTATAATTTCATGTCCATCCGTTAAAGAAAAATCAGGATCCAATGTTAAATTTTGGTCCACAAGTGAAAGGGTTAACTTTCCGTTAACGTTTTCTGATTCACAAGATTCGAATAGACCCCAGGCCCAAGAATAGAGGAGAGGTGCATTGGAGCGCCTATCTTCTTCTTCTTCTGTTTCAACTCTTTTGGTTATTAGGTTTAACAATACAACTCCAAATGCAAAAACATCTGACTTCTCTGACCAATTACCTGTCAAAAAGATGCCAAGAGCTATTAGGAAATGATAGGGATATATAATTTCAAGACTTGCTGCTTCAAAACATAAAAAAAAAAAAAAAAACATATCGCACATCATGAAGAGAAAATCAATTGGATCAGGGACACCAACAGTCGTTGTCCCTGACGATACTTCCATCAATGAATACGACATTTTCATGAACTTTAGAACCGCAAGGAAAGGCTAACACCCACCCCCTGCCCGAAAAACAGAAAAGAATAGATATCCGATGTTTAACCAATAAGTAACAGGCTTCATGACATGGCTTATAGTCCAAGTTGAGTGTAGAGCAGCAGAATGGTATGAATTGGAATTGACGAATGTAAATCAACAGACTTCATCTCGTCTTACAGTTCAGTACAGCACCTAACGCATTTAACATTGCTTCAACCATGTAAGATCCAATTACAGTCATTTGGCAAAAGTTATTTCCCACCTCAAAAACAGTATCAAGAAGGAAATACAAGTAACAGAGCAGATTGCTAGCAATTATAATGTTCAGACCTACAGATCAATCATGCATATCAATCTACCAAGGAAAAAATGCACCTCAATTGGGAGGGGAATTTCATACATCTTAATCTTGCTAACCTCTCTATAGCTTCACATAAACAACAGGACAACTAAATTGTACTTTAAGCACCAACCACAAAATAACTCCTCATAGACCATAGACGATCAATATATGTTGAACTTTGACATTGAAGACCAAACTTGTAATTTAATAGGTGGACTTATAAACATATTTAACCCTCCTATCTTCTTACCGTTGATAATTTCACATACTTGAGTAGCCAATATTTGTGTCAACGTAGCCATAGCATCCATTACATTCATACATCACTCTATCAGGGAGAATTCCACCAGTTATCATGCCAAAGTCATGTAATTTGGGATTGTATATTGCTTTGAGGAACAATGAGCTTTCATTCCTCTATTCTGACAAATGAAAGAAAATGACAAATTACATAAAGAAATCATGAGATAAGTCACAAATCAAACCTAATTGACAGAAATATGAGCAGCAGAAATATTGCGAACCAAGAATGGATTATACGCAGAATTTCCAGCATGCAAAAATTTAAGAAGGCGAGCAAATCCAAGGGCAACCTTGATTCTTTGGAGCAAAGTAAAGCTATCTATAAGTAAAACACAACTTAGCATCAATAATCAATTCAACATGATATTCAGATACTACTAGATCATTGAGTATTTGCAAGTAATTGTACATGATCGGATTGGATAAAACAGGGCACATAATTATGCACACCCTTAGGGATCAGGTTATGAACGGCATTCATTGGGTTAAAATTATAAAGGGCGCCAAGATGTTCACCGTCCCACCAAAATCCATGAAGCTCTATCATCCCTGGATGTTTTGTCAGTCTTTCATGTTTAAGTAGAATAAATTCACTCTGAAAAGAATAAACAACAGGAGCACTCACTAGTATGATACTGAGGATTCATAAAGGATACCTACTAATTAGAAACTCAAGAATTTTTTAATTATTCAAACAACGAACCATCACTCCGGCTAAATTAACTCCCTGGAAATACTTATTACGCTTTGGAATTTCCCATATCTTTACCATCACATCATCTATTTGAGGCAGAAACCGCTGAAATTTTGCGTGGTACACTTTGCCAAATTGGAAAGTACCAACAAAGTTTTCTTCACTAAAATTGTCAGTAAACATCGCCAGATCCTTAAATTTCAGCCTTTCAGCGAAACCATGGTCCATCATTCCCTCCACTGTTCCAATCAAAGCAGATGGAAATAATGTTGAAGGTGAAGAAATAAGAAATTGGAAAAGAGTACAAGAAATGAAAACCACATTAGCATACCGAATCATCAATTCAGATCAAAGCAGATGCAGCAAGTAATCACAATATATATGTAACTACCAGTAAGTATGCAGCCAATGAATAAGAACACCCCGATAACAAACATATGTTATAACTCATCTAAAACGACAAAAATAACACCTTCATACACAAGTATGTCATTTTTTTCTGTACAAAACCATGCTTACAATTGCATAAAGTTATTCTTTTTAATTATTTTTTGTGATAAGGTTCAGACACCTACATGCATATATAAGCACTCTTTTTCACAATCTCAAAGCTTTTATATGAAGCAAAGGGCTAAAATTTTTAATCTTCACATGATAATGGAAAAGAAGAATAAATAAAGAAATCATATTTTTGTATAATAAATACATAAACATACTTGAGTAATGAGTTCCTAAAAGCTAACAACTTTATAAAAGGCTAACGAGGTTTCCACAAGCTAAAATAAATGCAAAAAAAAACCCACATTCGTGAACAAGCACATATATATATATACACCTAAATTAAAAATAAAAACAAAAACAAAAAGGGTTTAGCTAGAAGTCAACAAGTTTACAAAATAAAGGCCAAAAATTTCAAATTTTCACATGCATAAAAAGACAAGAAAAAAAGAAGAAGAAAAAGAAAGAGAGAAAAGAAAAATAATACAATAAAACATATTTATACGAAAAAGAAAATTAAAAAAAGAGATAAAACAGGTTTTGAAGTTGAGGACAAGGTCGCATACTAGTTTGGTTGCTCTTTAGGGCCTTTCTCTCCAAAAGGACAGGAGAATCTTTGAACGATGTACGGAAAACCACACAACAAAGCAGCCCTCAAAAGTGTTTTTCTAATCACTGCATGAGGGGGTGTATATAAGATATAGTATTACGCATGTGGTCGTGTCTGTATGTGGCCCAACCCCAACGCCAACCTCAACCCATTATTTACGCGTCCCAAACCAATTTGGAGTCCAACTCCAACCTGATCATAATATAGTATAATCTCGTTAAATTAATAATATTGTAATCTTTTAAAAATTATTAATTTGAAAATATATTAATTTATTGATAAATTAATTTATAAATATAAACACACTTAATGAATTGAAGGAAAATCAATGAGTTGGATATTGTTAAAAAATATATATCAATTACCTCTTGAATTTCTTTGTTGAAAATGATACAAATACAGAGGTTTTGATCGTAGATGAGATTATTGACAATATAATAGGTCGTTCTCAAGATAAAGCTAAAGTTGAAATTGATTATGATACACATCTTTTAAAACCGGTGTTATGAAGGAGCACTCAAAAAATCAATAATACTCTAAAACTTCTTGTTGTAATATGAGAAAGTAATTCAGGACTTTTAACACACTATCTATGTTGTGTAATTTCTAACGCAAGTGCACGTATCGCAACAAGTAATAAAGTGATAAGTAAAGATCGTTCCCACGAGAACTGTAATTATTAAGTACCGAAATTAGTGTAGCTTTAACTTTATTTGGACAATCACGAATTGAGAGTTTGTACCTAACGACTAAAAAAATTATAGAACTTATAAAAATAGCAACTAAAATAATTACGAAATTAACTAAAGATGGTAATTCAATAATTAAAAGGCTCTAGGGATTCCGATTTCACCAAGATTAATCCTGCTTGAAACTATTGATTTAAATCAATTAATGCCCATTCCCTACGTTGCCAGCAATTTCGCTATTGTGATTATTAACATTTCTCAAGTATCAATAACATATTCCGCTAAGCAAGCTACTTCTATCTCTGGGATAACTGTGAACTTAGGGAACTCATTAAACCCTAGAAATTCATGTGTTGCACTAGATCTCATAACTATCTCTAGCTTATGACGATTTGATGGTATTTCACACGTGGTCTAATTTAGTTATCACTTCTCAATCTCAAACCAAACCACAAATCATGCAATTGTTGATCAGACAATCACAAGCATTAAACTTAACATGAAATACTCAATGCATATATGAAATAGTTCATTAATCAATTAAAATCAAAAGATTCAAATATTCATAATCTGGCTACATTGTAGCCCTAGAAAAATAATCTAGAACATCATAAAAAAATTAAACAAAATCCCAATTGTAATATAAATCATGATAAGAGAGATAGAGAAAACTAGGATTTGGAGAAGAATTGGGGCAGAAGTCCGTCTCAGGACCGTTCCTCCGTCTTCAACTCACGAATCCTGAAGTTTCTCTCCCCTCTGGAATGTTTCTTCTGCTGCAAAAACTAGCCGCCAAAAAGCTCCTTTCTAACTTGTGTTTTCTTCTTTTTTATCATAGGGTTTTCTTCTTTTCGGTCCAATTTACCAAATTGCCCTTAATTTTTCAACAACGCTGCGCAGCTGTGCTATGACTACGCTACTTCTGATTTCCCTTCAATTGTTCCACAAGTTGCATAAAAGCTAATTCTTTGCTATTTCTCTTCAATTTCTCTTCAAAACTTAGATTTTTTCATGGAAATCACCTAGTCGCAAATCAAACACAAAACCAATCAAATTGCTCATAAATTACTCAAGAACTAACAAAATTTAAGTGAAAATGTGTTGAAATAATATATCAATAATGCACCCAACAATATACAATTAAAGATGAGATTCAATTAGATTTGAAGTTCAACAAATGACAAGCTAATGTTAATTCATATTTTGAGAAAATCTCATAATCAATTTATTATTTACTTTTTAACTAATAATTAATTTATAAAATATTTAGGTTTATAAAATACAAAGAAAATATTTTAAATGTATTATCTTATAATTTCATCAAGATTATTAATTTTTTTATATTGGTCTCAAGTCGAGACCTAATTATTTTATTATTTAAAAGAGATTATTAGATTGAGTATTAATTTAAAAAAATTCCACTGTAGTGTTTCACCCCTCGTATTGGCATTTTACACTTGCACTCTAATCCAATCAATCCTGTATTATGCCTAATTTCTAACCCGTGCTATACCTAATTTTGAGATAAAAGGGTGATATTCAATAATACGATTTTAAAAGAGTGCATGTGCTGAGTGCTGAGTGCTGAATATAAGTGAATAAATAAATCAATCAATTTTAAAAATATCTAGACTTTTTCCATGAGAATTTTCTAGTGTACAGTCCAACAATTACAAAATTATACTTAATAAAAAGAGTAAAAACTTTTAAGAACTAATAAATCATGTTTCCAGTCTAGAATATTCAGTCGATTTTTCACAATTGGTTACAAAACGTCTTTGAGCCTTTTCCATACAATTAGGCTCCGTTTGTTTGCCGTCAAATATTTTTCTTATTTTTCGAAATTAATCAACTGAAAAATATTTTCTACTAAAAAATAATGACTATATTTTTTCAATTTTCCGGTATTAACATTTTACATTTTCTAAACACTAGAAAATATTATATTTTTCAGTTATGGCAAACAAACAGAACCCAAACACTATTTTCTAGGAAAATATTTTCCTCTAAAAATATTTTTCACAAACAAATTATTTTACGGCAAACAAACGGAGCCTTATCAATATCAATCTTGCTTTGTCCATTTTCAGGCATTAGGGAAGCTTACTTGACCCATTCCCATCATTATTCGATACTAATGTTGGTGAAATTGTGTAAATTAAACCTCAGACATTGACATTGAAACTAATATTATGTTACTAACTTGAATAGATACAACCAGAGATGGTCAACACGTTAAATTAATACCAAATAGTGCTAAATATATAGTAGAATGGAATAAGTTTACTGCGCTGACTTCCATGCCAACACGAGTAGATTATTAACCATCAACACCAACAGGCAGTTTTGGGCCTAGGCCCAAAAATTCAGCATGTTTCTTGACGATTTGCAGTTTCAGTAAATGCTTCATCACTTGCTTCATTGAAGGACGTTGATCTGGAAACCCACTTATGCATTTCATCGCTAACTTTGTAATTTTATGTCCATCGGTGTAAGAAAAATCAGGATCTGTTGTCAAACTTTGATCAACAAATGAATAGAAGAGGGGCTCTTCAATGCTAGTGTCTAATCTGCTACATTTGTAATGATCCCAGGCCCAAAAATCAAGGAGATCATTTACATCTGACAACCATCTCTCTTCTTCTGTTAAGACTCTTTTGGTGATCAGATTTAGCAATATAACACCAAATGCGAACACATCTGTCTTTGTAGACCATTTACCTGTCAAAAGATGCTCGAAATCAATTAGTGAAGGACAGTTCTATAGATCATGACCTATGTTTTACAAAGGGAGAAATGCAGCAATGATCCCCATTGTTTACTCAAAAGTCAATATAATTCTCATTGTTTCAAAATGCTCAAAAAGGTCTCCAATGTTTGTAAACATGCTCATTGTAGTCCCTACCATTAAAAATCTAAGAAAAAATGCATAAAATGACTAAACTACCCCTCGTTAAATTAGAAAATTACAAACTTATCCTTCCCTTCTTCTTCCTTTTCTACCCCACCCAACTCCACCACCACTGGTCAACACCACCACTAGCCACCACCCACCATCCACCATCCACCACCCACCACCGACGCAACCCCTATGAGCTCCACCCCCACCTACGCGAGCCCACCAAGAGCCACCACCCCCACCCATGCAAGCCCATCGCGAGCCACTACCCCCACCTACACCGTCATTTACCACCACAGCCAGCCAACACCCCCAAACCCACGAGAGCACTACCACCAGTCACGCGAGCACCACCACCAACCCACTACCTGCGAACCCCCTGAAACCCCCTACCCCATCCCATTCCACCCTACCCAAACCTACACTCACACCTACACCCACGTCCACGTGACCCCACTACAAACCCTACCCCCACCCTCGCGAGTTTGTATATGTGTTTTTGGCTTTAGGTGTGTTCATGTGTGTATAATATTAGTGGGTATGTTTTCGTGTGTGTTCGTGTGTGTTCATGTGTATGTGTTTTTGGGTGTGTGTTCGTGTGTGTTCATGTGTATATGTTTTTGGGTATGTTAGTGTGTGTTTTTTGGTGTGTTTGTATGAGATTGTGTGTTTTTTAGTAAATTTCCAATTCTACCCTTGAAACACTGTTTATACCTATTACAACTAACTAAACTTCTAATGGTGGGGACCACAATGAACATGTTTGCAAACATTGGGACCTTTTTGAGCATTTTGAAACAATGAGGACTATATTGACTTTTGAGTAAACAATGAGGACCATTGCTGCATTTCCACAAAATGAATACAACAAGATTTGTTGCATGTATTGACTAGTATTTCAGATTCAGCGCAAGAGAGATTCCAAGATAACACTTTCATCATCTTGAGTTATGAAAAAAGGCGATATCAAGCAGATAAAGCAACTAACAAATGATAGCCAAGGTGTCTTGCTCCAAATCACATATTAAAGGCAATCAATGTATAAAACGACATATGAAACTAGGCATACACCTAATGATAGGGAGATTTCGTGAGAGAGGAAACTAATTAAGAAAGAGAATTAAAAAAAAGTTTGTCTAATTGGCGAGCATGTTATTGGAGTCGAGCTGGGTCAGTCCAACCCGTGAATTAATTTAATCTGGTTAATAAATAGACTGAGTTAGCCCAAACCGTTATTATCTGGGCTGGGTTGAAATTCAAAAAAGACAAACCCAACTCGATCTATTAATTTTACACGAGTTAAATAGGTTAATTGGGTTGGGTTCGGGCCAACCCGTTTTTTTAAGCAAAAAATAATAATATATATCAATGAATTATTAAATTCTGAGGCAATATAAATTTCAAAAATAACTCAAAATGTTACTAAATTAAAACATTTGAACTTACAAAAATAAAAAATTGATATGAGAAAATAATACAAAAATCAAAACAAAAAAAAATCATGTTCAAATTAATTATTTTAAGTTGTAAAACAAATAAAACTATTATAAATTAATGTTTTAATTTCTTTCTTTCTTAAACTAACATTGTTCTTTCTACAATTGATCTTCGAGATGACTTAGAACTCATGCAGGATATGACTTCCATTGTGGTCATGACTCTACGATCTGATTTCACTATATATATATATATATATATATATATATATATATATATATATAAATTATGGTCATGACTACTATCTAACTTCACTATAAAAGAAAATATGGTCATGCACGATCTAACTTCACTTCACAAAAAAAAGAAAAGATTTTCTTATAAAAAGAACTAAATTGAATTGGACTAGTTTACCTAATCGAATTGGGCTAGTTTATTGAATTGAGGTGGACTGGGTTACCAAATCAAGCTGGGTTGGGTTATCGAATCGAGCTAAGCTGGAGTTTTATCTGGGCTTAGCTGGGTTGGGTTTATAATTTTTAAACTTGAATCCAGTTCAACTCGCTGTATCACATAGGTTATAACCCAACCTGTGATAACCCGAACCTGGCATATATTTAATAGCATTTAAAGTTCATTTAAATTGCATTTTATTGACCTTTCACCTTCTTTGACCAAACTAGTTGACTTTTCATCTACAATGACCAACTAGGACAAGGTGAAAATTTTTGAAATGTTTAATAAAGGGCAAACTTGGGATTAGAAATAAAAAATGCAATGTTAAGTTAGTCAAATTTTGGGTCAACTTTGGAATTAAATCTGAACCAATTGGGGAAGAGTTAGGTAGCAAATTATATATGGTTGGAAAGCTCTATGAGTCTAGTTTCCGTGGCTTCAAACCGTTCGTGAATTGGAGTTTTCTAGAAGAAGTTATGGCCGTTTTCGTAAGGTCACGCATAGCTGTTTTGGTTTAGCGAGTTGACCGAAGCTTTAACCATTTGTCATCTTTTATTTAAGTATGAAATAAGAAACAAAAGAGCAAAATCAGGAAACAAAGAAGGCCATGGCTAAAACCATGGAGGAAAAAGAAAAAAAAATATTTCAACTTCAATCTTCAATTTCTTCGCGAGAGCTTGTGCGGGGTGGTTTCCGAGGCATCCAGCGTGGTTTTCCTAGCGTCTAGGAGCGTCTAAGGTGAGGGTTTCATCGTTATTTGCGCATTTGAAAATGTTGAACATAAACTTTAATTTTTGTGATTTAACCGTAGGTTGTTATTTTGTCTGTTTCATTGCTTAAAGAATGTTCTCTAGTAATTTTAGAACGTGTATTTATAGCTTTTTAACATTTTCTGCGGTTGAATATCGAATTTGAAATATAAATTGTGTAATGAATAGTAAATAGTGAATAGTAAACCCCCGTTTCGATGAAGTTGCGCTGTTATGTTTTCTGTTGATGTGAAAAGGTGCTAGGTATGCTAGAATGTCTAAATGCATGGTTTGTTTAGGTTGCGTAATGGAAAAAATGAGAAAAACGCCTTGGTGAAAGTCGGGGTCGTTTAGGTCGAGTTTAACATTTTCTCGTTTTGCGTGATGGCATTGTTTCGGGAGGCCATGGAAGCACTTTTGGTGCGATTATGGCATTGGTTGGGTGTTTGGTTAGTATAGTTGTAGTTCAAACGAGCAAAGAGGGAAATCGGGACTTTGCGTGAATTTTAGGGTAAAGTAGGGTTTCGGGGTTTTTAGACGTGCCTTTTGGTGACCTAGGAGGATTGGTGAAGTCGGTTTCCAAAGCTCGTGGCTCGTTTGAAAGTAGTAGCGTTTTGAAAGTTGGGGACATTTTTGGAATTTTGTGTGTTTTCTTAGTATAATGCTTATAGAATGTTTATAATGCTTATAGAATGTTTATAATGTTTATAGAATGTTTATAATGCCTATAGAATACTTGTTATTGCTTGATAATGTTAGTTGGTGTTGTTCTTGTTGCTTGTTTGATTGTAAATGCTTGTTAATGCTTATTATGCTTGTTAGAGTTGATTATTGATTGAAATGTTTAACAATTGTTGAATAATGCTTGATATCTCGGTTATCTCCTCTATCTGTGTTGTTGTGCTATCGCTCGTTTATTGCCTTGTATCGAGTCTTGCATTGCATAGTGTCCAGCGCGTGAGTGATGGGCCTCTCTGGGTAGCCTCGGGTTGCCAATGTTGGTTGCTCTAGCTCCGTGGCTATTCCCTCTTCTCGCTCGGGTTGCCTCCCAGGGAGATTTGGGTCGTAGATTGATGGATACTTCCGGGGTATTCCAAACTGGTGTTATAAGGTGGTTGCGCCCTTATTGTCATCGTTGTCAACATCAAGCTCGAGATTGATGTATCACTTATAAAATGGTACATTGCTCGTATGAGTGAACCATAGCCTTTAGAGTGTGGTATAGCTTTGAATGGTTGTGTTAATGCTTTCAGTAATTGCTTATTGTATTGATTGTTTATCTTGATTGCTTATTTATCAGTTATATTGCTTAACTGTCTTATTTGTATTGCACGACTTTCTTTCTCTCCAATTCGATATCTGTCTCGCCCTCACTGAGTATACGTGTTGTGTATACTCACTCCTCACCACCACATTTCAGGAAATGTCATGTTAGTTGGAAAGTTCGTGATTTCGTGAAAGTTCGTTGCCTGAAGAGTTGTCTTGCGTGCCTATGTGGCTTGAGTGTCGAAGTTTGTAAAGATGTATGTTCATATGTTGTTTGTATTCATTGTCAAAAGAAATGTAATTTAAATTTAGCTAAGTAGCTGAGGTGAATTGATAAGCTAGTTTATGTAATCAGTTAGTATAGCTTAACTTCAATGCATGTCTGTAATGTCCAAAGGAAAAGAGTTAGAATGGCATGATAGTTTATTTTATGCAGTAGCTTAGTATGGTTTAACCGTCTAGTTTGAATGTACTTGTCAAAAATGAAAAGAGATAGGTTAGCTTTTAAATTGGAAATGTATGTATACTTGCTGAGTTTAAATTGTTGAGAACCGAGGCTCGGATGGCCTTGAGGTGGTTTTGAATGTTTGGACATGGTATTGGTCCACTTATATGCTATCGCAGGTTTTACATTTCGCCTAGAAACAGGGTAGACTCCGTCCGTTTTCCCTGAAAATTATGCCCGGGTTTGGTTTGGGTTGTGATTAGATCGATTGATAGAACTCTCGGTCTCGAGAGGGATCGGGGTGTTACACAACCCAGTATTTTAGCAGTTGGGTTGGGCTAATTGGGTATCGACTTAGGCTGGGTTACAACCCGATAAACCCAGCCCAATTAACATGTTGATTAGTTCACATGCCAACTAGGCATAGGGGCGATAAATGGGTGATGGAAGAAAGAACTGATATACAGAAAGACTCAGCACGAGAAGCAGCAATTGTTACCAGTATATACCTAGGGGGCGTTTGGTTCACGGATTAATTTTTCATTCCTGGGAATAACATTCCTGGGAAAGTGATTCCCAAGAATGTCATTCCCAGGAATGTAAGAAAAGCTGTTTGGTACACCAAAAATATTCCTAGGAATATTTTCTCAAATTCCTGGGAATATTATATTATTGTGTTTGGTTTGCACTTAACATTCTTGGAAATTTTGAACAATTTTCAAAAAATACCCATAACTAAAAACAAAGCCCACATATCACATTCAAGGCATTTTTTTCTTTCTTTGTGTCTGCTTAATCAACTTATTATGCTGTTACAAATGGTTATTACTAAAAAATATATATATATATATACTAACAATAAATTAAATAAAAGAAGTAGAAGTACACCATATTAACATATCGAAGAGATTAAAAAATTTAGCTTTTAACAAATTATTCATCATACAATAAAAAGCCTAGTACCAATTTGAACAAGTTAATTCTGCACTAATAATGTAAAAAATATAAACTTTGTCATCGCTTATTAATTCAAATAAAGTGAAAGCGCCCATAATTCAAAAAGACAAAAATATCGTAGAAAAAAATACAAACTTAAATATAATGCTGCCATGAGCGCGATGTACTTCATATATTTGCCAATACGCAAGTAATATATGTCCATTGTATTTATACGATAGAATAAATGACATAACCTGCAACATTAAAAATTATTTCACACCAATTAATAGAAGTAGCTTAAATAACCAATTAATAAGTATAGGCCATAATCTACAGAATTTGATAGACGAAGTCCTTCCTCAAATATGGCTTCGCAGTGAAGAAATAGTCAGTGAGATTGTTGTCTTTCGTAATGATAACACTTGGCCTTATCCTCTCAACATCAGTTAGCCCTTCAACTAATTTCAAGTCATCCTATACCTTCATCCTCATCTCAGCTACTTCTTTTTCGTGCTTAAAACAAGAAGCAAGCTCATATATGTTGTCTTTGGTTTGCTCATAGAAGTTTTCCAATTTTTCTATTGTATCTATCATCTTCTCTGTTACGTCGTTCGTGTCTCTTCCTCTCTTCCTATTTTTCTTCGCACTATTTTTCCCAATATCTCCTTGTCTTTGAGTTTTTGGCGGTTGAGTCTCTACAATTGATTCATCCTCTAAATTAATGTGAGCACCTTCCAGTGGTGTGTCCATGGGTTGCACTCCTTCTTGATCAGCTTCATTAGCCTCCTTGTCCATGGCTGCAACTGCATCTGATGGATCTTCAGCATTTTTGCCGTTTGCTCTATCATTCCCAAACACTTGGCTCAATTCAACCAGATAAGGAAAGGGCTTGTTATAAAGACCAGCAACATTAGGATGTGACTACATAAAAATAACAAGAATGCATTAGTGAATGCAATCGCTTAGCATTTAAAATTTGGTAGTTGAATATTTAATTTACCTTTACCCATTCTTTAAAGATATCTTTCCTTACAACAATCATATTTTCTTTATCATTCCATCCAAAGTCACTCCCATTTGGTCCTAACATCTCCATAATTGCAAAGTTTTGTTTCTTTAGTTGTTTCACCCTAGACCCAACATGTGGTTGAGCCCTCAATTCATAACCAGGTATCTTCTCATGCAGCCATTTCTCTAATTGCTTAGTATACCCAGATCTGAATGTACAATTGTCACCGTTCCAGTGGTTATTGCTAGCTAAATCCATCAAACACTCCACAAGTTTGGCATCCTCTTGAGCTGTCCACTGACGTTTTGTAGCTTTGCCTTTTGTTTGTGTAACCTCCATTATCCTTTATACAGTTATAAAGCACAGGGAAGGCAAGTTGACATCGATTCAATTCTCAATCATAAGCTAGGAAATTAGACAACTAATATAGGAAAAAAATAACTAAACAAGAAAAGTAAACATTCAATATCTTGTGAAATGTAATAAATTAGTTAGTAGAATATAATATATTGTGCAACACATTAAGATAAATAGTCATTATAATGCTAGTGCAATACAATAAAACCGTTAATTATTCTCTCATCTCCATTGATTAAACATATCTTGTGCAAGTTGGTCCCTCCACTGACTCCAAGCATCACTTGATTCCGCATGTGTAATCAATCCAGCTTCAGAAGTAGGATTATTATCGTCCTCAAAGTCAAATTGTTCTTGGGGGTCAACATCCATTTCTCTTCGAATGTGGTTGTGTAGAAGGCAACATTTTGTTATAATCCTACACTGTGTTTTTACAGGATAAAATGACTTCTCTCTTAGAATTGCCCAACGACCTTTGAGCAATCCAAATGATCTTTCTATCACGTTTCTAGCTGATGAATGTTTCACATTAAAATACTCTCGGGGTGTGGCAAGTTGGGGTCCATTTCTCCATTCACTTAGATGGTATCTTTCTCCTCTGTAAGGAGTAAGAAATCCTTCACAGTTATGTATCCAGCATCACATAAATAATAACAAGCTATCATAACTATGTAATTTTTAATTAGTATACAATATAAATTAACTAAATTGATTAATTAATCCAACGTACAATATATACCTCATGGAACTTTTAAACCATTTGTACGAGAAATTGCATCTCGTAAAACCCTAGAATCAGCAGTTGAACCTTCCCATCCCTGCAAAACATATATAAATTGTAAGTCTAGAGCACAAATGCCTAAGACATTGGTAGTTATCTCACTCTTTCTGGTCCTGTATCTAGATTTATCGTCCTCAAGCACATTTACCTTGACATATGTACCATCTAGAGCTCCTAAGCAATTCTAAAAACAAAGGAAAGCTAATCATTTAGTCGACTTAGAAAGAAAGAAAGAAAGAATATAAGTAGCTTTGAGCATCATGAATTAGTTACCTTAAACCACTTTCATCTTTCATCTGTGCTATTCTGAGGAATTGGCTCTGGTTTTTTGAGCAATTCTTTATGACATCTTAAGACAGAATGTAAGACATTATTAAACTGCCTACTTATTGTCTCACCAGACCTCATAAATTGTCTTTTTATTACTTTATTCTTCACATCATGTGCCAATATATACAAAAACATAGCCACCATCTCTTCGACACACACGTTCCTACTTGGCTCTAACCCACCAACCCTTTATACCAACTCACACAAACTATGGAAAGCAGGTCTGTCAATTCTACAATTTTCAATACATGTTAAATCTGATAAAAACACAATCCTATTAAAATTAAGATCCCTCACTAAATGTCTATCACATAAATCATATGTTATTCTCCGCTTTTTAGGTCTTTCAGTTAACGTTATACTACAAATCATAATAATCATCAAAGTAAAATCGTTCAACATCTCCAAAAATATAATTAACATAGCCACAATCCTATTCTTCTTTACTTGCATTATGATGTCCATTCTGTAAATAAACAAGAAAAGTACATAAATTTAAGCCAAATTCATATTCCGATTAGAAAAAGCAACTACTTTATAAACTCATCTTAAGAATAAATTTAAACCTACTCATTCTAAGAATAAAACTACTACTGTATAAAGTCATCTCACTTAAATCAACAACATAATTGACTTTTTAACAAAAAAACAAAAGAAAGAAAAACCCAAGATGAAACTACTATTATATTCCTATAATTCTTGAATATGCATAGTAGTCTAATAACTCAGAAGGCTTGAAACAGATGTAGTCTAACTATTGATGTCTATGTATTATATATTCATCATACATATATTCGTGCTAGAACAAGGAATCGTTGAGCACTAGTAGGGAAAAGCGCCCTCAATTCTTTCTACTAATCCAACTACGTGGAAACTGCCAAAGTTGATCTACGATGAAATCAAAACTCAAGGACTAAAAGATACACACGATAGCAGAGAGATATAACATATAAGAATCTCAATTCTCAACTACTATTGCACATAAAGTTGAAAAATAATGTGGCATACTATTTCAAGGATCAAATAACTTTTAAACATTTACGTAGCCATAGACCTCATCAACACATTAACACTACTGCATACATAGGGCTATGTATTAACGATGACGATGAACTGAAATCAAAGAAAAAAAAAAAGAAGTGCTACAATGTACGAATCATAAACCCAAGAAAGTCAAGTGCTTATGGCTTTGTTGTTCTTTATTGAACTATTATATATTAATTTCAAAGAACTATATTGGGTAAATTAAAGTATATATGTCCTTGAAAAATTATAGAATCCGTTTACATTGAAAAAGATGACGACGTTATGATGAAGAAAAAACAGTTTTATAGCACATACCTGATTGGGAAAAAACCAAGACGTTGGAAGTGCACTAGGTCAAACAACGATGGTGGAGAAGAAGAAAACGTTTTAGAGAAGATAGGAAAATATTATATTAGCTAGGGGTGTTTTTGTCTTTTTATGTTTACTAAAATATTCCCACAATCCAGGAATGTCATATTCTCACCCCCTCACATGGGAATAAAAATTGAGTAAATTGTGGGAATAATGCATTCCCAGGAATGTGACATTCCTGGGAATATTTTTTTATTACGCGAATCAAACATGAGAATATTACATTCTTAACTCCTTATTTCCAAGAATCATTTTCTATTCCGCGAACCAAACACCCCCCTAATGACATGGTAATAGAGCCTTACAGTTGACAATCTCACATACCTGTCCGAACATATTGGTCAATGTAGCCATAGACTCCAAGCAAGTAATAACATTTATATATCGTTCTATTAGGAAAAATTCCACCACTGATCAACCTAAAGTCGTATAATTTAGGATTGTATTCTTGAACAAAAAAATAATTTTTGTAAATGACATTACCTCTACAGAGGTTGGATGAATTCTTTATATAATCTTTGACTTTCATTTTAATGAAATGCTCAACTTTATTACACAAAAAAAAAAAAATAATCTCTATATATTGCTATATATCTTTTGTGGGGACCTAATCGCATCCTGTAACAGCACACAAGACATATATATACTACCCCGGTAGCGTCCCCACGACCACGTATCGTGATCTTCCAAAAGTTGATGAGGGTGCGTGTAGTTGACCTTTTTAATTGTTTCAAAGATCACAAGCATATCTTTTTGGCTTAAACAATTCATATTTTATGTTTTGAATGTTTACTTTTGAGTTTATCATTGTTAAATATTGTACTAATGTAACGAACGCTTTTATTGACTTCTTCATGTCATGGCTTGACTCACCATGTCAAAAAAATTTAGCAAAAAGTAAAAACTACTTAAACTAACAGTGAACTTGTACTAGCAAAAAGTAATCAAGATAATCCAAACCTCGTCAACCACAACATGAGTTGCAGCAATATTATGAACCAGGAATGGCTTATATTGTGGATCTCCAGTATGCAAAAATTTAAGAAGGCGAGCAAATCCAACAGCAACCTTGATTCTTTGGAGCCAAGTAAAGCTATCTATAGATGAGCAGAACTAAGCATCAATAATCAAGTCAACATGATATTCAACCTTCATTATTTGACTAAAATACTATGATGATAAATGCGTCATAGGAATCTCTGCATTATTAGGAGTGTAAGCACTTAAAGAAACAGAACTCAAACATGAAATCCAGCAAGAATCTACGTGATACATACCCATGAACACATTAATTAAAGACAGCATATCACTCTAAATAAGCTCTTGACAATATAAGAAAAAAATAAAACGTAGTTGATTTCTTCCCTTCTCATATCTACTCGAGTCTCCATTTCAAACCTCTTTTATTAACTATCACGTTACAGCAGCGTGTTGATCTCTATATCTGGAGCAATATTACTAAGCAATTTCGCAGCTCTATCCTACTCAAAACCCTAAAATAACATCCAGGCATTCTACCACAACCTCATTTTCACTTGATAAACTACAACCATCATAGCCAGGTCACTTAAACCAGTAATTGCAAACGTAGAACCAAAATGAAGTCTATACAAATTAAATCAATATAAATCCTAGGGCAATCAACTGAATTTGTGACATAGCAAGTGATAGGATTCAAACCATGTTCCCAGGGAACAAGCAGCAGACTACTAAGTAAAGAACAACAAATTTTTTGCTAATGTACCACGAATCCAATTAACTTAAAACAGGTGAAGCCTTTTGCCTAAACTTTTCTATTTATCCCAGTACTCTGTTAAAGCATGTTTGGCCATGTTACTCAATGTGGAAGTGATTTCACCACTGAGAAAAAATCCAAACCCTCTAGTATAAAATTACATTTTTGTGAACTATCTACAATTCCATTAGACTTGTACATTATGTACTGTTACCAAAAGTCAACATCACTAATAACGGCGATGGTAATTGTAAATCTGATTCAGGCGATACAGGAGAATATAAAGATACTTACCCTTAGGGACTAGGTTATGAACAATATCTAATGGCTTAAAATTGTAGACGGCACCAAGTTGTTTACCATCCCAGCAATATCCATACAATTCTATCATCCCTGGGTGGCTTATCAGTTTTTCATGTCGAAGCAACATGACTTCATGCTGAAACAATACAGAAAAGGAGCATTACAAGTATGCTACTGATGATCTAGAAAGATACTAATTAGAGAGTAGAATTTTAACTATTCAAACAACAAACCATCAGTCTGGCTTCATTATCTCCCTTGTAATATACATATATTTCTAGAACTTCCCATATCTTCACCATTACATGTTGTATTTCATGTGTAAACTGCTCAATTTTTCCACGGTACACTTTGCCAAATTGAAAAGTACCAAGAAAGTTTTCTTCACTAAAGTTGTCAGTGCACTTCACCAAATCATCATATTTCATCTTTCCAACACAACTAGGTTCCATCTTACTGGCCACTGTTCCAATCAAAATAGATAGAAAAGAGTTCAAGAAATGAAAACTACATTAGCGTACCAATTCACCAATTCAGAAAAGAAATAACAACATATATGTAACTACGAGTAAGTATGCGTTGCAATGCCTAGGAACTGATGCCATTAGAGATGATATCCTTATATAAGGATCGCCAAAGAATGGGTGTCTTGTATCCTAAAATTGCGTCAAGGGGATTCCATTACCTGGACACCTATCCACTCCTCTTTAACCTATACCATCCCCTATCACTTTTACAATCTTCCATCAAATGTGTAGCAGAAACCAGTAGTCACCCGCGATATCACGCACATAATAGAATCATCACAAACTTAAAAGCACCTCAAGGTATTGAAACAGAATATTTAATAAGCTTATGGAGACAAACCGATTATGCACGCCAACACTCTGATGATGACAGAGAGACTATAAGTTTTAAGTATTTCCATCACTAATAACACACTCCAATCTCAAAATCTATCACAGGGATCATGTAATAAGCCTGGCAGTCAACACCCTGATGACAAAATTAAGTTTTAACTCGTCTGAAGTGAAAAAGTTAGCACCTTGATACACAATAAGTCATTTTTTCCTATATAAAGCATGCTTACAATTGCATAGCCTATGTGCATAAGCACTCTTTTTCACAATTTCGAAGCCTTTATACATACTAAAGCTAGTGAAGCGCCTAAAGTCAACATCTTTATATATAAAAGGACTAAAATTCTTAACTTTCACATGCTAAAAGAAAAGAAAACAAAAGTACAAAAAAATATATATATTTGTGCATAAAATATAAATTAAACATGCGTAGTTCCTAAGAAGAAAAAGAGTTGAGCCACAAGGGCCCAAAAGCTAACAACTTCGTACGTAAAAGGCTAAAAGAAATTTTACAAGCTAAAAGAAAAGAAAAAAATAAAAAGGAAAAACTCACCTTCCTGTACATACATGGACTTACAGAATGTTAAACAGAGGGGGGTGTTTAGCCACGAAGTTAACAAGTTACATATAAAAAGCTAAAAATTCTAATTTTCAGTTGCTTAAAAAAAAAAAAAAAAAAAAAAAAAAAAAAAGAGGAGGAGGAGGAAAAGAAGAAACAAAAACCAAAAGAAAAGAAAATTAAACCGAAAAACAAATTGATATGGAAAAATAATAAAGAAAAAGGATGTAGAAGACGAGATCACATACTAGCTTGGTTGCACTTGAGGACCTCTATCTCCAAAAGGACAGGAGAAGCTCTGAAGGAGGTACACCCGCACAACAAAGCAGCTTTCAAAGTGTGTGTGAGTTTTTTTCTGTTATCAAAGATGACAAACAATAGCAACAGAAAACGAAAAGAAAAATAAAAGACACATAGATTTTACGTGGAAAACCCTTGACGGGAAAAACCACGGGCAGAGGAGAAACAAATTCACTATATCGAAAATTGGTACAAGAGTGAGCAAATAGAGTTGGCTACAAAAACCTACTTGACAAACCTAAATACATTACTATATATAGGCTCATAGACATAAAACCCTTAGCCCAAAAGGTCCATACCGCGGGGGCTCCGCCCCTGCACCCCCAATGGAGTCAGTGGTAGGCTTCGGTCTCAAGCCTATCGGCCCTCGACCTTCGCTAATTTTTCTCCAAAAATAAGTTTTCACCAAATGGGTCGCACCGCGAACTTTTCGGGTTGGGCCAAATAGAATTCGGGTCACAAACTCTAACATTTTCTTTTTCTTTTTTTCATTGAAGGTAACAGCGTTCAACACATATTAAAGATATAATGTGATTTCAACTTTAACGCACGAGCTCGAGCCCGACACAGCCTCAACCTATTATCATTATCATTATTTGAGTCCAAACAAAACCAATTCCAAATTCAGGCTGGTAGGGCAACTTCAACTCATTCCCTACACATTTATTTACTTTATATGTATATATATTATTAGAGATGTTTTTCTTCAATAGTATGCTTATAATTATTTTTATATGTAGAGATTTTTACATTTATTTTTTAATATTTCTAACAAATATAAATAAAAAAAATTTAAAATTAAAATAATATGTTTAATTAAAATAAGGAGAGATTTTAGAATAAAACAAAAATAGGAAATCTCTAAAATAAGAAAGCCATTGGAGTGAAACTGAAATAGGGATTCTCTAAAATAAGATGTAGGGTAGCTGTTAGATTGAAACTGAAATAGAGAATCCCTAGATGTAGATAAATAATTCAAATTCTCTATATATAGGGAAAAAAATAAAAAAAACTGTTAGAGTTGATCTAATAGCATCCCTACAACCATCTTTACATGTAAAGATCTCTACATTCAGCTTTCAATATCTCTACAAGTAAAGATGCTGAAAAATTTCCTACAACTATCTTAAACCCAACTTCCACTTTTTTAAAAATAAAAAATAAAAAATTGTCTCCAATAATCATATTTTTAATAATTAAAAATAAAAAATATCATAAACAATTAACAAATATAAATAAAAAATTTAATAAAAAATTTTCAAATTAAAATAATATATTTAATTAAAATAAGGAGAGATTTTGTAATAAAACAAAAATATGGAATCCCTAAAATAAGGAAGCTAATCGTGTCATTTTATGATAAAAACTAATGAGGTTAAATATTTGAAAATAGTTCTTACCTCGAATCACCTCTAGTTGTAGTGAGTAGAGGGTCGATTCACGAAAATTGGGGTTAACGGTTTCAAGTTAAAAATTTAGTTTATGATTTGTTTGACTATCCTGTCACGAATGAATTTAATTAAGTCTAAGAGTTCATAAATGTATTCAAAAGTTGCGGTAAATAAAAAGAAAATAAAAGAATTTAGTCTAGGAGTGATTAATTTAATTTAGCGGGTTCATGATTGAAATGATAAATTCGATCGGAGTATTTAAGTATAATATTATGGATTTAAATTAAAAGAATAAATCATTCAAAAATAGGGCTACAAACTCCCACTTCTGAAGTTGGCTTCAGATATGTAAGTGACAAGATTAATTAATTATCAAGATTGGAGGTGTTGGTACAACCGAACTGTATCCAATCTCGCAATTAATCTTTCACTTACGTAACTTGGATGTGTCGGTACAACCGTATTGTAATCCATCCTAGGTAGTCTCATATTGCCACTGGTTTATAAAATCGGGCATATATATATTTTCGATTAATTATATTTTAACTACAAATATACGTATAATTAATTGATAATATTAAGTAATTAAAGAATACGAGACTTGAATTAATCTAAATCTAAATATATGCAAAAATATTCTCACTTATTTATCATTCCAGAAATAAGGGTTTAAAGTGTCATGTTTAGAATTACAAAACAAAAATTGAAATCAAAAATAAAAGTTACCAAGTTTAGGTGATTTGTTCAGCTCGATTTCTCCAAAGTTATGGCATTAATTCATAAGTTCGGCCCTTATTTTAGGACCCTAACTAAACTAACCTACTCCTAAGCTAAAAATGAATAAAACTAATTATATATGAAGCAAATGGTGAAAACTCGCTTCCATTTTATCGAAATCAGCATTGTAGGCACTATTTATAGCTCGCTAATGAATAGTGCACTCGAGCACGAATTTGGAGCGCTCGAGCGTGCTTCTACACTAAGAATTTTTTATTTTTGCTTTTTGCACGCATTGTCGACCACTTGTCTGCCTTTTTCGAAAAGGGATGCTCGAACACGCTTCTAGTTGTGGTAAGTGAACTTCGACTCTGAACTTGACTTTGATCGGATCAGTTGACTTTGACCATTGAGGTTTTTCAGCATCTTGAATCCGTTTTCGCACTCGGTTTGGCCAAATTTAATCTCGATTTGCTGGTTTCAAAGTCGTTCTACCATTCTCTTTCAGTGTTACTCCAAAAATTGTTCTAATTGTTAGTATTTGTGGTCATTTTTGTCATTTCTTCTCCAAAACCTTCATTGCACTAAAATTATGTAAAATATACAATTTAGCTCAAAATTATAATGCAATTTTATATGATTTCATGGGTTAAACATACGAAAAATATAGATTTATCAGAAGCTATTGGAGTGAAGTTGGAATAGAGTTTCTCTTAAATAAGATATAGGGAAGCTGTTGGAGTGAAATTGAAATAGAGATTCTCTTAAATAAGATGTAGAGAAGCTGTTAGAGTAAAACTGAAATAGAGAATCCCTAAATGTAGAGAAATAGTTCAAATTCTCTACAGTAGCGATTGATATATTGGAATGGATTTAGACATTAATGGAATGGACCAAGGAATAGAATGAAACTAGAAATGAAATGAACTTGAGAATACTAATGACATACTTGGTATGTTCTAGGAATAAATAGTAGTAATTGGAATGCCTTATATAATATGACAAGATTGTCCTTTTATTATTATAGTATTCAAAATAAAAATAAACATGAATATAACCGTAAACAACATAAACATAATAAATAATAATGATAATAATAATAATAACAACAACAACAATAAACAATAATAATAATAATAATAATAACAAAATAAAATAAAAATAACAACAACAATTATTATTATTATTATATTTGGTATTATTATTATTATTATTTTCATTTTTATTTTTATCATTATTATTTTACTTTATTATTATTATTATTATTATTAATCATTTTAATTAATATTTTTTTTTTTAATTATTATTATTATTATTATTTTATTTATTATTATTATTATTATTTCAATCAATATTATTATTTTATTATTATTATTATTTTGTTATTTTAATTTTATTTATTATTATCATTATTAATTTTATTTTTAGTTTTTGATTTTATTTTTATTTTTATAACAATAATAATAATAATTATTATTATTATTATTTTTTAATAATAATAATTATTATATTTATTTATTATTTTTATTATTATTATTATTTTATTTCTTAATTATTATTATTGTTATTTTTATTATTATTTTTGTTATTATTAATATTATTATTGAAATATGGGGGTATGGTAGTCAAGTTCATTCTTAAACATATGGGAATAACTCATTCTCATGTGTTTGCTCTGAAATAACTATTCTCATATATGCGGAAAAGAGATAAAAGGGTGAAGTTTATTTGGATTAATTATCTCGCGGGTCCTATATCTTTATTGTTTAAAAATATTCATTACTAATATACTTTATTAATTATTGATTTAATTAATTGGTTATAAGTTATTTAAATTTATTAATTTATTAGTTAACCATTTTATTTAATTAATTATAATTAATAACTTAATTAATTAATTTAATAAAATAATGTGAAGAAAAAAAAATTATTCATATAATTTTAAGGATATCTTCATTTTAAAAACTTGTTCTAAGAACAATTCTACTTAAACAAATTTTCTGTCTTTTTAATCTTAAAAATTGTTTTTGAAAACTGTTATAAGAAACTGTTTTACAAAAATAAAAATAAAAAAAATAGAACACTTCCAAATAGGCCCTAAAATGTCAACTCTTAGGTGCTAAAATTCAAAGTCTTGATTTTTATTTATTTATTTAAGTCTAGATATTGTAAAATTATCCAAAAGAAACTATAGTAAAAAAAAAAAATTCTAAGCTTATGCTCTTATTATAGAGAGGTTTGATAAATTTTACACAAACTTTGGCTTTCATGAAAAAAATATTGATTAAACTAGTGAATTTCCACTTTAGTCTTCCTCTATGTTTTTTAGGTGATTTTGCTTGACATTTGCTTAAAGTTCATGTCTGTAATAGGAACCAAAGTTATTCGACACTCAAAACCTGGGTATACAAAACTTAGACACTCACAACTTTATTTCCCTCCCACCCATATATGATTTTTACACACACACACACACATAGACATATATGATGTTTATACACACAAAGACCCAAATTTCACGTAAACGCACATGCACGTTGCTAACAAACTCATGTTTTCTTTTTTGTTATTATTTTCTATAGTTAAATTTTTTGTTATAATACATAATTAAAGTTTTTTAGTTATCCTATTGTGTTTTTTAATTATTATTTTCTTTTTTTAGTTATTTAATTAATTATAAACTATTCCTTTTAGTTAATATAATTTTTTTTTTGTATTTATAATATGTTCTTTTTGTTTTTTTAGTTATTAGATTCTATGTTTTTTAGTTTTATTATTCATATTCTGGTTATTGTCTCATTAATATGATATTTTGTGTGTTGTAGTTTCAAAATGCTATTTAGTATTGTTATTAATGTTGTAATTTAAATTAATGTGGTAATCTTGGAGTTTGGACTTTACTTTATTATTTTAAATTAATGATTGTGCATGGTGCGTGTTGGATAATCATGTAATGTTAGTGGATATTGTTGTGGTTAGTAAATTTTAAATGGTATAATTTATTTTGGAATGAATTTTTTTACTTTAATGACGTGCAATGTCGTTCTACTACGCTATCAAATCCATATGTATCATCTAATTAGCAACGAGAATTTTCATATTCCTAGAATTTCTCAAATTCCTAGAACTTCTATTAATTAACTTCTTGAATTTTTTGTATTCTTAGAACTCCTAAACTAGCAACATATTAACTTATTTCTACAATTTCGATCAAACTATCAACTATCGATCCAATGTATTCCTAGGAATAAATTGAGAAAATTATATTAATTAGATAATATCCATTAAATTAATTTCTAAAATTATTGCAATTTTTGTGAAATTCAAACAATAATTTATAGAATTCTAATGCGTAAATTTCAATTTAATAAATTGAGATCAATTAATAGGTTTGTAGACTTTCAATCAATGATTTTTAATGTTGGGATTTTTCTCCAATTCTTATCAAACTTAATATAAGTTTGATCAATTCTTTTACTCCGACCATCATGTAGTCTAAGTTGATTTTCCTCAAATGTTCATTGAAATTCAATTATTTGGTTTAATATAGAACTTAGCAAAATGGAGTTCAATCGTCAATAGATGAATTATAATTTATCACTTGGGGGAAAAGACCTTAATGATATTCTTTTATTAGGGGTGTCCAAGAATTTAATTATTTATTTTTTAAATTCTCGACCCCACTTGCCTCCACCGCCATGAGATTCGAACCCTAGTCTTCAACTACTAAGAGGGTAACCTACCATTAGCCTATTCAACGAATTTATGGCATTTGTGAGTAGTCAAATTTTTGTAATCTTTAATTGTCCTACAAACGTATAATTTGCCATAAACTATTAACTAGAAGGGTTGAAAAGTTTGGTGTGAAAAGATCAACAAAATTTTCAATTAGAACCCATTGAATTTTGCATTTAGCAAATGCACATTTTGAAAAATCAAAATCAGAGGGAATTTGTTCCTAGATGGATTCTCAAAATGTCCAATATTTTTTTTTAATAGTAATTTAAGATTTATTTAGACCTTCCCTTGAAAAAGAAAATCAAATTAGAAAATTTCACCATTTTTTCTAAAGACTAGGATAACATGGTATGATTCAACTAGTGTATGTTTTTTTTTTCTTCTCTCTTTCTTGTCGTATTAAGTGAAATATGCCATAAGGTTATCTTCAATGGAGTCTCTATAATGGATCTCTATCCATCATTTTAGAGATCCATATTGAGACTAAGATCAATTTTAGAGACTAAGACAAAAAAACTATTTTAGAGACAAATTTAGAGACCAAGATAAAAAAAAAAAAATCCCAAGTGATGGTATTTATAAAATTGAGTCTCTATATTGTGTTAATTTTAATTTTACATAATAATTTAATTATATGTTATTTTTTCTCATGTGTTACTTTTTTTTAATTAATTGTTATTTAGATTATCTCAACTTTTATAACGAATATTTCAACAAAAAAATAAATAAATTGCGACGAATATAACATTTAAAAAATTAAGATTACGTTTAATTACATAATTGAATGAAAAAAAACTAATTAAAAATCTCTAATTAAAAAAAACCATACGTAAAAAAAATCTTAATTAAAAACCCTAATTAAAAAAACCCATTAATTAATTTTTTCTTGTATGTTACGTTTATATTTGTTTATTTCTTCTTTATTTTATTCAATTTGTAAATTAATTAAATTTACTAAAAAAAATTGACAACAAATAAAATCTTAAAATTTACAACTATATTAAAAAAATAACAACTATAAAATATACCAAACCAAAAAAACTAAACTCAAAAAATAAAATACAAAACCCTCATTAAAAAAAATCGAATTAAAAAACCCTATATAAAACACCTTAATTGAAAAAGCATAATTACAAAATCATAATTAAAAAAATCCTAAATAAATATATAAATAAAACTTAATTACAAAAAAAAAAAAAACCCTAAATATAAAAGCCCCCCTTCCCCGTCAAAACACCAACCCCACCCCACCCCACCCCACCCCACCCTACCCTACCCTACCCTTTCCCTTTCCCTTTCCCTTCCCCGCCCCCACCTCCCTTCCTTGCTGCCCCCACTGCAGCCACCCCCTTCCCCATCAAAACACAAACCCCACCCCACCCCACTATTTCCCTTTCCCTTACCCGTCCCCACCTCCGTTGTAATTTTTTTTTTTTCTGTGAATTCTCGCTTCGCCTACCACCCCCCACCCCTGTTTCCCCACTTCCCCCACCCCACCCCACCCCACCCCCTTCTCCGGTGCCACCCCACCACCACCGAAATCACCACCATATTGTTTTTTTTTTCCTGTGAATATATATATATATATATATATATATATATATATATATATATATATATATATATATATATATATATATATATATATATATATATATATATATATATATTTTTTTTTTTTTTTCCAAATTTTGAACAAATCATACGGCTCCTTTTTTTTTATTTGTTTACCTTGTTGAAAATTTTTGGTTGAAATCTGCAAACAAAAATTTTTGTTGAAAATTGTTTGGTTCCAGATTTCAAACAATTTTGGGTTGCACAATTTTCAACTTAAAAAATTTTTCAATAGTAATTTTTTTTTATGTGTTTACCTTTTTTTTGTTGCTAATTGTTGAAAAAAATAATTGTTTTGTATTTTTTTTTGCTGTTTGTTAATTTTTTTGTTGCTGGGAGTTGAATTTTTTTGTCCTTTTTTTTATTTTAGATCTGACGATGTCAGATAATCTGACATTTGTTTTTTTGGATGCTCATTTTTGTCTTCTTGTATAGTCTTTATTTTCTTCAATAAATTTGTTGAAAAAAATAAAGACTATGTACTATTTTGAAGACTCAAGCTGTTGTGATGTCATTATTTTGTCAAAAAGTGTCAAATAGTATTTTAGTGATTCTTATTGGTATTAGCTTTTACTCAATAGAATTTCTAAAAATAGCAATTATTGTTATTTGGAGTCGGACCCGTAAATAATGGGTTGGGCTGGACGTCGACGCGTGCATATCATTAGTATGTCATATAAATTCCCCCATGTGGTGATAGATTGGAAAAACCCATTTTTTTATTCGTTTGTTACAACAGTGGTCGAAGTTGTGAGTAATATAAAAAACTCACTTTGGAAGCTAATTTGTCTTTGACAAAAAAAAAAGAAAAAAAAAAAGAACGCTGCTTTGTCGTGTTCTACCCCCCCACCCCCCCTCCCTCCCTCCCTGCTTCAAAGAACTTTGTCGTGTTCTACAATCTGTACGGTCAGATTTTAGATCGGAACTCTCAAAGTGCCGTTTTTGCTGCGTGAACAGTAACCGCGTTTTTTGTGATTTCTCTCCTATTCTTGGTTTAATCTCTCTTGTGTTGTTATATTTGCAAGAATATGTTATTCTTGGTGAATGCATTGTGTATGCCTCTAGTTGTAACTAGATAAGACTCTCTTGTACCCATTATTTGTTGATAGTAGAAGTTTTTTGGTGGACTACGGTCCCGTGGTTTTTACTCTCCACGTTGGGGAGGTTTTCTACGTTAAAATCTTGGTGTTGCTCTATTTTCTGGAATTTTCAGATTTGTGCATATTGTTGTTGGCTCTATTTGTTGCTTCCTAACATGTTTATACAAGGTGGGAGGGTGTTATTTCCGCTGTGCATTTGTTGTTTGTGCTTTGATTTCGAGTTTCCTCCCAACAAAGTGGCCTCAAAGCTTGGTTGTTGAATTGTTGTTTTGTATAAACAATGGAAGTTAATACAAGTAGAATGATATTTTTGAATGGTTTGAATTATGCCATGTGGAAAAGAAAAATGGAAGACTTGTTGTATGTGAAAGATTATTATCTACCGGTGTTTACTACTGAAAAACCCGTGAGTAAAACTGATGAAGAATGGGAGTTATTTCACAAACAAGTGTGTGGGTATATCAGGACATGGGTAGATGATAATGTGATGAACCACATTAGTGAAGAAACACATGCACGCACATTATGGAACAAACTTGAAGAATTGTATGCACAAAAGTGTGGGAGCAACAAGTTGTTTTTGATAAAACAATTGATAGGTTTGACATATCGAGATAAAACCCCTATAACTGATCATGTAAATGAATATCTTGGGATTATAAATCAGTTAGCTGCCACTGGAATTAAATTAGATGATGAACTTAAAGGGTTATTGCTTCTTGGTACTTTACCAGACTCATGGGAGACATTTAGAACGTCATTGTATAACTCAACTCCAGATGGTGAAATCACTTTGAATCTAGCTAAAAGTAGACTTTTAAATGAAGAAGCTAGAAAAAAGTCACAAAATTCCTCTTCAGAGTCAGATGCTCTGGTTACTGAATCTAGGGGGAGGAATAAGCAAAAGGGTTCGGGAAATAGAGGAAGTAGTAGAAGCAAGTCAAAAGGGAAGTATAGTAATGTCAAATGTCATCACTGTGGAAAAATGGGTCATATCAAGAGATTTTGCAGAATATTGCAAACTGAAAATAAAAACAAAGATAATGATAAGAAGAAAGATGATGATAGTGGTAAAGATCGAGTTGCGACCACTACACAGGAGTTTTTCATTGTATATGACAGTGATGTTATTAATCTTGCATGTCATGATACATGTTGGGTGATTGACAGTGGTACTTCTATTCATGCTACTTCTCGAAAGGACTTTTTTATGTCTTATACAGCTGGTAATTTTGGGGTTGTGAAAATGGGTAATGATGGTGTCGCCAAAGTTGTCGGTATAGGAGATGTTTGCTTGGAGACTGAAAATGGCAGCAAATTAATTCTTAAAGATGTGAAGCATGTTCCTGACATTAGATTGAATTTGATCTCTGCAGGTAGACTTGATGATTAAGGTTTTATTAATACCTTCGGTAATGGTCAATGGAAACTTACAAGGGGCTCTATGGTTGTAGCCAAAGGTAAGAAATGCTCAACTTTGTATTTGATGAATTCAAAGGTTTCCAGGAGCATTGTCAATGCAGTGGAAAATGAGGACGCAACAGAGTTGTGGCACAAGAGACTGGGTCACATGAGTGAGAAGGGAATTTCAGTTTTATCCAAGAAGAAAATTTTATCGGGACTAACAGATCCATATATGAGAAAATGTGATCATTGCTTTGCAGGAAAGCAGAACAGGGTTTCTTTCCAGAGTCATCCACCTTCCAGGAAGGAAAATGTACTTGAGCTGGTACATTCGGATGTGTGTGGTCCGGTGAAAATTAAAACACATGGTGGTTCTCTTTACTTTGTGACGTTTATTGATGACCACTCCAGGAAGACTTGGGCTTATACCTTGAAGTCTAAAGATCAAGTGTTGGATGTATTCAAGCAGTTTCAAGCATCCGTTGAAAGAGAAACAGGAAGAAAATTGAAATACATCCGTACAGATAATGGAGGTGAATATTGTGGTCCATTTGACAAGTATTGCAAAGAGCAAGGTATCAGGCATCAAAAGACACCGCCAAAGACACCACAGTTGAATGGTGTTGCTGAGAGAATGAATAGAACTTTGATTGAAAATGTAAGATGTTTGCTTTCACATGCAAATCTACCACATTCATTCTGGGGTGAGGCTTTGAATACAGTTGTTCATTTGTTGAATCTCTCATCATGTATTCCATTAAAGCTTGATGTTCCTAATAGAGTTTGGACAGGGAAAGATGTTTCTTATGATCATTTGCGAGTCTTTGGATGCAAGGCGTTTGTACATATTCCAAAGGATGAAAGATCCAAACTTGATGTGAAGACACAACAATGTATATTTGTCGGTTATGGCCTTGATGAATTTGGTTACAGGCTATATGATCTAGTTGAGAAGAAAATTATCAAGAGCAGAGATGTTGTATTTGTGGAGGATCAAACAATTCAGGACATTGGCAAAGCAGAGAAAGAGTTACCCCCACAGTTAGATGAATTGGCTGATCTTGATATAGTGCCTTCAACGCCACCAGCAACAGAGCAGGTTGAAGATGATGATCAAGGTAACTTCCCTAGTGTTGATCAAGCAAAAAGTCCTACACAGGTTGAGATAGGTGATGATGATAGTCAGCTTGAGACTCCACCAACAGTTCCACTTAGGAGGTCCGTTAGAGATAGACAGCCTTCCACAAGATACTCTTCTGATGAGTATGTTTTATTGACAGATGGAGGTGAGCCTAAAAGCTTTGAAAAAGTTATGGATGATAAACATAAAAATGAGTGGATGGAAGCTATGCAAGATGAGATGAAATCTTTGCATGAAAATTGTACATTTGAGTTGATGAAGTTGCCTTAAGGCAAAAGAGCTTTGAAAAACAAATGGGTTTACAGGTTAAAGCAACAAGAAAATACTTCACAACCACGATACAAAGCAAGACTGGTTGTGAAAGGGTTCAATAAGAGAAAAGGTGTTGACTTTGATGAGATTTTCTCTCCAGTTGCGAAAATGTCATCCATTCGAGTTGTTCTGGGTTTGGCTGCTAGCCTTGATTTGGAGATTGAGCAGATGTATGTGAAAACTGCTTTTTTCACGGTGATTTGGAGGAAGAAATTTATATGGAGCAACCGGAGGGGTTGAAAGAAAAAGGAAAAGAGGATTATGTGTGTAAACTGAAGAAAAGTCTTTATGGCTTGAAACAAGCACCTCGACAATGGTATAAGAAGTTTGAATCTGTTATGGGGGAGCAAGGCTACAGGAAAACTTATTCGGATCATTATGTCTTTTCTCAAAAATTCTCTGATGATGATTTTATTATCTTGTTGCTATACGTTGATGATATGTTGATTATTGGCAGGAATTCTTCAAGAATTGACAGGTTGAAGAAAAAATTGAATAAGTCTTTTGCTATGAAAGACTTAGGACCGGCAAAGCAAATTCTTGGCATGAGAATCAATCGAGACAGAAATGGCAAAAAGGTGTATTTGTCACAGGAGAAGTACATCGAGAAAGTATTTCAAAAGTTCAACATGGATAAAGCTAAAGTGGTTAGTGCTCCTCTTGCTACTCACTTTAAGCTAAGTGCTCAACAGTGTCCTTCTACAGATGAAGAAAAGAAAGATATGCAGAATGTTCCATATTCTTCAGCAGTGGGAAGTTTGATGTATGTTATGGTGTGTACACGGCCAGACATAGCACATGCAGTTGGTACGGTGAGTCGTTTTCTCTCAAATCCTGGGAGAGAACACTGGAATGCAGTGAAGTGGATTATGAGATATATTCGAGGCACATCCAAACTAAGACTTTGCTTTGGATGTGAGAAGCCTATACTTGTGGGTTACACAGATGTTGATATGGCTGGAGATGTTGATACTCGTAAGTCTACTTCGAGTTACTTGATTACCTTTGCAGGGGGAGCTGTGGCATAGCAATCGAGATTGCAAAAGTGTGTTGCCCTTTCCACTACTGAAGCAGAGTTCATCGCAGCAACTGAAGCATGCAAGGAGTTGCTATGGATGAAAAAGTTTCTGGAAGAACTTGGGTTTGAGCAAGATGATTATGTCTTGTATTGCGACAATCAGAGTGCAATACATCTTGGTAAGAAATTTTCATTTCATTCAAGATCGAAACATATTAATGTGAGGTACCATTGGATTAGGGATGTTTTGAATTCAAAGTTGTTGAAACTTGAAAAAGTTCACACAGATGATAATGGCTCCGATATGTTGACGAAGGCATTGCCAAGAGAGAAGCTTGAGATATGTCGTTTGGTTGCCGGGTTGATTGACCCACCCACATGAGTTGGTGGGGGAGTTTGTTGTGTAGACCAACCCATGTGGGTTGGTAATTATTTTGCTTTTTCTTTTGCTTTTTGACCAAAAGAAAACAAAACAAAAAAAAAGAGAAAAACAATAAACAAAAAAAAAAGGGTGAAGACAGATCAGTCAATCTGTCATGTGGTGTGTGTGAGAGTGAAAAAAAAAAACGAGAGAGAGAGAGAAAGAAACAGAGAGAAAGACAGTGAGAAAGAGAGCAAAAATTTCAGTCTGCGCCATTTTCATCAAATAGACAATCGGAGGGTCATTTGTGGTCCGATCGAGCTGAAATTTTGTGTGCACGTTCACAACTCGTAGGTCTTCAATCTGTACGGTCAGATTTCAGATCGGAACTCTCAAAGTGCCGTTTTTGCTGCGTGAACAGTAGCAGCATTTTTTGTAATTTCTCTCATATTCTTGGTTTAATATCTCTTGTGTTGTTATATTTGCAAGAATATGTTATTCTTGGTGAATGCATTGTATATGCCTATAGTTGTAACTAGATAAGACTCTATTGTACCCATTATTTGTTGATAGTGGAAGTTTTTGGGTGAACTACGGTCCCGTAGTTTTTACTCTCCACGTTGGGGAGGTTTTCCACGTTAAAATCTTGGTGTTGCTCTATTTTCTGGAATTTTTAGATTTGTGCATATTGTTGTTGGCTCTATTTGTTGCTTCTTAACAGGTTTATACAAGGTGGGAGGGTGTTATTTTTGCTGTGTATTTGTTGTTTGTGTTTTGATTTCGGGTTTCCTCCCAACAGAAACATGCTTTAACAGAGTACTGACATAAAATAAAAATGTAGGCAGAAGGCTGCACCTTCATTAAATTGACAGGATTCATAATACATGGGCAGAAATTTTGTTTGTTCTTAACCTTACTTTGCCCTGCCTCTACCATTGGAACATGATTCGAATCTTATCCCTGCTATGTCAAGAATTCAGATGACTCGCCTAGGATATATACCGATTTAATTTGTATTGGCTTCATATTGATTCTACAATTACTTAAATGACCTGGCTGTGATTACAGTAGTTTGTCTCGAGAAAAGGAGGTGGTGGTAGAATACTTGGATTTTATATTATGGGTAAGAGGGTGAAAGAACTATGGAACTGCTTAGAAATAATGCTCCAGCAATCAGTCAAGATAGAGTGATTAGAATGCTTTTGTAACATCATATTTAATTAAACAGGAATGAAATGGAGAAAAGAAGACGTATGAGGGCAAAGGAAATCATCTTATACAATTCCCTTACAAGAGCTTCGTGGGGGTTTAAAGGTACCTTGGGGTAATGGATTATCTTCTGTAAATGTCTTCTTTGGAATGTTCTGGGTAGATTCTTGCTGGATTTCACGTTTGAGTGATGTTTTCTTGAGTCCTCAGATTCATAAAAATGTTGAAACTCCTTTATGCATTTTTTTTGAAATAGTATTTTAGTTAAAAAAAAAAGTATTTGAATATCATGTTGAATTTATTACTGATGCTAAGTTGTGCTTTACCCATAGATAGCTTTACTTGGCTCCAAAGGATCAAGGTTGCCCTTGGAATTGCTCGCCTTCTCAAATTTCTGCATGCTGGAGGTCCTACATATAAACCATTCTTGGTTCGCAATATTGCTGCAGCTCATATTGTGGTTGATGAGGTCTCATTTGCACCTTATTTTTGTGATTTCGGTTTGCAAGTTGTCATTGTCTTTGATTTGTTGAAAGGGAGGATAAATCATTGTTTCTTGAAGTGGTATATAAATGTTTATAATTTTTGATGCAGGAATACAATCCCAAATTATACGGCTTCGGCATGATTAGCGGTGGAATTTTCACCAGTACGTTGATGTATGAAAGTAATGGATGCTATGGCTACATTGACCCAAATATTGGATGCTCAGGTATGTGAAACTGTCAACTGTAAGTGAGGTGCTATTTCCAAGTCAATATATGTATCCTGTATCCATTGTTTCTTTTCATTACCCAAATTATTCTGTTCTCCATAAGAAAAAAGTAATTAAGATGGGAGGGTTAATCTATTTGTATGGGGGTGCGGGGAAGGGGGGAAAAAACCAAAAAAAAAAAAAAAAAAAAACCAATGGTATTTGGGTCTACAAAGTTGAAGAAACATCCGTCACTTACAATATGTTGTGTCATGGGAAGATCATTTGTGAAACTTGTAGCAAAATGGTTTATGGCTTGTGCAATACGGGAGGTTTTGTTTAGCTGGAGATTATGGGAAAGACATACAAAGTGCGTGGATATTGTAGGAGGCTGCTTTTATATCTCTTGTCAATTGTGTGGAAGGAAATGAACTTGAGAACCTCCAAAGGAGGACTAAGAAATATATGAGTTTCGGAGAAAGAATTTGTATATTGTTCAATTTCAATTCAAAGAATATAACGCCAACAGATGTAATACTTTTGTTGTTTTGATTCGGCATGTCGTAGATGAGCACATCACCCCTTTGCACCCGGCTGAGCGAAAGTCCCCCTTGAAGGATCTCATATATTTTAGACCTATAAACATCATCTAGCTAAGAATCGAGCGGAAGCGAAACATGACATTCAAAAATTTCTGGAATTCAAAGCATGATGTTCATATGAAACTCTAATCTTGATATCATGTGATTAACATATGCAAAACATATATATAGCAAGTATATATATTGACAAGAGATAGTAGAAGAGTATACCTCTTGTAGACAACTCATGGAAGCCATAGATCTGAATTTTTGCATACTTGATGGAAGACACCTCCTCTTGAAAATACAAGAGCTCCAGTCCGTCCACACGAGCAAAGAATGGCTTTTCCATTTCCGTGGTTGTTTTGTGCTAGATAACCATGGAAGATTTATGAGCTTGTTTGTGAGGAAGATAGCAAAACCATTTCCTTCTTCTCCCTTTCTTTGGCTGCGTTTTTATGAACAAGAAGAGAAGACAAGTTCATCTAGTTCACCTTCATTTTTCAGCCATGGTTCTCTCAAGATGAAGAAGAAGAAAATCCTTTTTCTTTTCTTTCTTCTTGCTGCGTTTTTCTCTAATTTTTTTCAGCCATGGAGGCTTGAGGAGAGAGAGATAGATGGAGACAACTCATGGCTTGGTTGATGATGAAGACAATTCTTTTTCTTCATCTTTTTCTTTCTCCAACGTGTGGAGAGAATAGAAGGTGAAAAGCTTTGTCATCTTTTCCCTCTTTTCTTATTCTTGTCTCCTTTTGAAATAAAAGAGAAGACAACCTTCCTTGAATTAAGGTTGTGTTGTCTCTTTGTTAGAAAAGAAAAGATGACAAAGGTTTGTCATCTTTTGTTTCTTTTATTCTACTATTTTTCCACTAATGTATTTAAATATTCAACCTAATCACAATTAGTTGAAATTATGAAAACAACCTTTTCATATTTTCACATTAGCCCTAACACTTAATAATAATTGCATATTGACCCCAATAACTTTTAAAAGGTCAATTACACCATTGTTAACTCCTTAACAATTACACAATTGTTAACTCCTTAACAATATAAGAGAAACAAAATATAATTGTTAACACTTTAACAATTCAAGAGAAACTAAACACAATTATTAACACTTCAATAATTCAAGAGAAAATAAACGAATTATTAACACTTTAATAATTCAAGAGAAACTAAACGCAATTGTTAACACTTTAACAATTCAAGAGAAAGTAGATGAATTATTAACAATTTGATAATTCAAGAGAAACTAAACGAATTGTTAACACTTTAACAATTCAAGAGAAAATAAACGCAATTGTTAACACTTTAACAATTTAAGAGAAACTAAAACAAGCTCAATAGAAAAAACATTCAACATGGTCTATTGTGTGTGACTTTCTAGATTCACTACTATATAGCACTGAAGAAACGTTGAACACTTTCAATGTTAATCGAGCTATTCGATTTGTTTAGAGAATGTCTCCCGTCATTCTCAAAACACCCTCAGAGTTCTTGAGTGACGTTCTAGCTACCAACGTATCAAGACAGTTTATAAAGTAATGAAATCTTATTCAAGTGAATCTATTTATAGTCGCCGATTATCGTACAATCCAATCCTTCCATTAATTGTCCCGTCGAGCAAGAACCATGATCCGATTAAGTTCATAGACTCGAAACGATGCATAGATCCAAATGGTGGAATGAGAGATGACATATGGAAAAACCCATTTCCATCATTCATGCCTTGGCCAAGGACTTCCTCATTCAACAACCAAACTTGGATCGCATAGGACATCGCCTCACGTCGGAGGTTAACGGATCCTCTCTTGACCACTACTTGTCAATCACTATACCAGACGAATGAAACTGCGAGAGGACGTATCTCATCTCGTTTGTCGAAACAATCATTGTCCAAACGCTAGAATCAAACCCTAATACATATGACAACCGTAATGTCTCAAGTCTAAGGATTACATGTACAATCGCAACGATTAACAAATTATTAATCCAAAGTCATGTAATTTGTTATTCACGTCACATTCAATGATCTATTCAACTAATAGTCATCCACATGTTTGTAAGTCGCATCGCTATGCTGTTATGGCACGTGGCTCACCATCCTTTATCATTAATATCTCTATATTAATCAAAGGTAACAACACATGTGATAGTCCGTAATTGATTATTAAAGTCCCGATCAAATAATCTAAGGACTATGAATACTTTAAGTATTTATCATATTAAAGAAATACGCCAACATATTCTAAACACTTTTAGAATACATTCCTCTAATGAAAATACTAGGGACTCATTCATACACGTAAAGAAGGAGAATATGAATGTCCTAATTATGTCAATATGTAAACGAACATATAAACACTAATGCCATAAGTAAATGTCAAAATGCCCCAATATATGTCATCCAAATATGTAGCATTATGGCATATCTCTAACAATCTCCCACTTGCACTAATGCTATGAAACATAGTATTAGTACAACAAACATTGATATCATATACTCATCTTCTCAAAACGAGGACCTAGTTGTAACTGATTCATAGCTACGGTAAGTGGGTCAACTACATCAAGAGATGTGGCCATTTTCTGCAAAGACATATCTCAATATGATTATTGGCTATAGATACAACACATGAAGATGGAAACACTTTTCCAAATGTTTGGACATACAGTGAGACCTTGGTTCCACAAGCTTGTGCAGTAGCTCCGTATAGTCGTAACAATAAAAGCATCACAACTTAACGATAGGAACCATAACCAACTCGTATGGTTTCCTCGATCCAAACAACTTCTTTCGTAATATTACATATCACAAAAGACATAAGTTATGTAATGGAATCTACAGTTTTCTCAGAACCTTTCTAACTTACTGAGCTCCCACTACAAATAAACGTGAACCCTAACATAGACATTCTATTATAAGATTCAGATTAAGAATCTGAACTAGCAAATCCATCACTACGGAATTTACATCCTCCATGAACTAAAATATATATCTTTAGTGCTTCCCAAGTACTTAAGAATATACTTCAATTCTATCAACCATTCCCAAACTTAGATTGGACTAATATTTACTCGTAACACTTTACAGTTTATGCAATGTCAAGTCTTGTACATAATATAACAAATATGAAGTTACTATAACTTTGAATACAAATTTGTTATACAACTAGAGTTTCTTGAATACTTTCAAAACCACTCTTATGTACAATCTAAGGAATATGTCGAGTAATCTATTTGTACTATCATTATAGCTACAAATTTACAAGATACGAACGACAAGTTCTAAATGGAGAACATTTAATATGACTAGACTATAATTAATATCACAACACACATATCATCAACTATGATATTGAAGTCATCATTATTGCAATCATAGAAAAGTGGATGCGCTCCCACTACACTTTTGCAATCACAAGGTTCATCTACATTTTAAATGAAATCTAACTCTTTAATCTCATTTGAAATGGGTGAAACATTTCCAAGGAATTCACTTAAAAATCCACAAGTGGATTTATCAAGTATGCACATATTACTCATATCAATATATCATAATTATCAATATAGTAATACAATGTGCTATAATGACTAGCATAATACAACAAGACTAAAGCAGAATAATTGGTAAAAGGATTTCATCATAGCTAACACTTTGGCTTTGATGATATCTTTTAGAAACCAATATAGCTATAAAAGGTCATTACCCTTTTCTATTAACTTCAACCTTTATCTCGGAGATCAATATCCAGATTAAGCTAAAGTATATGAAGTCTCATTATTATGCTTTGCATTATATAGTTTCTTGGAATCGATATCAAATATATCGTTTCTTTGTAGATTGTAGGATCAACTAATTGATAATTATCTCAAATACACAAACAACGTTTGTGCTTCTAAAATGATATCCCTATATTCTTTTAAAGAATGAGATACACTACTAGTTTTTCAAAGATCTTGTGTGATGACTCATTATGGACCTTATTGAAAATATTCATTACTTTGGTCTAGGTGATTTTATAGCTTTAGAGGATATATCCTCAATTTCTATTTTATTATGAAGTAACATCTTCTTGAACAAAACCTTTTCTTCAAGAAAGATTACAATATAATAGATCAATAGACATTGATCACTAAATAGAAATTATATCCTACAAAACTAGGATATACTATAAAATTACCTTTAACCAAAACTTCCACTAGTCCTTTAAAAAACTTTTCAATAAAAGTAGGACAAACCAAAATTAACACATTTAATACTTAGTTGACATCCAACTTATATCAAATATAAAGTTCTAGCAATAGCAGACAGTTACTATTCAATATTACATTAAATTAAGGAAAGCATGACCCACAAATAAATAGAATGATTAGTCAAACTAATCAATAACTTTACTACGTCCAACAAAGTACGGTTTCTTCACTAAGAAAACCCTATTTATTTATGGTACACCGGGCATTATTAATTTCGATACTATATCAAAATTTTAGGATACTCAAATAAAATAGTACTTAAGTATTTTGCCTTCATGATCTAATCATAAGGCACTAATACATTTTTCTATACGAGCCTATTCTCAAATAGCTCTAAATACATCAACATGTACAATCCAAATAAGCTAGTAGTTTTAATCCTTTATCAAACAAAGGATGACTTGGTTACCTTTCCAATAAATCAGATGTATAAGTTGATCAAACCAACCTAATCATCATCTTATTATTAGAAAAACCTAATCATGTAGAAACTACAATTAATTTGGATCATTTGAGTAATCTTAAAATTTGGTGGATGGTTATAACGGTTGTCAATATATTTGCAATACATTCTTTCGTCCATATTAAGACAATAAAGACTACACCATAATGCACTTATAAAAGCTTTAGGAATATACATTTTATTCCTAATATCATTTAGGTATAATATTTAAAATGCAAAATATGTCCAGAAGGCATCCAAACAAATTGTCTTTAGCTAACGCAACAACCTTTGTTTCATTTGCTAACACTGAAAACATTCTACGCTTCCAAAAGCGCACTACTGAGATTAAGATTCTATCCTCGAACACATTCACTAATGTTTCACTAGAATCCATAAAGTAGTACCAATTACAATCAAAGAAGATTTATAATTCATAGTAGCTTTACAACCTTGACATTCAAGCTATAAAGATACTTTGGATTAAAACCTCTTTTAATGTCCGGTTTTAAGGCTATGAAAATATCATTTACACATGCCTATTCAATCCTTAATATTCTTCTTAGAATGCTCCCACTGGCTAATAGAAATCATCTTTATTTGTCTTTCTTCTTTGCATTACCACTAACCAAAGAAGAAATATGAATATGAGAATGAATTCTATTTATATCTAATATCATGCATTAAATATGCTTACCACAAAACCATTTGCTAGTTTAGAATTATATTCTTTACATCTTGCATACCCTTATGCAAATTATGAAAGAATACAAATCCTTAGCATATTTAATTTGTTTTACTTATCAACCATAAGTACTACAACTTTTTGTTTTGATACTTTATCAAGATAAAAAAATAATGGAGCATTTAATTCTAAGACTTTATTAAGTTTCTAAGAACCTTTCTTAGATGATAACTTTAATCAAAAAATTTGGTCCAGTTGCGCGATATAAAGTCTAGTTAATTAAAAACGATGGGTTCATTGTTGTAGCCATAAACGTATGCAGAAAATAAGATCGCTAGTTGATATAAACTTGTTAAAACATTTAATTTGGCCTTTAATTAAATGATACATCCCACTAATTTTATCGAATCTCACACTTCCTAAATGAGATCGTGAATCTAATTAAAGACTCATTAGTAGGTGACCATGATTCTCTTTAATATGAATACCCCTCAGCTTTGGTGCATTATTGGAATATATATACAAAGAGTTAGCAACGATTACTATCTATATCACTATATTGGATATGGTCATTTTGCCCCTAAATCACCTTAACCTCAGCTTTGGTGCATTATTGGAAACGTGATCTAGTTAGATTACACCCACCGTCACAGTGTTGCGACAATTTGAATCCCGGACCTCAGCTTTAGTGCGTTATTGGCCTCGTGATATTGGAACAACACAACATCACTATGCTTGCTAGGTAAACATAATACTTTCATGGAATATGTCTTCCTACCTTTGGGTTAGCCAAGACATGCCCAATCGAGCAAATATAACCTAGGATAGTGGAGGGCAACGATAAACACTTTTACCGCTTTACAATCTAATATGTTTGCACGTAGGAAGATTTTGAATTTAATTAGGTCTCACTTTGCACATTAGTTAATTTACAAGCATACATCACATATAAGCAAATAAATAAACATACATGCAAAATCATACATTATGGTGGATCATGGACTTGGACTATGAATTAAATCAAGACAAAAATAAAACATAAATAAACACATCAACATGTCTTATTTGGTCTTGTCTTCTTGAATTCTTCAAAGATCCAAAGCACCTTCAACTCCTTGAAAGTCTCCAATGGTCTTCTTGCAAATTTCTTGTAGAAATTACATACATTATGTCTCACTACAAATTTCTCTCAATTGCAAGAAAATAAAACGAGACTTATGTCTCAATTACATACTAATGAATGATATAATTAGTTACAACGCCATCTAATGAAATTACAACTAATTAACCATTCATTAACCAAGTCCATGATCAAATTCACCATTTATTATCCAACATCATTATGTAAGATAAAACTCATAAAGCATAGGATATGCATCATATACATAAACAATAAAGCTAACACAAACTAATGTATCCAATACATTAAATAAATAAAAGACATGTTTGCAATAAGTTTCATATCTTGAGATTTTAGCATCTCATGTTAAACAACACAAAAGAACTAGATAAAATCAATTTTAAGTTCATACTTGTTCAATAAGGCCCAATGCAAATCCTTTGTTAATTTTATGGCCCAATTTGAGTTCCAAGGCTCATATTAATCTTCACTAAGAAAAACAATCTCATCTAATCTTATTAGACTAAAGCCCACTGATTTTTAATCCCATTGGACTTAACCAAAGTCAAATCAATTAGTCATGGCTTTTAATTTATGACCCATCATAAATTTGCTGCACATATACCAACTGTTTTGACTCGTTTAGCCTACCTACAGTTCTCCAAAAATTCTGAAATTTTGCAGAGACGTAGCTCTTCGAGTGTAGATGGTTTTAGAATCAAACGGAACTCAATTAGGAATTAAATTGACTGAGTTATGCCTTTTGGAACACAAATGCACAAACTGTCCAGCTTTACGCGAGAATCAGTGAACTTACTGATTTTGATTTTTTTGAAACCCTTAGCCACGAAATTAGGAGATGCATATTAGAGGATGAAATGTTCTACTATCTCTATAACATAACATATCCAAAAATCAGCCAAATCTAACAATATTTACTATGCCAAAACAGTCACGCAAAAATAGTGGACAGAAACATTTTCAGAAATGTTGAAACTCTTTCCTTGTTCTTTTGTGCTCAAGACTTTAGAAACTTTAAACAAACACATATGTAATCACATGAAGATCAAGTCCTTGCTCTGATACCACTTGAAGGATCTCATATATTTTAGAGCTATAAACATCATCTAGCTAAGAATCGAGCGGAAGCGAAACATGACATTCAAAAATTTCTGGAATTCAAAGCATGATGTTCATATGAAACTCTAATCTTGATATCATGTGATTAACATATGCAAAACATATATATAGCAAGTATATATATTGACAAGAGATAGTAGAAGAGTATACCTCTTGTAGACAACTCATGGAAGCCATAGATCTGAATTTTTGCATACTTGATGGAAGACACCTCCTCTTGAAAATACAAGAGCTCTAGTCCGTCCACACGAGCAAAGAATGGCTTTTCCATTTCCGTGGTTGTTTTGTGCTAGATAACCATGGAAGATTTATGAGCTTGTTTGTGAGGAAGATAGCAAAACCATTTCCTTCTTCTCCCTTTCTTTGGCTGCGTTTTTATGAACAAGAAGAGAAGACAAGTTCATCTAGTTCACCTTCATTTTTCAGCCATGGTTCTCTCAAGATGAAGAAGAAGAAAATCCTTTTTCTTTTCTTTCTTCTTGCTGCGTTTTTCTCTAATTTTTTTCAGCCATGGAGGCTTGAGGAGAGAGAGATAGATGGAGACAACTCATGGCTTGGTTGATGATGAAGACAATTCTTTTTCTTCATCTTTTTCTTTCTCCAACGTGTGGAGAGAATAGAAGGTGACAAGCTTTGTCATCTTTTCCCTCTTTTCTTATTCTTGTCTCCTTTTGAAATAAAAGAGAAGACAACCTTCCTTGAATTAAGGTTGTGTTGTCTCTTTGTTAGAAAAGAAAAGATGACAAACCTTTGTCATCTTTTGTTTCTTTTATTCTACTATTTTTCCACTAATGTATTTAAATATTCAACCTAATCACAATTAGTTGAAATTATGAAAACAACATTTTCATATTTTCACATTAGCCCCAACACTTAATAATAATTGCATATTGACCCCAATAACTTTTAAAAGGTCAATTACACCATTGTTAACTCCTTAACAATTACACAATTGTTAACTCCTTAACAATATAAGAGAAACAAAAGATAACTGTTAACAATTTAACAATTCAAGAGACACTAAACACATTTATTAACACTTTAATAATTCAAGAGAAAATAAACGAATTATTAACACTTTAATAATTCAAGAGAAACTAAACGCAATTGTTAACACTTTAACAATTCAAGAGAAAGTAGATGAATTATTAACAATTTGATAATTCAAGAGAAACTAAACGAATTGTTAACACTTTAACAATTCAAGAGAAAATAAACGCAATTGTTAACACTTTAACAATTTAAGAGAAACTAAAACAAGCTCAATAAAAAAAACATTCACCATGCTCTATTGTGTGACTTTCTAGATTCACTACTATATAGCACTGAAGAAACGTTGAACACTTTCAATGTTAATCGAGCTATTCGATTTGTTTAGAGAATGTCTCCCGTCATTCTCAAAACACCCTCAGAGTTCTTGAGTGACGTTCTAGCTACCAACGTATCAAGACAGTTTATAAAGTAATGAAATCTTATTCAAGTGAATCTATTTATGGTCGCCGATTATCGTACAATCCAATCCTTCCATTAATTGTCCCGTCGAGCAAGAACCATGATCCGATTAAGTTCATAGACTCGAAACGATGCATAGATCCAAATGGTGGAATGAGAGATGACATATGGAAAATCCCATTTCCATCATTCATGCCTTGGCCAAGGACTTCCTCATTCAACAACCAAGCTTGGATCGCATAGGACATCGCCTCACGTCGGAGGTTAACGGATCCTCTCTTGACCACTACTTGTCAATCACTATACCAGACGAACGAAACTGCGAGAGGACGTATCTCATCTCGTTTGTCGAAACAATCATTGTCCAAACGCTAGAATCAAACCCTAATACATATGACAACCGTAATGTCTCAAGTCTAAGGATTACATGTACAATCGCAACGATTAACAAATTATTAATCCAAAGTCATGTAATTTGTTATTCACGTCACATTCAATGATCTATTCAACTAATAGTCATCCACATGTTTGTAAGTCGCATCGCTATGCTGTTATGGCACGTGGCTCACCATCCTTTATCATTAATATCTCTATATTAATCAAAGGTAACAACACATGTGATAGTCCGTAATTGATTATTAAAGTCCCGATCAAATAATCTAAGGACTATGAATACTTTAAGTATTTATCATATTAAAGAAATATGCCAACATATTCTAAACACTTTTAGAATACATTCCTCTAATGAAAATACTAGGGACTCATTCATACACGTAAAGAAGGAGAATATGAATGTCCTAATTATGTCAATATGTAAACGAACATATAAACACTAATGCATAAGTAAATGTCAAAATGTCCCAATATATGTCATCCAAATATGTAGCATTAGGGCATATCTCTAACACCCCTTCCCCCTCCCCTTTGAAGAACAAGAAGGAAATTGAACACTACTAAAGGGGGGGAAAGAGAAGAGGAGAAACTTGTACTATCATGGAATGTGGAACAATCACATTCTTAGAACTTCAAAGCTATCTATTTCAGCTGCTTTTTAGTAGACTGTAGCATCAGCAACTCTGTGTGCTAATGATATGCATGAGTGAAACTAATGGGAGGGAACCTGGAACAACTATATTCTTGGAATTTCAAAGTGTCTATTCAGTTACTTTTGTAGACTGTAGCATCAGCATTTTTCTGTGCTAACGATACGCATGACTGATCTTGTGATCTGAACATTATAATTACTACCATTTGAAGTCTGATTTGTTACTTGTATTTTCTCCTCGATACTGGTTTTGAAGTAGGGAAACGACTTTTGCAAAGTAAAAGTTTCAGAAAGACCAACCTAATACAGATTCTGCCAAAATGCCTTGCTACATAATATAGTTAATGACTGTAATTGGAACTACAGGGGTGAAGCAACAAATGCGTAGGTGCTCTACTGAACTGAAAGACGAGATGAAGTCTGCTGGTTTACAATCGTCAATTCCAATTCATACGGTACCGTTGCTCTACTCATTCAACCCACATGCCATAGACTATAAGTCATGTCATCAAACTGATTTACCATGTTTCAGAATGGTGGAGACTACAATGTTTCTGTGCTAATATTGTTAGATATTTACATGTGTTTTTCTCAGTCATGAAGCCTCTTAACTTATTAGATAAATAAAAAAATTTAAGATTTAATTAAGCATCATTGCTTAGTTAAATGAAGAATTCATATAATTCAATTTGTAGTTGAGAAGCTGTTAAAATTAATGCACATTTCCAGAGTGTTCAAGAATGAGCAAAGTGGAAAAATCTTTAGAGATTTTTCTGAGGAAATTAATAAAAAAATAGGAATGCTCTAGAATGCATTTGATGTTCATTTGTAGTAGAAAATTCATGAAGCTTCATGACTTTAACATAGTCGGTAATGCACCGACTTAAGAGTAGTATAAATAGGTGAAGAAGCATATTGTAAAACCAAGCTCTCAAATTCGCCTAAACTAGAGAGCTTCAAGGGTACCCAACAAGAGCTACTCAATTTAGGGGTCATGAGCCATAACAATAGAGCCACGATCTCCAAAATTAATGTTGGAGAGATGGTGCTCCAACAACAACTATTGTAACTATTTCTACTACTAATCAATGGAAGAATTCAACAATTATTCTTCCACCTCAATTTTCCAACAGCTTGTCTGTATTGCATCCCTTAGTTTAGGACCAATTCTTTGCCTCTATTGGGATTTTTATCCTATTTCGATTCTTGCTTTTTTTGGAGTAGTCCTAGCAAAGTGCTGAAGTTGTGAAATTAGGCATTTCCTGCTATCATCTTAGCCTTGCCTTGCAGTTATAAAATTCCTAAAATGCGGTATCCACTTGGTGTCACTCATCATAACTGAAGTTATGGAAGTTATGGGAGTATTCCCTGATGCTGTTGATTTTCTCTTCATGATGTGGAGATGCTTTTTATGTTTTGAAGCAGTAAGTCTTGAATTTATATTCCTATCATTTACTAATAGCTTTTGGGCATTTTCTGATAGGTAATTGGTCAAAGAAATCAGATGTCTTTGCATTTGGGGTTGTATTGTTAAACCTAATAACCAAAAGAGTCGATACAGAAGAAGAAAGGCGCTCCAATGCACCTCTCCTTTATTCTTGGGCATGGGGTCTGTTTGAATCTTGTGAATCAGAAAATGGCAGCAGAAAGTCCTTCCTTTCACTTGTGGACGAAAGTTTAACTACAGACCCTGATTTTTCTTTAATTGATGGACATGAAATTACAGAGTTAGCAATGAAATGCATAAATAGAATTGCAGATGAACGTCTTACAATGAAGCAAGTTGTGAAGTCTTTGCTGAAACTGCAAGTGACCAAGAAACATGCTGAATTTCTGGGGTTGGCCTCCAAACTGTAAGCTGGTGCTGATGGCTAGTACTGTGTTTCAGCTCTGTTTGTTATCTAATTTTATAATGGTATGGAACTCTAGCATTAGATGCATATTGAGCCAAGAGAAGTAGCTGTTTAGGAAATTAGTGCTTTGAGACTATTTATGTCGTAATTTTCGTCGTTGAAGCGGGAGCGGCGGGGAATGACTGGAATTTGATGTGCGGTTGCCTAGCTTTGTTAATGTGTGTCTAAGTCTTAAAACCTTTGTGCTGACCATTCGTTGTTCTCCATCTATCCCCTTGCCCGAGAGAGGCTTTTAAAATATTGTAATACTATTTAAATCAGAACCTATTCTTATATATTTTCTGTAAATCTGGCATTGGATGCATTTAACACGAATGGTGATAAGTGAACACTAGATAATGTAGTTATTTTAGAATGCATGTTGAGACTTTATTTACTATTCCAATCTTAGATGGTTGAATGAGAGAGATTTCGAAAACGTTGAAATTTTTTTGCGCAGTTATCATACTTCCATCAAACAATATAAAATAACCTAAAAACATACTAAGTGCTTGTTTGAATCGAGAATTATCATTTTAGTTTGAATTTTAATATACTAAAATAAAAATACATAAAATTTTATATGCTGATACCTACGAAAATTGCGTCTATGTAAATGTACGTCGAATTTATAAAAAAATGTGTAATTTTATACGATAAATACTATTTTGCCTTCCATCTCACTTCATAACCAACTTTGCTCACAAAGTAAAACATCTAATATCTTTGGATGAAAGTTTGGGACTTGGACACTTGGGAAGTTGAATAACTTAAGCAGTTGTATTTGTTGAATTAGTTAAAATATGAAGAGAATAATAAGTAAATATAAATTAGCAGGGTTAACAATTATCTTTTAAGGATTGTGCTATATCATAATTTTTTTTTCTGAACATTATATTTTATGTGCATATATATAAATTTATTTCTTATTAAATTAGTAATTGAGTTTTCGGGTTTCAAGTTTTTTAATTGTTATTGCTAGATCTATCGGACTATCCGTAATTAGCCACTTATAAAAATCAAACTCGAATGAATATCCATCAATTTTATAAATAAGTTTATAGTCGGGTTGAATATCAATTGTACTCGGGTTTAAACCTTTGCCTTCTTTATGGACGGTATTGCCTCTATCAAGTTTGTTTGGCGTGGAAAAATCAGAATCCCATACTTAAAAGGGGTGAAAGTCGAAATTTTGATTGTTCACATTTTAAAGGAGGGACTCGTTTTCACAAAGTGACACGTTACTCTTTTCACAATTATAATTTATATATGATACGTTACGCTTTTTATATAGAGGTCCAAACTATAGTTTAAAATTAAAATTTTTAATAATAATATTTTATTATTTAATTATTCTACTCAAATTTTAAATATTTAATTAATATGTTTTTATTCAAAATAATATATACACACGTCTCTTATTACACAAGTCATTTAAATCACTAAAAACAATATAAAAAAGTGACTCGATTAATTTAATCGATACTTTTTCATCCAAAATACAGTACTTAGTAATAGGTGTCTCTTACTGTACAGTCATTTAATTTTGTTTTTCTAATAAAATAAAGGTTAAAATAATAATTTAAACTTAAAATTTTTAATTATAACAGACCATTCAATTTAATTATTGAGTGTAAGTCATTTAAATTTTTGTTTATGTGAAATATATATTTATTTAAAGAGAGAGGAAAAAGTAGAGCTCTGAACGTCATTTCATGCGCCTTTTTCTTTTTATAATCAAAGAAAATTCATTACCATAAGAAAAGTACAATGACTAGCAGAAAAATTTATATGATTAATACCATTTATTCAACAAATTCAATTGATTGATACAAGTTAATTTTTTATTACGATAAATTGACAATCACCTAGAATGAAAATCTAAATTTAGAATTTGATACAATTGAAGGGAACATTAAAGATCTAATTTAAAAATAAGGGTTTTTTAAATTTTTCTTTAACTACCCAGTTATAAGTTTTGTTCACAATTTTCTTTATAAGACAAAAAATAATATTATTTTGGCTTTTTCGAATATCCTTCACGTTGACTCGTGTTCTCAATAGTGATGTTTGGAACTATGGAAGTGCTTCTGCATCACTTTTCATGCGCCCTTGACAAGACAGAGAGAGAAAGAAAAGAGAGAGTCTGATGCAATAAAATCACGGGAGCTTTTTTGGGTCAGCACGGGACCAAGTTGGCAAGCTTTTTTTTTCTCTTTTTTTTAATTTTTTTTCTCTCTCTTATTAACGTTTCTTGTCAATGTTTATTTTCTATTGTTTTCTCTCTCTCAGCAATGTTTTCTTCTTACGTACTAACCCTAACCAAAAATCTCCAAATCAATTCAGCCAAAAAAAAATTATTTATTCTCTTCTATTGTTACTGTTATATGGTGTGGTAAAAGATGAATGAAATTCTTGATATTGGTACGTGATGTGACTGTATTTGCAACACTCAAACCATGGTATTTATACTACATTTGCATCTTAATTCTGGAATAAATGCAACACTTTGATAATTTCGATGCAATATAGAAAAATAATGAAAAGTGAAGAATCAGGCCCGAAATGATCCAAATTGCAAGTCAAGAAGTAAGAATGGGAAAGCATGAGAAGCGGTTGAAGAATGAAGCTCATAGAAAAGAAACTTGGCTGAAACTAGTACGAAATCGGACTCGGAACATTGACCCAGATGATCTCAAATAGTGACCCATGTCCGTTTTTGGCAAATCATATTAGTTTTTCGGGTAGAAACAGCATTCTGAGCACAACGCAGGACATAGTCCTGCGCACGGCGTGATTTTAGCCAAATTCCATCGTTTGGAGGGTCAAAACAGTAAAAAAAAGGCCCAAAAATGCTACGGTCAACAATCTGGTCAAAGTCAACAAACGAAAAAAGTCAACTATTTTAGAATTTTGCCTATAAATAGAGCTTCAACGCTTTGAGAATTCTTGAGTTAATTTTGGAGTATTATCAATATTTTTGATATAATTCCGAGTTAATTCTATTTAGTTTTAGTTAATTAAGTAGTAGTAGAATACGGGGGATGTCCCGCCTAGGTAGCTCTTATTCGAGAAAATTTTTCCCGAATAGCTACTTTTAGGGGGAAGTCCGACCCAAGTTGTTATTATCTGGAGGAGGTTCTGCCCGAATAGCTTTTAATAGAAAAGCTCTTATTCGGGGGAAACTCATCCCTAATAGTTCTTATTCGGGGGAAATTAGCTCCGCCAGAATAGCTATTTTGCGTCAGACCTCTGCACAAATTTCAGGAATCAGAAATACGCGTTCGTCAATATGGGGGAGCCTTTCTTGACTCTCTTTTATTTACATAACTCGTACTTATTTATGTCTGAGTAGATTGATATCTAGGGGTGAATATTGTAAATGATAGTATTTTAATATATGGTCTCGAATATAGTTTATTCAATTCATATTGCAATGTATGGCTTGTTTTAATTAAGTATTTCATACGTAATGCTTTTAAGTAGACGTTATGATTGCTTTACTTTCGCTTCACAAATTTTATACTTGTAGTTAATATTATGAATGCGTTACTTTAGTGCCATATAATTGTTTTAATCATGAGTTTATAGGTTGTACCATAGACTCCATGAAACTATAGGTTGTACCATAGTTTCTATTTGTAAGGTTAATTCCTTAGTTTAGTTTGTCTTGTTGTACTTGGTTAAAATAAGCTAAGTAAATTAACTAGGTCTATAGCTTTTAGCGTAACCGGGGGTATGCTTGTAGCTTAAGCCCTTGCAGAATTAGATAAACTAGATATCGAACATATATTAATTGTCTCATTTACATATTCAAACCCCTAGATCACCACCTCTCGTATTTCACTAATACTTAATATAACTTAGGTAATTTAGTTAGTTTAATTTAGTTTACATTTCTTGCACGTTACTCAAACCTACCTTGCAATTTGTCACTTAAGCGCTTTAATACTTTCACACTACTTCACTAACTTAAACTAGCGAGCTTCCCTGTGGTACGATTCCGCACTCATAGCACACTACACTACAAAGATCCGTGCACTTGCGGGTATTTTAACTTGGTTATTTTGCGCATATTTTAACGCATAACCCGATCGCATCAGTACGTTATCTTTATTCTTTATGGTTCATCTACATATTCTTCTGCTAAAATCATCTACTGTTACATACGTGATATATATATATATATATATCACTTTACAAAACATATTGTTGTTGTTTGACAAGAATAAACATATATATGTCCAATTAATCACCATGAAAAATAATTTGGAACTCATACTACCTAACGTGTAATCCTTGCAAAATCTGGGCATTGTTATTCGTGTAAAATTTGTTTGCTTCTGCTCTGTGACCCCTTATAAATATTCAAACTTTATTATACTATTTATCTCCTGCAAAGCTTCCTATACCCAAACCTTTAGAAGTCAGGACTTGGGTATTTAATTATTCACAAAACGTGATGATTTAGTAATTTATTCACTCATTTTAAGAAAAAAGTTAATTTTATCATTTGAATATTGTCGATGTTGATTTCAAATATCAAACCATTGCAGCGTTTTAGTCGTAGATACTATGACCTTAACATGTTTGCTTTTTATTATATTATTATATTATTGTTAAAAATTTTAAACTGAATGTAATAATGCCTACAAAGTTAGGTCATCACTTATGGTTTATGGTAAATAGTAGGTTTTTTTTTTTGTTTTTTATTTTTATTTTTATGATCATCAACACTCTTTTGGAGCTTTTGCTTATTGTTTAGTTTTTTCTTTTATAGATGAAAAAGATAATCTAACTTCTCAACCAAAATATGTTGAGAATGTGGTCAATACACCAAGCACACCAATGTATAAGGTAAGCAAGTTTTTCATTGATGAGATGTTTTCGTTAAATTTAGTTAATTATTTTGACGTGAATTAAGAGTTTTTTTTCTTAGATATTTTTCTTATGATCACGTGATATAAATTACAGGACTCAAGTGTCTCTCTTCAAGAGAAGAATTTTGAATCAAATAGGCAGAATAAAATTTTGAATGGAGGTAATATGGAAGTCCCAAAAATAAGAATGTTGTTTGAGAGTTATCAAGATATCTCTGATTTTTATAATCAATACGCAAAAAATATCAGATTTGGTACGATTAAAGTGAGGACAAATCTTGGAGATGATGGACAACTGAATTCTTTCACCCTTGCATGCTCCAAATCAGGTAAGCCTAGGCATAGTGCTCCAAATGATTTTCGGAAAAAAACCATCAACTAAAACTAATTGTATGGCTAGGATCGGGGCAAGGTTGACGAATGATGGTTTATATTGTTTGACGCTAGTTGAATTGCAACATAACCATAATGTTACTCCATTTGATGCATACATGCATCGAAGTAACAAAAAGCTTGATACACCAACTAAATGACTCCTTGATTGAATGATAGAGTAGGCATTAAAGTTAGTAAGACCTACAACTCTTTAGCTATTGAAGCAGGGGGTTTTGAAAATATTCACTTTGGAGAAAAAGATTGTAGAAATTACATTACCAAACAAAGGCATTTAAGGCTTGGTGAAGGAGACGTTGAAGCTTTACTTAGTTATTTTAGAAGAATGCAAAAAAGAAATTCTGAGTTTTTTCACGTAATGGAAGTTGATGAGGAATGTCTTTTGGGCTGATGCAAGGTGTAGAGCAGCATATGAGTCATTCAATGATGTCATTACATTTGATACAACGTACTTAACGAATAAATATGATATGCCTTTTGCTCCATTTGTTGGAGTAAATCATCACGGTCAATCGATATTATTGCGCTGTGGATTGCTTTCAAATGAAACTACTGAGGTGTATGTTTGGCAATTCAAGGTTTGGTTAGAATGCATGTCAGGAATTGAACCGAAAGAAATAATTACCGACCAGTGTAAAGCAATTCAAAACGCTATTACACAAGTATTTCCAAATGCTCATCATCGTTTATGCTTATGGCATATAATGAAAAAAGTTTCAGAAACGTTAGGAAGATATACAGGCTATCAAGGAATTAAGAGAATTTTACATATGGTTGTGTATGACTCCTTACGAGTTAATGATTTTGAAATGGGCTGGAAAAAAGATGATTGAGAAATATGATTTGGAGGATAATGAATGGCTAAAAAATTTGTATGAAGATCGGGATCGTTGGGTTCCACTCTATGTAAAGGATACTTTTTGGGCAGGATTATCAAGTAGTCAAAGGAGTGAGAGCATGAATTCTTTCTTTGATGACTATGTTCATAGTCGAACCACTCTTAAGCAGTTTGTTGAACAATATGACATGGCTATGTTAAGAAAGATAAAGAATGAAAGAGATAAAGACTTTCGATCATGTAACGCAAGCATTCCTTGTATCACAAATCTTTTGATGGAAAAACAAGGTTGGGAAGCTTATACAAATAGAATATTTAGAATGTTTCAAGATGAGATTAAGAACCTTATGTTTTGTAGTGGTGTTACACTTGTGAAAAAAGATGAGTCTTTATTGACATTTGATGTTAAAGATAATTTTAAAAGGCTCGATATATGTGAAAAATCTACCAATCAAGTTGTCTATGAAGTCACTCTTGATATGCAGAAGTTAGATGTGAGATGTATTTGTCGACTATTTGAGTTCCGAGGGATTCTTTGTAGACATGCATTATGCGTTTTCATGGATCAAAAAGTGGATAAGATACCAGATAAATACATTTTATTTCGTTGGCAGAAAGATATAAAGCGTCCTCATACAGATATAAAGATCTTTTATGATGAATTTGAATCCGATGAAGAAATCATACGATATAATAAGTTGAACTCACGTTTGATTAGAGTTGCACGAATGGGAGCAAAATCTGAAAGGCAATGTAATAGAGCAATGACTTATTTGAATGAGGTGGAAGAAAAACTTGTCAATGATGATATAAAAGATGTTCCATGCGTAGATCTCGGGGTTAAAAGGAATACAATTCAAAATTCTCATTCAAGTTCTAAAGTTCTAAGCCCTTTACAAGTGTCAAGAAAAGGACGTCCCTGCTTCAAAAGAAAAGAATCATATGTAGAAAAATTTACAAAGGTAGCTAAGAAAAAAAGTGTGTATAATATTCTATCTATATTTTCTCTTTTTATGTTATCAACTTTTTTACTTATGGTATTCTTTTTATTATTATACTGGTTTATATTGGTTTCAATTGATCTGTTGTATAGATTTGTCAAAGAAACCAAAAGAAAAAAGAATCCCAATCTAGCATGGCGACTCGAAAGAGACAAAAGGTGAAGAAAAATAAATTCTTGTTTTCTCACTTAATTACTTGAATAAGAACTTGACTATTGCTTATATTTATTATTATAGGTTAGGAGAAATATTTTAGATGTTCAACATGAGGAAGCTTTGTCAGTAAATGCAGAAAATATAGTTTCAAATGCTCTTGGAATACAAGAAAGTATTACTTCAATCAACTCACTAATGAATATTCAAGTAAGCGTTATAGTTCTATTAATCATTCATTTTGTATTCTTTATTGACTAATCTATGATGAGTTAATCATAGTTTACTAGATTTTCAAAAGGAACAAAGGCCTTGGATGAAATTCTTGGTTCTCAAAAATTACCACTCGACAAAGGTGGAATTGGTTATGAGCCATCTTTTAAACCAAAGTCTTTAAAAACTATCTTTGTAAAAGCGTCTCAATCCTCAATTGTCCACCCACCACTAAAAGAATCGCAAAAAGAACAATTTGACAAAAAATGAATCGGCTATAAGCCATATCAAAAAGGGTTGCAAAAATATTTTGTCAAAGCATCATCCTCTTGGAATGTAGCCTCAACATCAAGAGTATCGTTTAAAAGATGCAATTATTGTGAGAAGATTGGTCACAATGCATCACGATGTAGATTTAAAAATATGGTGGGAAAAGATTCTCATATTCCTTTATGGCTTAGACCCCAATGGGTTGTTAGATGTGTTAGGACTTCGTACTAACACAAAAGGACCCAATAGAACCTTTGGGACCAAAATGAACTTGATTTGTTTCTATGAATGATAGGTTTCCCTAAAGGTGAAGTATGAAGATACTTGGGTTATTGATAGTGGGTGCTCAAGACACATGACGGGAGATATATCTTTCTTTTATGAGATTGACAGAAATTTCAAAGGTAAAGTTAGCTATGGAGGAAATGAAGGAGGCAAAGTCATTGCTAAGGGTAGCATAGGAGATATAAACTCTCTCTCTATTCATGATGTCTTGTATGTTAAAGGTCTTAAACATAATTTACTAAGTGTAAGTCAATTTTGTGATAATGGATTTAGAGTTGAATTTCTATCTACTTGTTGCAAGGTGTTTGATAAAGACGATAAAGTAATATTTGTTGGAGATAGATGTGATAATGTATATGTAATCAATCTTCATGAATTAAAGTGCCAAAATGTGACATGCTTAGTTACCATTAATGAAGATTCATGGCTATGGCATAGAAGACTTGGTCACGCTAATATGGATTTACTTGCTAAGCTTTCAAGAAAAGAACTTGTCGTAAGTCTTCCTAAGACTAAATTTCAAAAAGACCATCTATGTGATGCATGTCAATGTGGAAAACAACATTAGACATCTTTCAAAGCAATTAGCAAGGTAACCACATCAAGAGCTTTACAAAAATTACATATGGATCTATTTGGTCCAATGGATGTGGCAAGTCTAGGTGGATCTAGATATGTCTATGTTATTATAGATGATTACACTAGATTCACATGAGTAAGACCTCTTGCACATAAAAATGATGACTTCAATGAATTTGCTAAACTTTGTAACAAAGTGCAAAATGAGAAAGGCTATTACATAAATTGCATTCATAGTGACTAAGGCACCGAATTTATAAATGCATCTTTTATGGATTATTGTGAAGAATGTGGCATTGAACATAATTTTTCGGCTCCTAGAACTCCTCAACAAAATGGGGTAGTAGAAAGGAAGAATCGAATACTACAAGAAATGGCAAGAACAATGTTGAAAGAAAATAACTTGCCAACATACTTTTGGAGTGTAAAGGATTTGTGACTTGCAATCCAAATGGTGGATAAAGTGCACCAATTGATAACCAAGGATCAACTTTGAGAAGCTCCAGCGATACAATTGTCATGGACATGACCACCATTTGTCCACTAAATTCTATGGAATTGTATAAGAAATTTTGAATTGAGATTTACCTCCACATACACGATAAGATTTTAGATGTAGGTGTTTTTTTTTGCAGTACTTTCTTTGGTTTTTGAATTTTAGGATGTATGCTTTGGCTTTCGGGTATTCTTCAAAATGGTGCATTAAAATTGAATATTTGAGTAAGTTATAGGAGTTGAATATTTGGGAAAGCAATTGTAAGTATCAATATGTTTTAATTTTTCAAATGAAGACTCATATTTATCCTTTTTCTCTTTTTTCTTGTTTATCTTCTCATTTACTATATAAGAGTACCTCAATTTGATATACAATAAAAATATTTTAACCACCAAGCATAAATCTTTGGAGTTTGAATGAGAAAAATAATTTCAATCACCAAGCATAGATTTTTTTAGATTACGTGTTTTCTACAAAAGTTCTACTTTTGAAACAACCTATACACAATCATGCAATAGACGATTATATATACATTGTAAGATTACAAATTCTATGATCTAACAACTTATCTTAACAAATACTCCATTGCAGTAAAAAACCTGACAATATTTGTGATAATAAGAATCGAATACAGTACCAACAGTATAACGAACCGCTATATGACCAATCCAACCATTGGAAGCATAGATTTATCCAGGTATAGTCGATATATACTTATGTCCCTACCAATTATCATGGAACAAAATATTGCGATTACACATCAAAAATGAAAATACATTATATATTTCACACAGTTAGGACAACTGAAGAATGTGCTACTAAAATTAAGACCTCAGTTATACGAGATAAATAATACTTTACAAGAGATTATCTACAGAGGCTACTAAAGACCTATCCTCAACACCCTAGACTTATACTAACAGAAAAAGAAGAAAAATTACTTATAACTTCAATCAACAATCTCTAGACTAGTAGCTTGGCATGAGAGATTAGCCACGTTTTACTTGTGTGGTATGGAGTCTCAGAATGTTTATGTTTAGTGACAAAAATTCTTTACTATCGGGTCAAATCTTTCTTCGACAAAGTGGACAGTTTGTAACAGTAGAGGATTTTAGCAAAAGAATATGTAGATGAACCATAAAGAATAAAGATAACGTACCAATATCAAGAATCTTATTCATCTTTTACCACACCATGTAACAGTAACAATAGAAGAGAATAAATAATTTTTTTTTGGCTGAATTGATTTGGGGATTTTTGGTAGGGTTAGTACGTAAGAAGAAAACGTTGCTGAGGAAGAGAGAAAACAATAGCAAATAAACGTTGACAAGAAATGTTAATAAGAGAGAGAGAAAAAAAAATTAAAAAAAAAACAAGGAAGAGAAAAAAAAAAGTTTGCCAACTTGGCATGCCATGTCAACATGCCAACTAAGAAGTTGTATAAAAGTGTGAAAAGTAGAGTGGTATATAGTATTACTCTTTTTTTGGTGCAGCTTTCTTGATACAAAGTGTTTTATTTAACGTAAAAATACTAAATAAGTTGTTTGTACTTTGTTCGAAGTAGGAATACAAGATTCAATCTAAATCGATTGATTCATGTGTAAGGATGACTTTGTCTCTATTAAAAAAAAAAAATAGTTTGATATCAAAATTTTAGTGTGATTGAAATAAACCGTTTCTCAACACTTTAAAATTGCTCAAATTATTAGTTATTTAGGAAAAAAAATTGTATAAGTCCAGACTAATAGATGGTCATTCGCATAATTAGTAAAACTTATATATGTATTAATAGAAACTGACATATGTTTCAACTAATTAACGATTTCCTATGCTTTAGATTAAGTATATAAATATGCAATTGATGGGTCATAAATGAGGAAGTTGAGCTGCTTTGCATTTTATCTTTATTTTTTAACAGTGCTGGACTCTATGTGGGCTAACGTTAGGAGAAATGAGTACCGGTGGACTATAAATGCTATAAAATTAAAGTCTCTAGCTGTTGGTACTTTCAACTGTAGTCAAGTTGTCGAGGTTTCTTGCCAGAAAATCAATGTTGGGAGGATCAAATTTTTTTTTATCATTCTTTTTGTACATTATTTTTGTTAGTATAAAATAATGTATAATATTTTTGTAAAGTATTTTTTAATTAGTACTACTTCGAGATATTTTGTAGTTTGTACAGTTTTGAGCTCCGTTTCCTAGCAAGGCAATTGGCATAGGATGACACTTCCCTAGCCTTCTCTCTTTTCTTTTTCTTAAATAAAGTACATTTCTTTTACCAACTTACGCATGTAGGCAAAGGAAAAAAATAAGGCGCATGTAACAGCCATGGGAAATCGAACTCGCGTAATCCATATAAATACACTCATGACAAACTACTAAGCTACACCATATGTTATAAATCTTAACAACTTTTATAATATTTATTGGAGGAGTCAAATCTATTTTTCAAAAAAAAATACATTAAATATTTATTTTTTTTAGAGGTTGGGGCCCCCCCGCCCCCTTCCTTCCGCCCCTGCTTAGTTTGTTCTTGTTCGTACTAGGATTTTTCTCTTTCTGTCTCTGCTGGAACAATATCTATCATCCAAAATAAGTTAAAAAGATAACCATGCCAACCATGCCGAGGTCGTTGTTCTGCAATTTCTTTCAGGTCGTATTCTTAATAACCACGGCGATAACAACGTGTCGTGCCGTGCTCTGCTCTGCTCTACCATTTCCTTAATGCTTTTCTTTATGTTTCTTCTGTTACAACCCAAACAGGGTAATTGGAGGTGATGGACTACCACGCAGATACTGCTATGTAGCTACTACAACCCATGCCGATGTTGGTATGCTCTACAACCACGCCTATGCTACTCATGGCTTCGGTAAACGACTATCGTCGAAAGGTAATATTACTATTTTCTGCCCTCTTTCACGCTTTCTGTCTCAGTCCTCTTTCTCACGGCTTTGGTAAACGGATGTTGAGAGGTAACATTACTGCTATCCTTTGATCTGCTACTTTTAAGTTATTGAGATTCGTAGATTTTCAATCATTCCTTTGAATCTGTAGCATTTAATCACAATTAAGAAAATATTTGATATGGATCTTTTCCCCTTATTAATTTCTATGATATTTTCATTAATTGTTTATTTTTTCCTCAGCTATGTTTCTTTTCTTGTTTATTTTATTTTTGTGTGTCCATTTTTCTTGGCTTGTTTGCAAGACCAATATGTTCTGTAAGCTTGGTGCCCGTCGAAGTTATGTGGTAAAATTTTCTCTACTGAATTAGTTTGAAGACTATGACGAGTAAAATTGACCTTGGTAATGGAGAACTTTTCGATACATTCCAGACGGGTTGAGGGTGTGGGACCCACACTTCACCCCATATAAGAAGATATGATGTTCGATGTATGAAAGAGTTATCTCTAAGTTATATTAGATCCAAAGTATTAGTTTGAGGGCTTTGAGATTTAAAGAACAACATTTTACTTTTGATAGTCTAGTCAATTGCAATAATTATGATGCCATGGATTTATAATATTTGCTTATGAAAAAATTAGCATTACAGAAAAACTTGATGGTTTGGTACTCTAATATAAAAATTCTGCCATAGCTTCAAATTCTAGGCTCTCAATAAGCCATTCTAAATTTTAAGCGTTTTTAAGAACATTTTCCCAAGTACCTTTTTCTCTTTCTTATTTTTTACGTGTAACAACTAAATCAAAGTCGTTTATCAATGATGATAAATGTTTTGATATATATATATATATATATATATATATATATATATATATATATATATATATATATATATATATATATAATTTCTCTTTTGGCTGCCATTTCTCATGGTAAATTAGTGTTAATTCGTTGCCCAATGAATTGTGTGATTGGGTCGCAAAGAAGAAACTTAAGAAAATTTTGCCTATAGATTGGAGTTGTAGTAAGTATTCCTCTTGGCTTGTATCAATTTATAAACTTGGACTTTCATCTTACTGGGATTGTATTTTATTGTTGTAATAGAAAGTGCTTTTGACAAAAAAAAAAAAAAAAAAAACCGTGTGGTAGACTTCTTGGCGAATGTCTAGATTATCTTTATATTTCTTTTGGCTGATGACCACCTGTGCTTTGGAATTGGTTAAGTGTTCATTTGGTTATGATCAATTAAATATTTTTTTGACAAAATAAAAGGAAAACCTCAATTGAAAATTAGTACGGAATTTCGATGCAAATTCACATCAAAAAAATAAACAATGAGAAGTCTCCATTTTGACCAGAATTCTTTTAAACGTTTATTGAACAACTTTGTAAGAGTTAATCAGAGTTGTTCCAAAATGGATATGACTTCATGTATTGTCTGACGCATCTCAGATCTTTCTTCCGTGCATCTGATCCTTAGCTTCGTCAATTTCGTGGCTGCGGCATCAGTGCATCCAGAATCTCTCAATGTATGGTGTCTGACAAAATCTCTGCTTTGGCTATCCACTTGTGCTTTTGCTGATATATGAATGTCCTATGCGTTTCTGTCTTTCGCATATGCTTGCACTTGTTGGATCAAATTCCTTATTCCTCTCCATTTTGGGATTGTCCCGACATCTTCAGCTCTTGTTAAAAGCTCGAGGATGATCACTCCAAAACTTTAAACATCTGAGGCTAAACTTCCATTTTCTGTTATTTAATCATTGTGAGAATCAGTCATGTATAATTAACTTTATTGTATAGTTTGCGATTATGTTGTATTTAAATAAAATGTTTTTTTACCCTTCATAGCAACCCTCTATTGCTGGCTACATAGCCCTTGTTTACTGTTGGGATATTTTTCCCCCCTTTCATTGCTAATCCAAAATCACAAATTTTGATGTTGAAGTCCTGCCAAAAGTTATTTTATATTAATCAAATGAGTATAACAAATATTATTCATTAACCTATGTTCCGACAACTTAATTGTGTTGGATTATATGCCCTAAATGCCAATTTTAAGACATAATAATTATATTATTTATTTAATGTGAGCAGTTTATTTAAATATAATTAATGCGATTAATTATTTAAATAAGAGTCCTTAGAAATAATATTTATATATTTTATCCTTAAGAGTAAGGATATGAGTGACATAATCTATATTCATAAATATATTCTAAAATAGTCCCCGACCGTAGGATAAATTAATTAGGCGTTGATTTATCCGAAAAGATCGGATTATAGTCTACCATCCAAATAATATGAGATATTAATTTGGGTGATTAGTCTCATATCGTAAGGGTAGATGTATAAGTGTTTGTTGAGAACAAGTGACTGGACATGACTGCTAATACAATGAATTACATAGAATGGTCAATAATTCGTTGTATAGTGTAATGGTGCAATTAAGTCCTTAGACTTGAGACACCACGGTTATCTTGTGTTAGGGATAACGTGATTTACTGGTGCAATAAAGTTAGTCCTCATCAAGGATTGGATAATGTACTCAGTGGTTACGATCTATTCCGACATGAAGATAGGTGCGTGTAGATATGGAATCTGTCAATTAGGGATCATATGCGATCTATTAATCGAGTAACTAGAAATCATTGGCCGAGGTAGAATAGTGGAAGTCATTCTACGTATTAATCATAAGTTACTAATTAAATAGTTTTGGGCATATGAGTGAGTAATAGAGTTTGACGACCTTATCCATGACTCTAGCTCAATCGGGATAATTTAAACAGAAGGAATTGATTGCATAATTGTTACTAAAGGGTTCGTAGAATTTCACTTCATTATTAGTTGAGTAGTCGTGATACACTGCTAGGTATCACTCACGACTTGCGAGAAATAAATTAGAAGAGTTCTAATTAAATATTAATTGGATTAATATGATTTCGCTGCCAATTAATTATGAACCCGAGAGGTCACACACAAAAGAGATTCAAAATTAATCAGCGAGGAAAATAAATTAAATGTTAGAAGAGTCTAATATTTAATTGGACTTAAGACTGATTAGATTGAAATATTAGTTCAATCATTTAATCAGTCCAAGTCCAGTAATTAGGACTTACCCAAAAGCTAGCCCTAGTAGGTCTAGTATTTCCTATAAATAGGAAACTATGATAGACAGAAAAGCTACCACAAATTCTGTCTTTCATAGCAAATATATTTTTCTCTAAAACTCATAGTGGGTGTTTTGCTGATTGATGGCTCGGATCTCGTGTGGATACTTTCGGAGGCTTCATAATTGGGGAGCTCTGAATTCGATCAATTTATATAACAGATTCGTCATCATGGAAATGTAATCCTAAAATCTTATTATGCGTAATTAATAGTTGATTATTTATGCATGTTATAATTTGTGTAATTAGCCATGAACGGATGCATGAGTATTATTAATTATTTCCTCTGCGTTTTATTTAATTATAAAATATTTAAAATACCATGCACTATTCCCTACAGTGGTATAAGAGCCACCGTTCATGTCTTTTATGTGATTATTGGATTATAGCACATATTATATTGTAGCACAATTAAAAGTGTCAACTATAGTTTGTGAAACTATTGCAAAATTAATAGATTGAGAATCTGCTAATTTTATGCCCATATTTTAATCGGATTAAACTTTAGCTCAAAAGGTTCTTCCCTCATTCAATTTCATAAAAGTAGCTTGTGAAATTGTTTTTCAGTTTTATTAAAGATTGTTTTGAAACTGAATTTTTATTTTTATAAAATTATTTTATTAAATTTCAAAAACTGATTTACCAAGAAACTATTCAAAATTGTTTTGGGATTATTTTCTATATCTGAATCTGTTCAGGGAAAAATGGAAAATCAATTTTTCAAAAAAAAAAAAGAAAATCGCCCACACCTTCTGCTTCTTGTTGCGCGCTGCACCTCACGGTGAAGCAGCGCCACTGCAGCAGCGCCATGGTGGCGCTGCGCGCTGATCCTCGCTGCGAAGCAGCGCCATGGTGGTGCTGCTGATATCGCAACAAAGGTGCTGCCATGGTGGCAACTACCTGACGCATTAGAAAGTTGCTGTCATGGTGGCAGCTTGTCGTTGAAGAAGAAGGTGAAAAAGATGGCTGCAGTAGTGTAGCCATGGAGCTGGGGGCGGCACTATTTTGGGGAAGAAGAAGAAAAGAAAAAAAATGTGTTTTCTATAGGGTTAGGGTTAGATCCGGATCCGTATGCGATCCGAATCGGGTCTGAACTCGATCCTAATCCTAATGGACATTGGGATATTTTCATTTATCTTCTTATATGTTTTAATTGGGCTGTTGGGCTCTTTTTGGGCCATATTAAATTCTAATTTAAATAAAAATAAGTATGGACTTATTTATTGTTTGGATTGGGCTTCCAGTTGAAATATTAAGGTTCTTCATCTTCTTGGGCTAATGGGCATATGCAAAGTTGGGTCTTTTTGGGCCAATTTTTATTCAGACTTTAGTAAAATTAGTTGGACTCCTTTTATTGTCTAATTTGGGCTGTTAGTTTTTGGACTTAGAACTGGGTAGAATAAGTTGGACTTATTATGTTTTTAAGTCTAAGTTTTCAATTAGTTTGTGTGACAAATTAATTAAACAAGCCCAAATACACTTTTGACACTTTAAGTTAATAAATTATTTATTATCTTATTTGTTATAATTTAATTCTATTTTTATTTTGTAAATATGAGATATTTATGGAATAGATTTAGTAAAGAGTTTATTAAATAGATTAAATTTAATAAAGAGTTTATTAATTTGAAAAATCTAATGTAAAAGAGTTTATATTAGAGAATTAATTGTGCTATACTTGTAATTAATTAATAATTTTTTTATTAATTAATTATTATAAATATAATATGATTATATTTATTTAAATATGAGATATTTAAGCATCCAAATTAATAAATGTGTTTATTAATTGGATAAACCTAATATAATAAGATTATATTAGGAAATTAATTGTGCTATATTCGTGGATTACTTTTATTTATTATTTGTTATGTATGTGGTGATCATGAACTAGTCTTGTATGTAGAATGGATGAATGAATGAATGCATGAATGTCATTATTTTATTTATTTACCCATTATGGGTTTTATGTAATATTTTAAAATGGGGCTTGCATGCCTCTTATCCCTGTTTTAAATATGTAAAACCTTATTCCCATTTATGTATCCCCACTAGATTAGGAATATATGTACATAAATGTAATGAAAGATCAAGATGAAGACATCAAGAGTTGGTGAGCCTAGTTCGCGAAAGGAGTTTTGTGAAGCCAAGGAGGAGCAACCCATGAGTCTATTTTATGGGCCCTTTATTTGATTTAGGAATTCAACCCAGTGACTCGGGTTGATAGTGCTCCTAGTCCATGATCATCCCATTTTATTTTATGCATTTATTTATTTATTTACGCGATAAATATATGATGAATGCATGTATATTTCTATTTTATTTATGCGATAAATTGAAATTAGAAGCATGTGAAAAGTGAGACCTAAATTAAAGACCAGTAAACCTTCCCAAATTAAATATTAAGTTAATAATGGTGTAGTCTTGAGAAGATTATATCATTGCCTTCCGTTATCGTAGATTAGTTTATATGTTGGGCAAGTAAGTAGTTGGCTATGGACACATAGAGGTTATTTATTTGTATCAACATATGAACTAAGTCTATATAAGCATGAGATGTGAAAAATTTGGATTCTTACTGGCAATCAAAAAATCTATCATGTGAGGTGTCGGTATTGCATTGATCCAAATTTTCAGGATAATGAGTTTAATTTAAACAATCTTGGAGACCAAAAATCTATAATGTGAGGTCGAAAGGATTGGAGGCAAAAATAATTAGAATTTGTATGAAATACATTGGATAAGAGGTTATTCACCTATTTTTTTTAACTTTACCAAAAATCTAAAATGTGAGGTGGGTTAAAAATGAATGGGCCCCCAATTCTACTAAGAAAAATACCTTATCGTTTTTTCGTTTTCCACTAAGGAAGTGTGGGATTCGAAAAATTTAGTGGGGGTTACTGTTTGATTTAAAGACCCAAATCAAATGGTTAATAATATAATTATCTAACATCCTTAGAAATTACTGCCTATATATAATATCGGATGTGAACCCAACCTTCTATTTTTTACTAGACCAAATTTCGATGACTAGCTCAATGTTTTGAGAATTTTTCTCAAATCTGAGAAAGTCATACACGTTCTAGATGCCCAAAATAAGTTGTCAAGCAAGAAAGCATGGATAATGTATCCATCATTAATTACTTACAAGAATTGTGAAGTAAGTAAGATAGGATAACTAGATATGAGATATCTAGTGGTAGATATGAGATATCTAGAAATTGTTCTAAAGAATAACTAGAGGAATTGATTTGAAAGCATGTGTTCTGAGGATGAGTATCTTGAGTTCATGAGTTTATTCATGATTTATCATATGCAGACAAATCTAATCATCAAAGTCAATTCTTAGTTTTCTCTTGTTATTCATAATGGATTTTTCCGTGTGAATACATTTGACACAACCTTTGGACATGAGAGTCATGTATCAAGGATAGATCTGGAAGAATGGAACATAATTGGTAAAAGGAAATTATTTCCACTGTAAGAAAATGAGAACTACTAGGAGAGGAAAATCCAAAGGACTTCAAAGAGTTTAAAGAGAAATGGATGTCCTCTGTAAATACATCTCGTCTTCTCGTTTACCCATCTGGGTATTCATTAATTTTGAAATAATTATTATTCATGTGTTTCATTTATTTGAAAAATAAATGAATTGACACGGGTAAATTAATGAACAAGTTTTATATGGATGATGTAAAACGTGATAAAAGAATAATATGAGAGATCAAGAGATACAGATAACTCTAAAATTATTGTGGCACTTATGATTAGGTCATAGAGGAGAAACAAGAATCACTCAATTGGTAAAAGAATGACTGGTAAGCCTTTGAGGCCCCGGGACATTCCCAACACGTGGATCTTGTGTTCTTAAAAATGATCAAATCGCCCTTTGTAGGACAAAGGCTCACAAATATTTAGGGTTTATACATAGAGATGTATATGGGCCTTTTGGCGAAATAGCCCAATAAAGATTTTAGCTACCTTACATATACTTATGATTGTCATAAGTGTATATCTGAACCGTTTGAAGTGATCAAAAGAATTTAGAATTAAATAGTAAATCAGAACTAAAAAACAGAAGTAAGTCTCAATGATGAGATCATTGAGAATTCTTAGCCTCAATTTCTAATAGTATCTCAAAAGAAAATAACATAGTTACTTCATTAACTCCTTCTAATATTCTAATGCTTGATGAAGTGTTGAAGAGAATGGGTTGGACCTTGTTGGACATGGTATGTAATTGATAAACTATGCTGATTTATAATTTAGCCTGTGAGGCTATATTCTCCTTATAGTAGTCCATCTCTTGGATAAGGTCACTTCCAAATTAATCTTAAGTACTTCATATAGGATATGAGAGTACATGATACCTAGTCTTAAGGCGTGAAGAATGAGGGTTATCCTGTTTTCAATCAAAGACTTTAGATTGATAAATTAGAAATGAGATTGGATAAGATTAATTGGTTATCCCAAGGATTTGTTGGGATATAACTTTTATTCCCTTACTGACTAGATAGTCTGTTAGCAAGTACAACTTCTTCTTGGAAGAATAGTTCATTTGAGAAGATAGTGTGGGAATAAAAGTATGACTCAGTAAGGAGTTACTAAGCAACCAGTTAACCTAAGTCAAATCTAGGATTTGATTCTAGAAAACCCAATCCAAGAACAGCTGATTATTTCACAGTTTTTCCAGATTAGAAAGATGACAATAATCATGTTGATAATTTTTGTCAGCTATGAATAGTTATGTTTGACATAAGCTTAAGTGGCTTGAGGCCATAAGATCTTAAATGAATAAAGGTGGAGACCTTTAGGACAAATGGTAAAAGATTATTGTCATAGGAAAGGAGTTGATTCTAAGGAAATATTTTCACCAATTATTAAAATTCATTATGATTTATTAGCGATAGTTGCACACTACTATTATGAGATGAGGTAGATGGATGACAAAACGGCATTTCATAATGACTTCATTAATGAAGACATTAATATGGATTTGTCGATACGTTTTGAGTCCAGTGATAGTCACAATGAGTGCAAGCTAAAGGGGTCCATTAATGGACTTAACCAAGCCTAAAGAATCTAGAACATTCGATTGACTTCATTGAGAATGAAGACGAATCTTGACTACACAAGTAGGTCTAGTTATTCAAATAATTCTCCAAGTAAAATTTGGGATAATCCGCTTGAATCCTTGGAAATCGATCTATAACAATAGATCAAAAGGATTAATGGGTTTTTCCAAAAGGGTGTTAAAGGTGTTTAACATGTACACAAGTTCTAAAAGAGGATTGTTCTCTTTTAATACATGACGTTTATCTCTCAAGGGCTGTGAGTCCTACGACTGCTAAAGAGAGAGAGACTGGACACATAAGGTTCTAAGTGCTGCAGCAATTAAGAATCTTATATACGTTATGTCGTGTACAAAGACATGATATCATGAATGCTATAAGTGTTATGAGCAGATGTCTGTCTAATCCAGGTTAGGAACATTGGAAAGCAATCAAGAACATTCTTAAGTACTTGAGAAGCACTGGAAAATATTCTTGGTATATGGAGAAAGGTAAAACTTAAAGTTTTACAGTTTCAGGCTGAGAGTCTGAAATGGATTATTGAAAATTCATATCTGGGTTTATACTCACCTATAACGGAAGAACAATTATTTGGAAAGGTTCCAAATATTGGTACAAATGCAAATTCCAGAGGTTGAGTGCATCGTTGCATCAGATGTAACAAGAGGAAGCGGTTTGGATCTAGGAGTTCGTAATTGAACTAAGGATGGTTCTTTCAATTAAGTCAGACAGGTAGTGCTGTGACGACAATGGAGTTGTAGCGCAAGCTAAAGAACCTAGGTCTCACTAGAGATCCAAGCGCATTAAAGAGGTATTACCATATCAATCAGAGATTGTGGAGAGAATGATATTATGCAGTAAATAACGTTAATAGTTGACGGTGCTAGTCCACTAACTAAGGCAATGATTCAGCAGTCATTTGATTACCATCTTGAGAAGATGGGTATGAGATACCAGAGTAATTGGTTTTAGTGCGAGTGGGGGATTGTTGGATTGTATGCCTTAAATGCCAATTTTAGGACATAATAATTATATTATTTATTTAATGTGGGCAGTTTATTTAAATATAATTAATGCAATTAATTATTTAAATAAGAGTCTTTAGAATAATATTTATAGATTCTATCCTTAAGAGTAAGGATATGAGTGACAAAATCTATATTCATAAATATATATTCTAAAATAGTCCCCGATCGTAGGATAAATTAATTGGGCATTGATTTATCCGGAAAGATCGGATTACAGTCTACCATCCAAATAATATGAGATATTAATTTGGACGATTAGTCTCATATCGTAAGGGTAGATGTATAAGTGCTTGTTGAGAACAAGTGACTGGACATGACCGCTAATACAACGAATTACATGGAATGATCAATAATTCGTTGTATAATGTAATGGTGCAATTAAATCCTTAGACTTGAGACACCACTGTTATCTTGTGTTAGGGATAACGTGATTTGTTGGCGCAATAAAGCTAGTCCTCATCAAGGATTGAATAATGTACTCAGTGGTTACGATCTATTCCGGCATGGAGATAGGTGAGTGTAGATATGAAATCTGTCAATTAGGAATCATATGCGATCTATTAATCGAGTAACTAGAAATCCTTGACCGAGGTAGAATAGTGGAAGTTGTTCCACGTATTATTCATAAGTTACTGATTAAATAATTTTGGGCGTATGATTGAGTAATAGAGTTTGATTACCCTATCCATGACTTTGGCTCAGTCGGGATAGTTTAGACAGAAGGAATTGATTGCATAATTGTTACTAAAGGGTTCGTAGAATTTCACTTCATTATTAGTTGGGTAGTCATGATATATTGCTAGGTATCACTCACGACTTGCGAGAAATAAATTAGAAGAGTTCTAATTAAATATTAATTGGATTAATATAATTTCGCTGTCAATTAATTATAAACCCGATAGGTCACACACAAAAGAGATTCGGAATTAATCAGCTAGGAAAATAAATTAAATGTTAGAAGAGTCTAATATTTAATTGGACTTAAGACTGATTAGATTAGAATATTAGTCCAATCATTTAATCAGTCTAAGTCCAGTAATTAGGACTGACCCAAAAACTAGCCCTAATAAGTCTAGTGTTTCCTATAAATAGGAAACTATGACAGACAGAAAAACTAACACAAATCCTGTCTTTCATAGCAAATATATTTTTCTCTAAAACTCATAGTGGGGGTTTTGCTAATTGATGGCTCGAATCTCGTGTGGATCATTTCGGAGGCTTTACAATTGGGGAGCTCTGGATTCGATCAATTTCTACAACAGATTCGTCATCATGGAAAGGTAATCTTAAAATCTTATTATGCGTAATTAATAGTTGATTATTTATGCATGTTATAATCTACGTAATTAGTCATGAACGGATGCATGAGTATTATTAATTGTTTCCGCTGCGTTTTATTTAATTATAAAATATTTAAAATACCATACACGATTCCTTACAAATTGTTAGTGACATTTTTATCTCGTCAATTAGGATGTTATCGGTTTTCAAATCACCGATAACATACTCGTTATCGGTTTTAAGAAACATGGTGAAAAAAAGTGATTTTGTGTTTGTGTTATTATATAATACAATCTAAGACAACAAATTTTAACAAAAACAACAATTTCAAAATAAGTTGTTTATTACATTGAGCTTTTTTCTGAAGGGTGCTTGGCATGTGATCCAAAACCAAGCAATAGCAATCATCTGTTTCTCCGTGTCCTAAAAGTTTCACGATGTTGTGATGATTGAGTTCCAGCAACACCATCATCTCATTCTGTTGAATGGAGAAGTGAAAAAAGAAAAAGTTAGTAATTGATCTAATATGTACAGTGCATTAACTGTGTTAAATGTTCTTACTTTAGAATGGTCTTTGACACCTTTGTAGATTGCTTTAACAGCTACTGGCTCCTGTTCCACTGTTCCTTTATAAGCCGTGACCAATGAGCTCTGTAAAATCGTTGGTTATAGTTTTTAGTTGTCGACTGTTGAATAATTTTGGTTCCTGTTGCAAAACATGATTTTTAAGTAAATGTCAAGCCAAAATCACCACCAAAAACAGAGAAAAGAGAAAAGTAGAATTGCATTATAATGTGATCACATTATTTTTTTAATGAAAACTAAATTTTGTATAACATTAATACAACCTCTCTGAAATAAGAGCTTGAACTCGAACTCTTGGAGCTTGAGCCTTTGAAACTTTTTTTTACCATAGTTTTTCTTTGACATTTTTAAACTATCTAATTTGAGGAAACAAAAAAATGTTAAAAGAGTTTTGTTTTGTTTTTTTTTTTTTTGTTTTTGTTTTTTTTTTGGCTAAGTGAAGAGTTTGGTTTTCCAGCTGCTAAGAGCTTACATTTTATAGTGAAACTAGTTTCCATTTTTTATAGTAAAATTATTTTTTTGAAAAATAAATAGTTATTGTACAAAATACGCAAAATAGATCAAACATGGCCTACCTGACAAAGAAGAGGTAAGACTAATCAAAGTTTTTCATGTGAAACACAAAACTTTAAAATACACATATATTACAGGTCCACTTTGATAATAGATGCAGTAACTTTAGATTTTGACAATTGAACACAATTTAAATTATTATTTTTGATTTCCAAAAAAATTGAAAAATCTCACATAAGTGGGTCAGTCCGATATGGTCCAAAGTAAAACAACACTGGTCAAAGGCTCAAACTACTAATTGGTCCAAAAATAGAATACATAAGGTTTAAGGTCAAAAAGGGCTAGAACGAGAAAATATGGACATAAAAGAATTGGGTTGAAGCTCAAGACAACAGGCCAACAAAAAACAAACTTTTTATTTATTTATTTAAATTTCGAGAGGGGCCAAAGTTATACAAACATATTAAATGATGTTATTCATAAAAATTGATCTCGTAATTTCCTGCATTTACAATAAAAAACTTACCACTAAACTAAAGTCCTTTTGGTCAACAAAAACAAACTCTAGTATGAAAAAATTTCAAGGATCAACCTTGAAAGAACATTAATCCACACTACCAAGATCGATATTCTTATGGCAATGTCATCTGGGATTGTAAAGATTCAAGAGGACATTAATCAAAGTTCTAGAAACATCTTCCACCACGCAAGACGTAGTAGAACTTTTTTTTTCCTTTCTCTCTTTTTTTTTTTTTTTTTGATTTAGAGAGATCTAAGGCCTTATAACGTAATTAATAAGACTCAAACTCGTAACATCTCATATACAGCGAGTAATATTACCATTGGAGCAAATCTCTAGTGGGTCTTTCTTTCCCTTTTGCTAAATCCAATGTCGATGAAATTAGTTCCCGCAATTTTGGTTTGTTAGTATCGTAATAATATTTTGTAATGGTTACTCATCAAAACATGCCTACCCTAACCTCTTATATACACTAGCACTGAGTAATCCTGTTTTCCAAAGTGAAATAAAGTTGGGGCGACTACTGTGAAACGCAGCCAAATCAAATTAAACTTAATCAAGTCTTTTCTCATTAAATAAATTCGATTATAAAAATTGATTAGTGTCATTTATTTTTATTAAGAGTCGTCTTTTTAATTATCTCTATACAAGCAAAATGCAGCCTAAAAATAAAGGTGTAAATTATGTCTCACGGATTTAATCCTCCATTTTACAATTTCGTGACTCTATCAATCTTCGTCATTTCGTAAAAAACAAAAAGAGTATTTCTTCTATGCGGCAAAATTTTCTCTTTGTACACGTCAAATCAGTCATTTCTTAAACAAAAAAAATTATTAATTATTATTTAATTACCAATTTAACCCTAAAAGTTTACAGCGGACATGAATTGAAATGTCTTTCTTTTTTTTAACCTTTTTGTTACAATTACTAAAATAACCATGCGTCAAATTACATACATAACCTTGGTTTTATTTTCAATACGAAGTCTTATCTTTCTTCTCTCCAACTCTCGAGACGCCTCCACTATCTGCGAAATCAGAGTTGCTACTGGGGTTAGTCATGTGCCTATTGTTTGTGTTTGAACACACTTCCAAAATATTTTTCGCTACCACAAACTTCAAATCCAACTAGAAAGTTAAAGTTGCCGCCTTAACGAAATGCAAGCAAATAGTCATATATTTTTTCCTGGGATAAAAAATAATAGTTCAAGTTTTATTTTGAAAAGGAAAATTTAAGACAACATCAATTTCAAAGAAGAAATATAATAATACTAATATATTTATGCACATAGTTTTTAACTTTTTAACGAGTTCCATATGATGTCAAAATCGTAATTAGGAAAGAAATGTGACTGGGAATGGAATTAACATGAGAATAAAAATGACGTGCTTGGCGTGCTCACAGAATAAATATAAGAATACAAAAATAGTTGTTAACAACCCATGTTTCTTGTGTTAGTATAGAAGACTAATGTCACGCCCCAACTCGACCCCTTGAATAATCAGTCAGGACGCAACGGAATTTCGGCAGTATAACGACAGTAAATAGGACTCCGAGGCTCTAAACCAACCTCAACAGAACGTCATACATCCAACAACTCCTCAATAAAATAACGACATACATCATAACCATATTATACAATAATCATCTCTCGTTATACGCCTCCGTTCCAACATAATACATAAACCTTAATATATATTACAAAAACTTGTTGAGCCAATCTAGCAACCTAATTATAAACAAAAGGAAGGCTACTAAGACTGCATCAACTAATTCATTATCTTTTCAACATCTTTTACATTATGAGCTACAAAGCATATAAAAGTCTACTAAGTTAATACACAAGATAGTAAAACGATACTACATCAAGGATAAGACTCTGGAACATAGGACTCATCCACGTAAGGCACATTTTCCCCTTCAAGAGGCACGTACCCGTAATCCTGCGATAGTACACCTGTATGCATGCAATAATAGAGAGTGAGCTTATATAAAATAAGCCCAGCGAGGATCCGATAAATCTCGAACAAGGTTTACTAAACTCCTTGGAAATGATCCTTTGAGTTAGTAAACACACAATAACATCAATAATCATTATAAATGCAACAATAGTAATAACTGTAAACATACAATAAGGATACAATACGTTTACTAATGAAGCTCCATACATCAATTCCATGCTCAACAACCCCTCCAAACTCAATGACACAATTCCTGAGGTACCTTGACCTAGACCCACACCCCATGGCCTCTCCGCCCATGCGAGATAGGGATTAGCCATGATAACTGTGCCCGCAACCCAGGATGCCTCCCAAGGTGACACAACATTATCAAAGCTCACAACAATGAGACTCAACATAAATAAACCGAGAGATAAGCAACGAGGGTGCCCGATTCCCGTAATCCATAATCAATCAATAATCTGGGAGCTCAGCAACAAAAGTGTCCGATTCCCGTACTCAATAATCAATCAATAATCTGGGAGATCAGCAACAAAAGTGCCCGATTCCCATAATCCGTAATCATCAACATAACATCAATGTAACATCAATATTTAATTAAACAACAACAACTAAGTTAGATGACAAAGTAGGCCATCCAACTTAACATGTATGAAACACGTAATCTAACCCTAGTCTAACCATTAACAACTCACAATTCAATCACTCAAACACACCCAATCATCTAAAGGCTCAATTCAACAATTTAAAGAAAGACAACCTAAACTTCAAATAATCATATCTTACATTTTACTAATCCAAACAACTCCAAATCAGTTTCAAACACTCACCCATTCAATCAACTACATTAGCCCCCTCGGAAACCAACCAAAACACATCCAAATCATGCCCAATAACCCTAAAACCCTAGTGTATCAAGGCTGAAATTTTTGGATTTTAGCACGGACATTACCATCGAAAATTCGGCATTACAACGACGCTACCACGTAATTATCAAACATTTAGAAATTGACGGCAATCGATTCTGATCAACACAACTCAAAATAATCAACATTAAACAAATTATTCAACTTTAAATACCCGAAAAATAATAATTATGCTACAACCGTTCAAATCTTGTAGGATTACATATAAATGATCCCTAGCATGCATGGAGCAATAATCTAACATCAGATTAACATTCTAACGGTTCGATTTTCAGTTCTACGCAAAAACACAAAAGATGAGTTTTGAGAACTAGAATTTTTCTCTCACCTTTGATGCGATATAAGCCTAGGAATGCGTGTAATACGTGCCCAACAAGCGGAATTCAACTCGGCACGAAATTCTACGGACAAAAACTAAGTTTTTCTTTGAAATTTTGCTTTGAAAACCTTGAAAACTCCTTGGCTTATTCTCCCATGAAAATCTCAGCCATGTGTGTGAAAATGAGTGTGTTTTTGTGCTTTGGCAATGTGTGTTGATGATATATGCATGAAAGTCAAGATTTTAAATGAAAGTCAAAGTTGAAACTTTAGTATTTTTAGTGTTTTCTTGACTTTAAATGCATTTTCTTGATCACCAATGTTCAAAACAATTATTCAACACTCAAGATATTTCAAGTAGATTATATTTAGGTGACAAGAAGTTTTACAATCAAACAATTCTACCCGAGTCGGCTTATAACTCGATTTTCGCAAAAGTCTGTGTAAAAACCCTAATAAATTCTTAAGCCGATTTTAAAACCGTTTTCATCAAACACAGGTCTATTAAAGTCCGTGGACTAGGTTTAGAAGGGTTAAAAGGACCATTTTCAAAATTTTAGCAGACGTGTTTCGAAAATACTATTTACTGAAAATTGACAATAAAATTTCTGACCCCGTTTTTTATGAAAATTTCATGAATGCACATTTAGCATGTTCTAAGAGTATTGATATCAAAATTACCACATTCTAAGTCACATAGCACTTAGACAGGTTAATTCACGCAAAACGAGGTAAAGCACGCAAAACGAGATAAGATAGAAAAGTGGGGTTTCACAACTAATATAACATTTATGACTTTTATAACATGATTTCATTAACCTTTTATAATTGTATTATTAACATTTAGAATAACATAAACATGATAAATAATAATAATAATAATAATAATAATAATAATCAATTTTTTTATATAAAATATGATAATTATTATTATTGTAAAATGCAAATGTTTGATGGGGTGATATTAGTCATTTGAGTATTAAGTTCATACCAAAATACATAAAAATGTGCTAAGCCCGTGTACGATAGAATTGGATTAAATTGGGAATCGAATTCTTGAGATAATTTCATCATACAAAGCACGAGAATTGAAATAGAGTCACTAATGTCAATTAGTTCTCAAACGCATTTCAATATATCAATTGATAATAGTATTCATCACTAAGCAATGCCTTCAAAATTTGAATTTGTATGTATGCCTAGTATTTGATAATTAGTTCATCTTTAATTGTGATATCAAATAAGCATACATATAGCGCGTGCTAAATGAGTAAGATAAATTAGGGGATAACTAAGTGATACTATCAATATTATAATGATTACATTATTATATTAGCTTGATACTTGAATAAGTAATATATCAACACTTATATATCATCGGGACTATGCAGTGAAATAGGTTCTTAAAATTAGAATGTTTTCCACAAAAAATATCATATTTCAAGAAAATAGAAAATTAAATGATATGTTTAATTAAAATAAAATGAGAGAATTTGGGGAGAAGAAAAAAAGAATTAGGGAGTCCTTATATGTAGGAAAAGTGCTGCAAATCATCTACACGTAGGGAGAAAGATAGATAAACTATTAGAGTTAGCCTAAGGTTAGGGAGAAAGATAGAGAAACTATTGGAGTTAGCCTAAAGCCAATTCCAATAACTTCCCTATTTTTTTCCCTATATGTAGAGAATTTTAACCATTTATCTATATTTGGGGATTCTATATTTCAGTTTTACTCCAACAGTTTGCTTATATATTAATTTAGGGAGTCCTTAAATAAGTTTCACTTCAACAGCTACTCTGTTTTAGAGATTCCCTATTTTTTTGTTTTACTCCAAAATCTCTCCATTTTTTAATTAAACATATTATTTTAATTTAAATATTTATAATTAAACTTTTTTATTTATATTTCTTAATTGTTTATGTTGATTTTTAATTAAACATAATCATTTAATTCCCTAGTTGGGTCTAAGGATACTTGTAGAGATTCTTTCGACATCTGTACATGTAGAGATGTTGAAAGATAAATGTAAGGACATCTACATGTAGAGATGGTTGTAAGACTGATGTTGGAGATGAATATATCCAACAATATCCGTACATGTGCAGTAAATGGGTGTCTAGGGAATGACTTGTAGTTCGCCTAACAAATATTCTCTTATTTCCGCCTCACTATCATTGCACCCACCTAAACAGTATTCAATGAAATCAAACAAATCTTTACCATAGCATATTTTTAATTTTTTTTTGGCTTAATAGTGAATATGTTATATTTACAATTTATTTTTGAAAAAATGACTCATATTTTTTCAGGACAATTTGAAAATAAATGTAAAAGAATCTAACAAGAATATAAGCTAAAAACTAATATATTAAGATTAGAATAAGTTTCTCTAATCTCCTAATCAAATCCTCGTAGGTTTAGGATTAAAAATTAGTTTCCATAATGTTGTATCCTAATTCTTGTAGGATTTGGTCACCTTTTTATCTTTTACATAATCAATTTATTATGTAATTTTTGGCTAATTAATAATTTCTGAAATATTTGAGTAAACAAAAATAGAGAAAATACTTTTAATGTATTATCTTATAATTTTATCAAATTTTTTAATTTTTAACAATGGTCCTAAGACGTGACTCGAAATTCTTATTATTTAAAAAAATATTATTACTGTAATAGCATATATCAATTAAAAAAGAACCCCAATCAAAAACCACTTTCGCATCTGTTATGATTAATATCTAGTTCTGCTGTAGACTTCTTTAATAGACTATGATTCATATTAGTACATTATTATTTTTATTAATATATGTTAATAAAAAAATTTGCACAAACAATTTAGATATATTAAAATTAAGTTTTAACTTTTAATTCATAGCAATATTTTAAATTTAAACGAACTCGATCAATATTTTAGTATTGCAAAATAATTCACCCAAAAAAACATGCACCCAAGAATCGCTCCTTAGACATGTAAAAAGTATTCATTTCCTACAAGTTCTCAACATTCATGAGATTTCGGCTAACACCAACAATAATTGAGACGCCCTCACTAAATGGAAGAGTCACGAGTATTTAATGCGTTAACAAGTACTCTTTTTTTTCCGCTCAATATCTTTGCGCATACCTCAACATTGTCCGATGAAATCAAAAAAATCTTTAACGTAACTGTCAAAGGCATATATAGTCTTACACACACGCACATATATCGCTAGTCAATGGTATGTATTTACAATTGAAAATTTTGGACCAATAGAATTTAATCATATTATAAAAAATATATATATATATTCTTAATAAATGACATTTTCTTTTCCATTTGCAGTAACATGGCTTAGTTGGCCTAGTTTCTTATTTGGTAAAGCTTAGTTGGCCTAGTTGGCCCAAGTTACAGATACATACATCCTTTTCAAGTTGGGCTAACATTTCATATATGGTTATTTGTTAAGCCAATTACATGGAATAAATTGATGCTTTAAAGATTTGGGCTTCATGGACTAGGCATGACTTAATATATTGATAAGGATAGTGGTTTGTTGACACTTCTTGAAACAAAAGCCCATCAAGGATAACAAAAGCCCCTTTAAATTGGCTTTTTCCAATTAGCATGTCACATGTGTTTGATAACCACCAATTCAACAATATTTTTTTCCCCAACTTACTAAACATACCTCATTTAAAATTGAATATGATTTTTCACTACAATCGTATCTATGTTTAACATCAATGAAGCATTCAAAATTAGGCTATTAGACAATAATATGATGACTGTTGTGATACATTTGTCTTTTCTTGATTTGCTTATCTTTAAATATTAGACAATGTAATCATTGAGATTGTATGAAAAGATTATATATTACCTTGAATGGTTACTCGTGTATTAAAAGGTATCAAAATATGATGTCGCGTAATTTACTTTATTCATATTCGTAGATTTTGGTTAATTGTAGAGACTTGCATGCACATTCGTATATTCTTTTTTTGGTAATTTATAGGAAACTAGACATTCATATTTGTATATTTCGAAATTCATTAGATATTTCTTATTATCATCTTGGATTGTTGAAGTTCTTTCATACTTTTTTTTTGTAAGTTATGCATTACGTACCACCAACACTAACTATTGTATAAAATTTAATCATTAATTTTATGGATATGCTGATTTTCACGTTATCGTTCATATTATACATGACATTATTTGCACTGTATAAACTAATTGGAGTTTTTTGTTTACTGCACTTTTTGAACAAATGAAAAAAATAAAAAATTACAATAAAGAAAATGTGGGAATTCCTATATATGTCATTTGTTGCACGATATAAACAAATTTTGGCTCATGTTCATATATTATGAGAATATCATAAAGTAATTGTCAATTGCGCTCCGATAATGATTCGATCGGGAATTAAATATTTGGTGTAAAACCAAAATAAAAAAAAATATTATCATATATTCTAAGTTATTTGGTTTGCTTAGACACTCTTATATTGCATACAATTACGTACTCACGGATCGCATGCAATTGGACAAACAAAAAATATTGCATGCAATTTGAAGAGTCACTCCACTTTAATACACGTACAAACAACAATATTGTGTAAATAGATGTAGGACTATTCAATAAAAAAGTTCATCCAAACACATGAGGGGACACGTTTTTGCAAAAAAATATATAAATTAAGCAAACAACAAGTGGAGACAGGTTTGACAAAAAAAAAGTTTAATATCTAACTTTATACAAGACCTAATCTAGTAATTTGGCTAAGTTTTTGTTGTGACTTGTTTGTCCATTTTGGTCATTTGCCATCTATTCTTTTTAAATGCATGAATTTCGAACGGCACAAAATGAAGGCTATATACGTCTTTTTGCTCAAAGTCATGACAAGACCTTCATTATTGCATGCCACGTGTCGCACAACGGATGATTAGCTTGTCACGTCGTCCGCATAGAATAATTTTCCAAAGAAAAATGGTGACCGTTTTGCATGTAACGCACATGAGCGTCACACACTAGTATCGACTGAAGCAAATTCGAAGAAAAAAGGTAATTATGATCTAGTAGAGTAGGTGTAAGTATTACTTTTAGGGTGTACTTTTTATCTTTTATTAATTATGTATACTACAAGAGTGTACAAGCGCACTTATCCGCTCTCATAAAATTTAAAAGTAACGTAGTGGTAAGTTATTTTTGTTAATAATTGAAATATTAGGGTTACAAATTTCATAGGATGGAGATAGGTGAGAGTGGGAAAAAGAGAAAAAAAAATAGCATTCACTCCTCTATTTTATTAGTATTTGGCGTTATTATTATTATTATTATTATTTATGTCAATCACATTAAGGCTCAATTTGTTTGCTGTAAAATAATTTGCTTGTGGAAAATATTTTCTTGAAAAATAAAATATTTTACAGGGTTTCGTTTGTTTGTTGTAAAATAACTTATTGGGGAAAAATATTTTTTTAGAAAATAGAATACTGAAAAATATTTTCTAATATTTGGATGTACTGTGAGTTCCTTAAAATGTTTTTTTCTCCAAAGGAAATGAAAACATTTTCCAGAATTTTATATTAACCGCAATTGTTGACCGAAAAATATTTTACAGTTAATTAATTTTTAATGTTACCAAATATTGTAAAATCCGGAAAATATTTTCCAAAAAAATATTTTACTGCAAACAAACGGAGCCTAAATTGTGGAGTGATAATGCAATATCTTTGATTTTTCCTAAGGTTTCATTTACATAAGTTTACCAACATCGAATGGAATACTGATTAGAAACAGGGGCGAAGCCACCTTTGGCATTGGGTGTGCAATGGAACACCCTAAAATTTTGGATGTGTAGTCTTTTTTTTTTTTCTCTTTTCATGAAAATAACATTTTTGCAGTGGAACACCACCTAGATATTTATCATGACATTTGACTTCTTTCTCCAATTAAAACCCAATTAGTTTCAGATTTGCAAACTCAAGTTTTCTTTTTCTTTATTTTTTTTGAATTGTGAAAAAATACACATTTTGAATGTGGATAAATCTCAGACAAAAAATAAATAATTAAATTTTGATAAACCTAACGTTTTCCAGAAATCTACGCCAAGAAGTTGGGCTAGGCCCAGTTTCAACACAAAACGACCAAGAAGTGAACCCAGCATCCCCGGGCCAAGTTGAAATTGCATGGGCCAATGAAGATCACACTCACAATCATGTGGCAGAGCAAAGCAACCCATGCAAGTTTTATATACCTGCCCGTGTTGACAAATAAATAGTACCTATTTTTTCCACTTTAGAATGTATACAGGGTGAAAGTCGGTTTTTGATTCCCATGTTGAGGGTATGACCAGGGTGAACTGCATTAGACTCCTTTGTAGTTTTTTTATAACTGTGTAAGTGCTACAAAATCATTAAACATCTTTCGTGATTTGTTAAACTATGTATTATACCTCTTTCAGTTCAAAAAATCCGTTTATTTTAATGAAAAGTACACTTTACGCGTGTTAGATGCAATTATTCTTTTTTTTTCCTGCTTAAATAAATTATTATTAAGATACACATATATATATATATACACATATATATATATATATATATATATATATATATATATATATTTTTTTTTTTTTATTTTCTTCTCTCACCACTCATCATTTTTCACAAAGAAAAAAGAAAAAAAGAAAAAATCAGTCCACTGTCCCCAAATCCCCTACCCCACCCAACCCTACCTCACCAAACTGGAAGATCAAGAACATCATTGGATGACATTCATGATCTTATCCCTAAATTTAAACTCATTAGGTTCAATCATGTTAATAGAAAGGCAACTCTACAGCTGATTGGGTCGCCAAATCATTTAGGAAGAATGTTATTCCTTCTTACTCAATTTTAAGCATTTCAGCTGAATTGTCATGTATTATTAGTTCTGATGTTGGATTCAAAATAGTTCGGGTTTGTTAATTTGTTTTTTCCTTAATAATTTGCGTAAATCCTTTTAATACAATGAAAGTTTTACTGATTAAAAAAAGAAATTGTATTTCAATTTGAAAAACAAGATAGAAAAAATTAGTTAATTTATATTGGCAAGGCTTCTATAAAGGTCTGGCCTCTTCAGATCACCCAAATATTACGGAAGAAGATGACCAATCGAATGGAATGAATTGATCTTAGAAAACACACGTGATTGATTTGGTATTTGTTGCGACAAAAAGAATAACTTTCAACATGGCTATTGCACTTTGAAAAAAAAAAACATGGCTAACTCTCATGCATCCACGTGTTTACCTCTTATTAGCTGCAGAAGGGTGATTGGGTAATTAATTATTATTTTTTAAAAAATGAACCATTCATTTCATTTTATTAAAGCAAAACGAAATATATACAAGTAACTTACTTCGGTGTTTTCAAACACAAAGTAAAAGGCGTTAAACAACTTATTCAAAAGTATAATCATTCGATTCATGAGAAAAATGTTGAATCTATCGTTCTTAACAAGTCAATTGACTATTCCATGTAAACTACAACAAAATATGAGCAATCTAATACCTACCTGACCCTCCAACAGAGCTTACGTATTACTCACAAGATAGTCGCTTGACCAGCTAGCCCAACGTAAATATCGAATTCATGCTTTCCAGGTAATCAGATTCAAGCACCACATTATTGATCAAGTTTTTACCATATAGCAAGCTTCTGTCATTGCTAAGGTCTCAGCTTCTACCGCAGGTAAATAGCACCATAGTCTCTTGTGGTTTGTTGAAAGTGTACAATAACCTCATGTATTTTCAAAAGTGCACCGAACCCCTCTGTGATTTGGAAAACGTAGCACCACAGTCCCCTCCGTCCAAAAAATTGTTACTTTTAATAGTGAGTGTGCTGCACGCGCCTGTATTGCAACTTTGTTTGTTGTTTATACATTTTACCAATAAAATAAATTTATACATTGACTAAAATACCCTTTTCACCAAAAAAAAAAAGAAAAATCAAATTGTCTTCTTCCCCAACCCACCCACCTCCCTCGTCAGCCTCCTCCCACCCCCAATCCCGTCAGCTACCCCAACCCCAAACATGTATGCATTGTAACACACAAGCCAGGCCGAAAACATTGAAGGCCTGGTTAAAATCCATATTGTAACACACAATATTTGGTTGAGGAATTTTTTCTAACAGCTTGGTGGGAATTGTTAAAAGGTTGAGTTTTGATTTGTTGTATGTGAGAGATGTGGTTGTGTGGAGGTGGGTTTGGTGGCCGAGTTTTTTTATTTTTTTATTTTCTTATGAAAGCATTAACATAAGAAAACAGAACAATCATTAACCAAACCAAATTTCAAAACATTCATAACTACTATAAACATTTGATTTAAGACAAGAGTAAATTCAACTCCAACAACATTTCAAGTCTCATTAAACCCTAATATAATAAGTTTAAAAAACAGCCATTAAACATGAGAATAATATCAAAAATACCAGAAATGGAAACTTAATCAATGGTTTGCGTTATATCCTCGATCGGCGGTGAACTTAGTGCCCTTATCCTTATCAAAGGCGGGGAGAGGAGAAGATTCTTGGGTTGTAATTCATCTTCGCTGCTCTGTGTGTATGTGTGTGTGTCTCAGCGTTTGTGGGCTGCTGTGCTGCGAATGAAGAAGGTTTTGGAGGCTGAGTTTGAGGAGATGGGTATGGAGGATTTGGGCTTGGTGGATGGTGGCGGTGGTTAACAGTGGTGTTGGGTGCTTTTTTTTTCCCAAATGGAAAAGGGTGTGACCTTCTACACCCCTTAAAAATAAGGGCATTTGTGTCATTTAATAACTTATGTTAAAAAACTTGACGGAAAAGAGATAGAGGGGTACGTGTGCTAATTTTTCAAACTACAAGGGGTTGTGGTGCACTTTTTAAAGCATAGGGGAGTATTGTGTACTTTCGGTAAACCATAAGGGGCTACGGTGCTATTTACCCCTTCTACCGCTGATTCACAGTCCGCTTCTCTCATTACTGAGGATAATTAAAACCAGTTCATTAAAAACAAAAGAAGAATTAAAGAAAAAGGCATGCTCTTTTTTTTTTTTTTTGGTCACATAAGCTTAAGCGGAAAGACTTGGAGCATTTCAACACTTAGACAACACTTGGGCCTTACAGTGACTTATAGTTATTATCCAAAGGAAAAGATAAATTGAACTTAGGCCTTTGAGTTTGTAAAGCTGTGACTAAAGTGAATGTTAGTATATGTGTTTAATTTGATTGTGAGTTTCATTATCTTTATATGTATGTATATATGTATCTCTATTGATGGTAATATAGTGTTGCAGGGCCTGATGGATTTTCAGCAGTCTTTTACCAGAATTGTTGGGATATTATTGCTACTGATTTGCAAGAAGTAATCCTGGATTTCTTTAATAGATCAGAGATCCCTAAGAGGGTCACGACTACCTCTATTGCCATCATTCCTAAAACTTTAGCTCCTAGAAAGTGGACTGAGTTCAGACCTATCAGTTTATGCAATGTCTTTCATAAAATTTTAACAAAAATTTTGAATGATAGGTTAGCTAAAATACTTCCAAAATTGATCTCTGAGCAACAGAGTGGTTTTGTACCTGGAAGGCATATTGAGGACAATATTTTGCTGGCTCAAGAGATTGTCCACAAGCTAGATCATAAAGTCAGAGGAGGTAATATTATTCTCAAACTTGACATGATGAAAGCCTATGATAGGTTGAACTGGAACTTCATCTATTTTATGCTTGAAGCATTTGGATTTAATGATGCCTGGATTTCTAAAATTAAGAATTGTATCTCTAATTGCTGGTTTTCTTTGCTGGTGAATGGGGAGAATTATGGCTTTTTGCAAATCTGGAAGAGGCCTCAGGCAGGGAGATCCAATATCTCCATCATTGTTCATCATTGCTGCAGAATATCTGTCTAGAGGACTATCCCATCTCTTTAGATCATATCCTTCTATGAAATATAACACTGGCTGTTCTACTATTGTTTCTCATTTAGCATTTGCTGATGACATTGCTATTTTTTTCAATGGTAGCAAAAATTCTCTGGCTAGAATTATGAAATTTCTTGAGGATTATGAAAAAGTACCTGGTCAAAAAGTTAACCAATCTAAAAGTGGATACTTTTTGCCTTCTCATATTCCTATCATAAGGGCTTCTATCATTGCTGAGATTACTGGTTTCAGACGAAAATAACTGCCAACTGTTTACTTGGGTGTGCCCCTTCATAAGGGAAGAAAGAAGAATATTCTGTTTGAAGAGCTTCTTCAGAAAATCAAAAACAGAATTTCAGGTTGGGAAAATAAGTTACTTTCTGCAGGAGGTAAAATTGATCTACTTCAAAGCACTCTTACTTCTATGCCTATGTATTTACTTCGAGTTTTGAAACCTACCAAACAAATATGGACTAAATTAGGCTGTTTGTTTAATAAATTTCTATGGGGTTTGACTAGCACTGCTAGAAGAATCCATTGGTGTACTTGGGAGGAGGCTTGTAAGCCCAAAGAGGAAGGTGGTATGGGTTTTAGACATTTTAAAGATATTATTAAAGCCATGTCTTTTAAGCTTTGGTGGAAGTTCAGGAGTTTGAGAAGCTTATGGGCCACTTACATGTCTAATTGTTATTGTAAGGGGAAGCATCCCCTGGAAGCTCAAATTAGAATCAAAGATTCTAAAACCTGGAAATGTATGAAGGTAGTTGCTGAGGATTGTGAACTTTATGTGAGATAGAACCTTGGTAAAGGTAACATAAGTTTCTGGAAAGATATATGGATGGGTGATAAACCTCTCCAATACATCTTTCCTAATCAAAACCATCCTGAGTACCAAGTTCATGAATTCCTTGAAAATGAGAATTGGCACAGTAAAAAATTATGTGACATTCTGCCTGGTTATTTTGTTGAAAAAAATTAAAAGTGTTCAATTTGATTCTGGCTTAATTGATACACCAGTGTGGTCTCTTACTAACAATGATAAGTTTAGTCTTAAAATAGCTTGGAAAATTTGTAGAAATGCAGGACCTAGAAGACTCATTTTTGAGAAAATTTGGGACAAATCAATACCCACAAAAATTTCTATGCTTGCCTAGAGGACTATTAAGAAGTGGTTATCGACTGATGAAAGATTACCAAAGAAGGGTATGCACATTGCCTCTAAATGCCAATGCTGTGAGGATATTGAATCATTACCACATTGTCTTCTTAATGGCAAGATTGCCAACGAAGTTTGGATGTTCTTTACTAGTATGTTTGGAGTTAATATCCCTAAATCCTCTGATTATTCTCACTGGTTTTCTACTTGGTTATTTTCTGGAGATTTCATTTGTAAAGGTTATGTGAGAATCATGATTCCTTTATATATCATTTGGTTTCTTTGGGAAGCAAGAAATGCCTCTAAACATTTAAACATGGAGATGTGTGGGCAGAAAGTTATTTGGAAAGTGTGTAATCTTGTGTACCAACTAAACCAAGCTGGCCTCATTAAAAGGAAGCAATGGAAGGGTGGCATCTTTATTTTCAAACAATTCAATTGTGCTGTTTCTGGGAAGAAAACGAAAGAATTTAAAGTGGTTCGATGGTTGAAACCTATTTCCAATTATGTGAAGCTTAATGTTGATAGAAGTGTTCAAGTTCAATCAAAGCTAGCAGGAGGAGGTGGTATTATTCGAGACAGTAAAGCCAACTTGTTTAGATGTTTCTTTGTTCCTTTCTCCACTCAATATGCTATAAAAGCTGAGTTACTTGCTCTTAACTATGGTCTTAGATTGTGTTTAGATTTGGGCTTTTATAATGTTTGGGCAGAAATGGATTCTTTAAGTGCAGTTAAGCTTGTGTGCAGGAACAAACAAGGTTCATGAGATATTACTCAGGAACTAAGGAGAACAAGAAGATATCTGAATGCTTGCAATGGGACTCTTACTCACATCCTCCATGAAGGTAATCAATCGGCTGACTATCTTGCTAATTTGGGAGCTAAAGCATTGTGTGCAACTATACTGCAAGATGCAACAGGCCATAAAGAGCTTCAAGGAATGATCAAGATAGATAAGCTTGGATTGCCTTGTTTTAGGGTCTGACATAAGATTTGGTTGTAATTTGTTTTCTAGATTTTATTTCTTTATAGGTCTTTGTAAAAAGGAGTGTTTGTACTCCTTTTAGAGTAGATGGACGATGGGACAGGTAAGTCCCCCATTTTCTCACGAAGGTTAGGCTATATCTCCCCCTTCATTTTTGTTACTTTTTTTTGGTATTAATAAAATTTCGGAGGGCACCGTCCTTTTTTTTTTTTTTTTAAAACCCTTGATTGAAAATAAAATTGATGAAAGTAAGTTAGAAGATACACATTTGTTGAGAACTTGAGGCTGTTGGTGGCTGTTCATGTTACACAATTAATGGAAATTAACAAAGTGGAATAGAAAAACAACTTCAATATTATAATAGGAAATAGATTGAGGATGGAATTAAAAGGAAAAAGAGAAGACATAATTGAAAGTACAAAAAAAATAAAAGTATAAAACAATGCAAACTGAGGCTAGAGTTAAATTCTATATCTTTAAGGTTTATCTATTCGTTTTTAGTGTTGAACGTCTTCTAAGCATAACCTTATACAACAGTTGATTTCCTTTGCAAAGCCAATACTCCAAGTTATGAAGGCTAGCGAATCTTACGGTGTTAAACTCTCCCGACTATTAGAATGCAAAAAAGGAAAATTACACAGTCTATGCTAAGTGAGTTGCGTTTTCTAGTTTTGAAAAATAGCCTTAATCAGCAGCTATTTATAGGAGAAAGGAGAACTGAATTTTGAAATGGCATAACTTCCATCATCATGGGTTAGCAAAAAACGTGCAAGAAATAAGTTGTATCGTCTGCTGTAATGTTAAGAATTAAAGCCCATGTTTGCCCATGTTGATGAAGAAAAAAATCTGATTTACGCATTAAATTAGTAAAATATAAAGTAGAGCTAGCAAAATTCAATCCACACTCAAGTCGCGCCTTTGCCCCGACCTGGGCAGGCGGGCGCGTCTGTGTTTGGTGAACTTAGACCAAGCCTAAGATAGTAAGTCTCTCCACTAGCCACATGGTTGTCACCCATTTTAAAGCAACTACATATAGTGACTATGATGTTCATAATCTTTCTATGTGGAATAGAAAGTTATCTCACTTTGTCTAACTATTCTCTTTACTTCTCATGTTAAAGATTAGACTTTAACCATTAATTTTTCATTAGCCATTTTTTTGAGTACACCATATTCATTTACTCATAACAAAGAACGCGTACGTATCATATCCTGATTGATTCGACACTTAGGACCCACTTAATTATTATGACTAAATTGCCTCATTACAAATTTCATATACCCATATATCTAACATTCTTCTACATAAATGAAAATTAGTTAATTAGAACCCAATAGGATGGAGATTCGAGAGAGAGTTTAATAGAAATATACTGCATCGGGTTAGGTGACTTTTGACTTTGAACTTTCCCTAATGGGAACTATTGAGTTTATTTGCTAATCAGTTAACATGATATTTTGAATTGTTCAACTTTAATACAAAGACAACACAAGGGTACAGATCAATTTTCACTATTGTGTTCATTTTGGCTCTGAACAACTCCCAGTATTCATGAGTACTCTAAAAAATTTTAACCTTAAAACTTGGGAGTGGCCATTTTCTACCTCACATAGGTGATTACTTCTTAAGAGTATTAATGTAATACGCCACTTGAAATCTTTAAGATATAAGAATCGTTAAAAGTAAAATTTAACTTATTATCATATACAGGTAGCATCGTTTGTTTGTCACGGGAAAGGATTTTAATCCCCCACAATGCTCTAAAGGCAAAGCTTAACATATACATGACGATGCAAAAGGCTCAAAGACATGTTGTAAGAAATTGTAAAAAATCGATCGAATATTTTAGAGAAAAGATATTGTATAGTAGCCCAACAAATTTTTACCCTTTTTAAGCATAATTCTACAATAGTTGGACAATCATAGTCCAAAAGTTTCACGTGATAGAAGTCTAGAATTAGTGTTTATTTATTTAATTATAGCCAGTTTAATTCAGAATTTATCAAATACACTTTTTGAAAATCAAACTAATAAATTTCACCCTTTTAGGCTTTTATCCAAAAATTAGGTATTAACGTGGGTTTGATTGAATTAGTGTTGGCTTCCTTTTTTTTGGACAAACCGGGTTGGATTCGGAATTGGTTTTGTTTGCACTTGTAAATAATGGGTTGAGATTGGGACGAGCTCGGACTCGTGCATTTATATACAATATAACATAGGATCACTAAATTATATTAATTTATCGATAATACATATTATATTCATGGTATCTTTTTTGAAAAATTACTTATATTTTTTGAAAGTAACCCTAGAACTTTTAGGCATAATTAAATATGAGATTCAACTAGATTTGAAGTTCAATAAAAGACAAAATACTCTTAATTTTTTAGAAAATCTCATAGTTAATGTATTATTTACTTTTAAGTAATTATTAATTTATGAAATATATGGGTCGATAAAATATAAAAAAAATATTTTAAATGTATAATCTTATAATTTTATTGAATTTTTTTTACACGGGTCTTAAGTTGAGACTGGATATTTTTATTATTTATAACATATTATTAATTTATTGAATATTAATTTAAAGAGATTTTACGATAAATATATAAAAAAAATACTTTGAAAGCTCGAATCTCATGGATTAATGTTTAATATGTGTTGAACGGGGTTACCATCCCTTGAATCAGGAAAAAAAAAACTCTTTGAAAGCTTTGTCGTGTGGGTATACATCGGTATCTCTAGTAGAGGCTCTAAATTCAGGGTCTCTATCTTTAAATATAGAGACCTTGAGTAATTTAGAGCCCCTACTTAAGCCCCATTTGTTATTTTGAGTTTTTAAAAAAAATTAACTCCAATGAAGATCTTAACTAAGTTGAGTAATTTACAAAGCTTCTCCAGTCCTTTTGGAGAGAGAGGTCCCAAGAGCAACCAAAGTAGTATGTGATCTCGTCTTCAACTTCAAAACCTCTTTTATCATTTTTCTTTATTACTTTTCCATATCATTATGTTTTTCGGTTTAATTTTCTTTTCTTGTTTTTTTCTTTTGGTTTTTAAATGTTTCTTCTTTTCCTTCTTCTTCTTTTTTTTTTCTTTTTTTTTGTAAGCATATGAAATTAGTACTTTTTAGCTTTTTACCTGTAACTTGTTAACTTCGTAGCTTAACACCCCCCTCTGTTTAACATTCTGTAGGTCCATGTATGTGCAGGATGGTGAGTTTTTACTTTTTATTTTTTTCTTTTCTTTTAGCTTGTAAAATTTCTTTTAGCCTTTTACGTACGAAGTTGTTAGTTTTTGGGCCCTTGTGAGAACACTTTTTCTTCTTAGGAACTATGCATGTTTAATTTATATTTTATGCACAAATATTTTTTGTCTTTTTTTTTTTGTACTTTTGTTTTGTTTTCTTTTAGCATGTGAAAGTTAAGAATTTTAGTCCTTTTATATATAAAGATGATGACTTTAGGCGCTTCACTAGCTTTTGTATGTATAAAGGCTTCGAAATTGTGAAAAAGAGTGCTTATGCACATAGGCTATGCAATTGTAAGCATGCTTTATATAGGAAAAAATGACTTATTGTGTATCAAGGTGCTAACTTTTTCACTTCAGACGAGTTAAAACTTAATTTTGTCATCAGGGTGTTGACTGCCAGGCTTATTACATGATCCCTGTGATAGATTTTGAGATTGGAGTGTGTTATTAGTGATGGAAATACTTTAAACTTATAGTCAATCTGTCATCATCAGAGTGTTGGCGTGCATAATCGATTTGTCTCCATAAGCTTATTAAATATTCTGTTTCAATACCTTGAGGTGCTTTTAAGTTTGTGATGATTCTATTATGTGCTGATATCGCGAGTGACTACTGGTTTCTGCTACACATTTGATAGAAGATTGTAAAAGTGAAAGGGGATGGTATAGGTTAAAGAGGAGTGGATGGGTGTCCAGGTAATGGAATCCCCTTGATGCAATTTTAGGATACAAGACACCCATTCTTTGCCGATCCTTATATAAGGATATCTTCTCTAATGGCATCAGTTCCTAGTCATTGCAATGCATTCTTACTCGTAGTTACATATATGTTGTTATGTCTTTGAATTGCTAATGTAGTTTTCATTTCTTGAACTCTTTTCTATCTACTTTGATTGGAACAGTGGCTAGTAAGATGGAACCTAGTTGTGCTGGAAAGGTGAAATATGAGCTGAAATATAACGATTTGGTGAAGTACACTGACAACTTTAGTGAAGAAAACTTTCTTGGTACTTTTCAATTTGGCAAAGTGTACCGTGGAAAAATTGAGCAGTTTACACAAGAAATACAACATGTAATGGTGAAGATATGGGAAGTTCCAGAAATATATGTATATTACAAGGGAGATAATGAAGCCAGACTGATGGTTTGTTGTTTGAATAGTAAGTATCTTTCCAGATCATCACTAGCATACTTGTAATGCTTCTTTTCTGTATTGTTTCAGCATGAAGTCACGTTGCTTCGACATGAAAAACTGATCAGCCACCCAGGGATGATAGAGTTGTATGGATATTGCTGGGATGGTAAACAACTTGGTGCCGTCTACAATTTTAAGCCATTAGATACTGTTTATAACCTAGTCCCTAAGGGTAAGTATCTTTATATTCTCCTGTATCACCTGAATCGGATTTACAATTACCATTGCCATTATTAGTGATGTAGACTTTTCGTAACAGTACCTAATGTACTAGTCTAATGGTATTGTAGATAGTCCGCAAAAATATAGTTTTATGCTACAGAGGTTTGGAATGGAGACTCGAGTAGATATGAGAAGGAAAGAAATCAACTAAGTTTTATTTTTTTTCTTATATTGTCAAGAGCTTATTTAGGGTGATATGCTGTTTTTAGTTAATGTGTTCATGGGTATGTATCAGGTAGATTCTTGCTGGATTTCATGTTTGAGTTCTGTTTCTTTAAGTGCTTACACTCCTAATAATGCAGAGATTCCTACGACGCATTTATCATCATAGTATTTTAGTCAAATAATGAAGTATTTGAATATCATGTTGACTTGATTATTGATGCTTAGTTCTGCTCATCTATAGATGGCTTTACTTGGCTCCAAAGAATCAAGGTTGCTGTTGAATTTGCTCGCCTTCTTAAATTTTTGCATACTGGATATCCACAATTTAAGCCATTCCTGGTTCGCAATATTGCTGCAGCTCATATTGTGGTTGACGAGGTTTGGTTTGTCCCTTATTTGTGTTCGAGCTTTTATTCTTCAATCCACTGATTACTTTCTTGATATTCCTCCCCACCAATAGATAGAGACAAATAAGAATAACCGAACCACGTCTACAAAATGCCAGTTCCATGCAGCTGCTTTAAAGCCAACGTGACCTGTAGATAGCAGTCTGTCAACTAGTGGACTCATCCTCAATGCTGTTTAGGCTTCTTAGTTCAGCTTGATTACTCTTTGCAGCTTGTCATTTTCTTTCACACATCAAAAGAGCTGAATACAAGTTCACTGTTAGTTTAAGTAGTTGATACAGTTATTTTTTATTTAGGAATACAATCCTAAATTATATGACTTTGGGTTGATCAGTGGTGGAATTTTTCCTGATAGAACGATATACCAATGTTATTACTTGCTTGGAGTCTATGGCTACATTGACCTATATGTTCGGACAGGTATGTAAGATTGTTAACTGCAAGGCTCTATTACCATGTCATAAATTGCTTCTTCTCGTGAGCCATATAATTCTTCTGAGTCTCCGTCACTCATTTATCACCGCTATGCCCAGTTGGCATGTGAATTAATTACCCCATTTATATGTGTATGCCTAGTTGGTACGCCAATTAGATAATTTTTTTTTTACTAATAGATTTCGAGCATCGTTTGACAGGTAAATGGTCTGAGAAGACGGATGTATTCGCATTTGGTGTTATATTGCTAAATCTGATCACCAAAAGAGTCTATACAGAAGAAGAGAAATGGTCGTCGGATGTAAGTCATCTCCTTTATTATTGGGCCTGGGATGATTACAAATGTAAAGGAGTAGACACTAGCATTGAAGAGCCCCTCTTCTATTCATTTGTTGATCAAAGTTTGACAACAGATCTTGATTTTTCTTCCCGCGATGGACGTAAAATTACAAAGTTGGCCATGAAATGCATAAGTGGGTTTCCAGATCAACGTCCTTCAATGAAGCAAGTGATGAAGCATTTACTGAAACTGCAAGTTGTGAAGAAACATATTGAATTTTTGGGCCTAGGCCCAAAACTGCCTGCTGGTGTTGATGATTAGTAATCTACTCGTGTTGGCATAGAAGTCAGCGCGGTAAACTTATTCCATTCTGCTATATATTTAGCATTGTTTGGTATTAATTTAACGTATTGACCGTCTCTGGTTGTATCTATTCAAGTAAATAACATACTACAATAGAATCTCTTTAAATTAATAGCGTTGAGACCATCAAATTCTATAAATTTAGCGATATATTAATTTATTGATAAATTAATAACTATTAATTAATAGAGATATTTTTAATTTTTTTGGGTTTATAGTAAACATATTATGATTATAATGTCTTTTTTTGAAAAGTGACTTGTATTTTTTCGGTCCAATTTGAAAAGATAAGTAAAGAGAATAGAAGATAAAATTTAATTTAGTAGAATTAAAACAAAGTTTCTCTAATCTCGTATCCAAGTGCTTGTAGGATTAGGATGAGAACTAATTTCTCTAATCTTGTATCCTAATCCTTGTAGGATTATCTCAATTTTTTCTCTTTAAATAATTAAATATGACATTCAACTAGATTTGAAGTTCAATAAAAGACAAGCTACTCTTAATTCATATTTTAAGAAAACCACATAATTAATTTATTATATATTTTTTAGCTAATTATTAATTTATGAAATATTTAGGTCAATAAAATACAAAGAATTTTTTTTAAATGTATATTATTTTATAATTTTATCGAATTTATCAACTTTTTACACTAGTCCCAAGTCGGGACCTGACATTTTTATTAATTAAAAGGGATTATTAATTTATCAAATATTAATTTAAAGAGGTTTTACTGTATTAGTTTCAATGTCAATGTCGAAGGTTTAATTTACACAATTTCACCAACATTAGCATTGAATAATGATGGGAATGGGTCAAGTAAGCTTCCCTAATGCCTAAAAATGGACAAAGCAAGATTGACTAAGGTTCCGTTTGTTTGCCGTAAAATAACTTGCTTATGAAAATATTTTCATAGGAAAATATTTTCTTAGAAAATAGAATATTTTCTGGTGTTTCGGTTCCGTTTGTTTGTTGTAACTGAAAAATAAAATATTTTCTGGTGTTTAAAAAATGTAAAATGTTAACACTGGAAAATTGGAAAAATGTAGTCATTATTTTTTACTGAAAAATATTTTTCAGTTGACCAATTCTGAAAAATTGAAAAAATATTTTACGGCAAACAAACGGAGCCTAATTGTATGGAAAAGGTTCAAAGACGTTTTGTAACCAACTGTGAAAAATCGACTGAATATTCTAGACTGGAAACATGATTTATTAATCCTTGAAAGTTTTTACTCTTTTTATTAAGTATAATTTTGTAATTGTTGGACTGTATACTCTATAAAATTCTTGTGGAAAAAGTCTAGATATTTTTAAAATTGGTTTATTTATTTATTCACTTATATCCAGTTTGATTCAGCATTCAGCACATGCACTCTTTTAAAATCGAATTATTGAATATCACCCTTTTATCTCAAAATTGGGTATAACACGGGTTAGAAATTAGGCATAATACAAGTTTGATTGAATTAGAGTGCAAGTGCAAAATGCCAATACGAGGGGTGAAACACTACTGTATAACTTCTTTAAATTAATACTCAATAAACTAATAATCTTTTTTAAATAATAAAATAATTCAGTCTCGACTTGAGACCAATATAAAAAATTAATAATATCGATAAAATTACAAGATAATACATTTAAAATATTTTCTTTGTATTTTATAGACCCAAATATTTTATAAATTAATTATTAGTTAAAAAATAAATAATAAATTGATTATAAGATTTTCTAATCAACATTAGCTTGTCATTTATTCAACTTCAAATCTAGTTAAATCTCATCTTTACTTGTACACAGTGCGCTAAAAGTCCTGAGTTACTTTCTCATATTACAACAAGAAGTTTTAAAGTATCATTGATGTTTTGAGTGCTCCTTCATGACACCGGTTCTAAAAGATGTGTCTCATAATCAACTTCAACTTCAACTTTATTTTGAGAACACCCTATTATATTGTCAATAATCTCATCTACGATCAAAACCTCTGTATTGGTATCATTTTCACCAAGAAAATTTAAGAGGTAATTGACATCTATTTTTTAACAATATCCAACTCATTTATTTTCCTTCAATTCATTAATGACGTGTCTATCTTTATAAATTAATTTATCAATAAATTAATATTTTTATAAATTAATAAATTTTAGGAGATCGCAACATTATTAATTTAACGAGATTATACGATATTGGAGTTGGAGTTGGACTCCAAACTGGAATGGGACACATAAATAATGGGTTGAGGTTGCGGTTGCGGTTGGGCCACATACGGTCACGACCACGTGCGTAATACTAAGTATCTTACATAAACCCTCTGGTATTATAAAAACCACTTTTGAGAGCTGCTTTGTCGTGTGGGTGTCCGTACCTCCTTAAAAGATTATCTTGTCCTTTCGGAGAGAGAGGCCCCAGAGAGCAACCAAACTAGCATGTAACCTCGTCTTCAACTTCAAAAGATAACCCCGCCAAGCATGCGGAGGTTGCTGTTCTGCAATTTCTTCCTGGTCGTATTCTTAATAACCATTGCAATAACGTGTCGTGCTATGCTGTGCTCTGCAATTTCCTTGGTCCTTTTCTTTATCTTTCTTCTGATACAAAAGTTATACAACCCAAACACGGTAATTGGATGTGATGGACTACCACGCGGATGCTGCTATGTACGTACTGCAACCATGACGGATGCTGGTATGCTCTGCAATAAGTATGTAAGTCCATGATGCTATGACGAGTAAAATTGACCAATGGTAATGGAGAACTTTTTTGATACATTGCAGACGGATATCAGTCTCTCTGTGAGAGTGTGGGATCCATACTCCACCCCGTACAAGAGGGTTTTGAGCTCTGGTGGATGTATGAAAGAGTTATCTCTAAATAATATTAGATCCGAAGAATTGGTTTGAAGACTTTGAGTTTAGGGATAATTTGAGGACTTTGAGGTTTAAAGAACAACATTTTATTTTAGATAGTCTAATAATTGCAATGCCAACAATTATTTAAGTCTATGATGTCATGGATTTATAATTTTTTTTTTTGCTAGGCAATTAATCATTTATGATGTCATGAATTTATAATATTTGCTTATGAAAAAATTAGCATTACAGAAAAATGTTTTGGTACTCTAATATAAAAATTCTGCCATAACTTCAAATTCTGGGCTCTCAATAAGCCATACTAAATTTTAAGCGTTTTTTTTAGAACATTTTTCCTAAGTACCGTTGTCTCTTTCTTATTTTTTTATGTGTAAACAACTCAATCAAAGTTGTTTATCAACGGTGATAAATATATAATTGCTCTTTTGGCTGCCATTTCTAATTCGTCGCTCAACGAATCGTGTGATTGGGGTGCAAAGGAGAAACTTAAGGAAATTTTCCCTGTAGATTGGAGTTGGAGTACAATAATATTCCTCTTGGCTTGTATCAATTTATAAACTTAGACTTTCACTTTACGGGATCGACTAATCCGTTGTATTTTATTGTTGTAATTGAAAGTGTTTTTGACAAAAAAAAAAAAGAAACCATGTGACAGACTTCTTTGGCGAAAGAATGTCGAATGTCTAGATTATCTTTAGATTGGATTTCAAACTTGTCGCCTACATTATATATCTTTTTTCTGATGACCATGTCCATCCCTGCTTGGGAATTGGTTATGTGTACTTTTGGTTAAGATCAATCAAATATATTTTTGACAAAATAAAAGGGAAACCTCAATCGAAAAATAGTACGAAATTTCGATGCAAAATGATTCCATTAACACAACAAGAAATAAACTACGAGAAGTGTCCATTTTAATCAAAATTCTTTTTTAACTTTTATCGAACAACTCTGTAACAGTTAACCATGAGAAGTGTCCATTTTGACCAGAATTCTTTTTTTATACTTTTATCGAACAACTCTGTAACAGTTAATCAGAGTTGTTCCAAAATGGATAAGACTTCTTGTATTGTCGGACGCATCTCAAATCTTTCTTCCGTGCATCTGATCCCTAGCTCCGTCAATATAATGGCTTCGACATCAGTGCATCCAAAATCTCTCAATGCATAGTGTTTGGCAAAATCTTTGCTTTGACTATCCAGTCGTGCTTTTGCTGATATATGAATGTCTTTTGCGTTTCTGTTTTTTGCATATGCTTGCACCTGTTGGATCAAATTATTTCTTCCTCTCCATTTTGGAGTTATCCCGACATCTTCAGCTCTCGTTAAAAGCTCGAGGATGATCATTCCAAGACTATAGACATCTGAGGCTGAACTTCCACTTCCTGTCATTAATTTCATTGTGAGGATCAGTTAGAAAATGAGTTCGTCCGAACAAAAATAAGGAAAGAAATTTATTTAAGACGTTCACATAACATAATTATAAAAAGGAAAAATATCACATAATCCCCATGTGATATGTAAAATTATCACTCTACTCCTCTGTGTTCTTAAAACTTCAAGAATATCAACTGTGTTATTAGAAAGTCATCACACTACCCTCTTCATGTCTTTTTGAAGCTATTAAATGTCAGTTTTGCCCTTTTATAATACATATATTTTTTTTCTTTTTTTTTCTTTCATTTTTAATTATTTACAACTAAATAAAAAAATATTCATCTTCCCCACCCCTCCTTTTTCTAAAAAAGATTGTAGTAATTTTGCGTCAAAGTCAAAGAAATGAATAAAAAATCTCTTTCTTTTCCAAATTGTTTTGCCACCGCCGTTGAGGTTGTTTTTAGACCGGCTAGAGGCTCCATGACAGACGAGAAAGGCTTTTTGGTCACTTCTGTGAGTAGACGCATCGTGGGGCCTGAATGCCGAGAATCTGCTGCACGAATACACTTTTGTCTGCTGCTAAGTCATACGTTCAATCGGTCTTCACTGAAGGATTGTCCACCTTCTCAAGCGAAAGCAAGAAAAAAGGGACGCGAAAGCCCCGTTGCTGCTTCGACGGAGCAGCAGGGGTAAAGGGGGGGAGGGGGGTGGAAGAATGAATTTTTATTTTTATTTTTTATTTTTTTATTTTTTTATTTAGTGGTAAATAATTAAAAATGAAAGAAAAAAATAAAAAAAATTATGTATTATAAAAGGGCAAAACTGACATTTAATAACTTAAAAAAACATGAAAGGGGTAGTGTGATGACTTTCTAACAACACATGGGACATTCTTGAAGTTTTAGGAACACAGAGGGGTAGGGTGATAGTTTCACAAATCACAAGGGGGTTATGTGATGACTGAGCACATCTTCATATTCATTTTAAATTGTTGAATGTCTTATTTGAGCATTAAATGTACATTTATTCAATTTTTAGCGTAAGACACTATTCATAAGAAAAATTTACTGTTTAATTTTTCTAAAACTGTATTTTTCTCCTGTCACATATCATGTAGGAGGAATGTGAAAAATATTATTTTGTGTATTTAATGTTGGGAGTATGCATTTAGAAAATAGTTTTTGACTTTAATGAATAGTGTTACGAAAGAATAGTAACTTTTTGTAAAATTTTTATTTGGGCTTCTAGTGAATTGGCTAGAGTTTGGACTTTTATTAGACCCTTAAATATGTTTAATTAGACCCAATTTACTAACCTAACCCATTATTTCCTTAGTCTATTACTTATATAATATAATAAGAGCCAAAAAAAAAAAAGAGTGCAAAAGTTGGAATTACTGAAGCAAATCCGAAAATGGCATAGAAGGAGAATTTCTTCATCAAACCTTGGAGTTGAGCTCTTGGCTTGCTTAGGGAGGATTCTAGAGCACCTAGGAGTCCCGGTCTCGTGAGGGATCGGGACGTTACTGGTTATGTGATATTTTCTCTTATAAACACATTCCACATAACATGTGAAAGAAAATGATATAATAAGTGGTGCACCCATTCCTGAGATGAGGGCCCAACTTGACTCAAGACCAAGACTCTTTATAACTCACACCAATAACAACACTGAGTGGCCAGAAATTGATTGAAAAGGACATTCCACATAATATTTACGAAAAAAAGGTGAAAAGTGAGCTAAAAAACATCAAAGAAATGCAATTATTTTGTGTTTGTGTTGTCATATAATACAAGTAAGAACAACAAATTTTAACAAAAACAACAATTTCAAAATAAGTTGTTTACTACTATGAGCTTGTTTCTGAAAGGTGCTTGGCCTGTACTCCAAAACCAAGCAATAACAATCATCAGTTTCTCCGTGCCCCAAAAGTTTCACGATGTCGCGGTGATTAAGCTCGAATAACACCATCATTTCATTCTGTTGAATGGAGAAGTGACAAAAAAGAAAAAGTTAGTAATTGATCTAATATGTACATTGTAGTAACTGTGTTAAATGTTCTTACTTTATAATAGTCTTTAACACCCTTTTAACAGCTACTATCTCATGTTCCATTGTTCCTTTATAAACAACGTTGTATGAGCCATGACCAATGAGCTCTGAAAAATCTTTTGTTATAGTTTGTGGAGTCCGATTACTAACTGGTAAACCCTCGAGTGTAGCAGTGTGCTCTCACACATGCACTAAATCAGTCAAAAATGAAACTTTAGAGCATTGGGGAATATCGAACCCTTGACTTCGCATGAGCAATTTCACCCCACTACCATTGGAATGTTGAATAATTTTGGTTCCTGTTGCAAACATGATTTTTAAACAAATGTTAAGCAAATTACCACCCAAAACAGAGAAAAAGGAAAAGTAGTGCATTATAGTGTGATCAATTTATTTATTTTCATGAAAACTAGAGTTTGTATAAAATAATCAAACCTCTCTGAAGTAAGAGCTTGAATTCGAACTCTTGGAGCTTAAACATTTGAAACTTTTTTTTACCATAGTTTATCTTTGGCATTTTTAAACTATCTAATTTGAGAAAAAAAAAACGTGAACAGTTTTTTTTGCTAAGTCAAGAGTGGTTTTCCAGCTGCTAAGAGCTTACATTTTATAGTGAAATTAGTTTCCATTTTTTATGTAATATAATTTTTTGAAAAATAAATAGTTATTGTACAAAAGACCCAAGATAGGTAAAACATGGCCTACCTGAAAAAGAAGAGGTAAAAGTCGATATGGGCTAAGCCCATTATAAAATGAAAAGGCCTGAAATGGGAAAACTGTGATTAGAAACATAAGTGGGTCAGTCTAATATGGCCCAAATTAAAACAACACTGGTAGAAGGTCAAACTACTAATTGATCCAAATAAAGAATACATAAGGTTTAAAGTCTAAAATGGCTAGAAAGAGAAAATATGGACATAAAAGAATTGGGTTGAAGCTGAAGACAACAGGCCCAGAAAAACAAAGACTACAGAAAAAAGTAATTTCATCTAAGGCTCCGTTTGTTTGCCGTAAAATAACTTACTTGTAGAAAATATTTTAAGTGAAAAATATTTGTTAAAAAATAAAATATTTTCCTTGGCTCTATTTGTTTGTCGTAAAATAATTTGTTGGGGGAAAATATTTTCTTAGAAAATAGAATACTAAAAAATATTTTATGGTGTTTGGATGTACTGTGAGTTCCGTAAAATATTTTCTTCTCCTAAAGGACATGAAAATATTTTACATAATTTTATACTAGCTGTAATTGTTGACTGTAAAATATTTTACAATTGACTAATTTTTTAGTGTTACCAAACACCGTAAAATTAAGTAAAAACAACCACAATTGTTGACTGTAAACTATTTTACGTTTGACCAAATTTTACATCCAACCAAACAACGAAAAATGTGTAAAATATTTTCCAGCAAAATATTTTACGGCAAACAAACAGAGCCTAGTATATCATAATTTCATTTAGTATACCATAATTCTAAGATTAATTTTCGTGGTGTATTTTTCGTTTAACATTATTTATGCACCATACAGGAGTGTACGGGCACTTTCTAATGTTGCATGTTGCATGTTGCATGTTGCTTGCACTTATATTGTTATACTATTTAGCGTTGCTATATTTCTATGAATTACATTAAATTGTAGCATCATATTATATTACAATATTTTTAGATTTTTTCTAACGTTTAATTTACACATTTTTTTACCAACATCAGCGTCGAATGATGATGGGAATGGGTCAAGTAAGCTTCCTAATACCTGAAAATGGACAAAGCAAGATTGACTAATTGTATGGAAAAGGCTCAAAGCCGTTTTGTAACCAAGTGTGAACAATCGATTGAATGTCATTAGGAAAGTCCAGTAAAAAATCGACTGAATGTTACTAGGGTTTTGATCAAGTGGTAAAGTTACTCATTGTATGCGAGAGATTGTGAACTCAAATTTCGCTGGTTATATTGTACGGACTTATAACTCTCCTGAAAAAAAAAAAAAAAAAAAAAACCGATTGAATATTCTAAACTGATAAACATTATTTATTAGTCCTTGAAAGTTTTTACTCTTTTTATTAAGTATAATTCTACAAAAGTATGATTCACCTTAATTGTTGACTGTACAGTCCATAAATTTCACGTGGAAGAAGTATTTTTTAAATTGATTTATTTATTTATTTAATTATATCCAGTTTCATTCAGCATTTCAGCACATGCACTCTTTTAAGATCGAAATATCTCTCTTTTACCTCAAAATTAGGTTTAACATGTAGAAATTAGGTATAATATGGGTTTGATTGAATTAGAGTTTTATAGACCCAAAGATTTTATAAATTATTAATTAGTAAAAAATTAAATAATAAATTGATTATGAGTTTTATCAAAATCTGAATCAATATGAGCTCATCTTTTATTGAATTTCAAATTAGTTGAATCTCATTTTTAATTATATGCAGTGCGCATAAAAATTTTTGAGGTTACTTTCTCGTATTACAACAAGAAGTTTTGGAGTATTATTGATGGTTTGAATGCTTCCTCATGACACTGGTTTAAAAGGTTGTGTATCATCATCAACTTCAGTTTTATCTTGAGAACGTCATGTTATATTGTTAATGATCTCATATACGCTCAAAACCTCTGTACTGGTATCATTTTTACAAGAAAATTTAAGAGGTGGTTGATATTTATTTTTTGACAATATCCCAACTCATTAATTTTCCTTCAAGTCAATAATAATTGTCTATATTTATAAATTAATTTATCAATAAATTTATATCTTTTTAAATTAATAAATTTTAGTTAATTGCACACTATTAATTTAATGATTTTATACTCTATTATGATCAGGTTGGAGTTTAGGATCCGTGGGCTTCACACTATTAGTTTGGGGCATGGGTCCAAGTGTCAGGGTGAGCCTATAAACTCATATATTAGGATAAGACCCACGACTTTAGTCTAATAAGTTACGTGCTAATACAAGTAATCTTATATAAACCCCCTCATGTAATGTTTAGAAAAACACTTTTGAGGGCTGCTTTGTCGTCTGGATGTCCGTACCTCGTTCAAGGATTCTCCTGTCCTTTTGGAGAGAGTGGCCCCAAAGAGCAACCAAACTAGTATGTAACCTCGTCTTCAACTTTAAAACCTCTTTTATCTCTCATTTTTTTTTTCTTCTTAATTTCCTTTTTCATATAAATATGTTTTCTTGTATTATTCTTCTTTTCTCTCTTTAATTTTCTTCTTCTTCTTTTTTTTCATCTTTTTATGCATGTGAAAATTTGAAATTTTTGGCCTTTATATTCTGTAAACTTGTTGACTTCTAGCTAAACCCTTTTTATTTTTTAATTTATGTGTATATATATATATATGTGCTTGTTCACGAATGTGGGTTTTTTTTTTCTGCATTTACTTTAGCTTGTGGAAATCACGTTAGCCTTTTATAAAGTTGTTAGATTTTGGGCCTGAGTTGCTCAACTCAGTATGTTTATGTATTTATTATGCAAAAATATGATTTCTTTATTTATTTTTATTTTCCATTAACATGTGAAGATTAAAAATTTTAGCCCTTTGCTTCATATAAAAGTTTTGAGATTGTGAAAAAGAGTGCTTATATACACATGTAGGTAGAACCTTATCACAAAAAAATAATTAAAAAGAATAACTTTATGCAATTGTAAGCATGGTTCTGTACAGAAAAAAAATGACATACTTGTGTATCAAGGTGTTATTGTTGTCGTTTTAGATGAGTTATAACATATGTTTGTTATCGGGGTATTCTTATTCATTGGATGCATACTTACTGGTAGTTACATATATGCATCTGCTTTGATCTGAATTGATGAATCGGTATGCTAATGTGGTTTTCATTTCTTGTACTCTTTTCCGATTTCTTATTTCTTCACCTTCAACATTATTTCCATCTGCTTTGATTGGAACAGTGGAGGGAATGATGGACCATGGTTTTGTTGAAAGGCTGAAATTTAAGGATCTGGTGATGTTTACTGACAATTTTAGTGAAGAAAACTTTGTTGGTACTTTCCAATTTGGCAAAGTGTACCGCGCAAAATTTCAGCGGTTTCTGCCTCAAATAGATGATGTGATGGTGAAGATATGGGAAGTTCCAAAGCGTAATGAGTATTTCCAGGGAGTTAATTTAGCCGGAGTGATGGTTCGTTGTTTGAATAATTAAAAAATTCTTGAGTTTCTAATTAGTAGGCATCCTTTATGGATCCTCAGTATCATACTAGTGAGTGCTTCTTTTGTTTATTCTTTTCAGAGTGAATTTATTTTACTTAAACATGAAAGACTGACAAAACATCCAGGGATGATAGAGCTTCATGGATTTTGCTGGGACGGTGAACATCTTGGCGCCCTTTATAATTTTAACCCAATGGATACCGTTCATAACCTGATTCCTAAGGGTATGCATAATTCTGTGCTCTGTTTTATCCAATCAGATCATGTACAATTACTTGCAAATACTCAATGATCTAGTAGTATCTGAATATCATGTTGAATTGATTATTGATGCTAAGTTGTGTTTTACTTATAGATAGCTTTACTTGGCTCCAAAGAATCAAGGTTGCCCTTGGATTTGCTCGCCTTCTTAAATTTTTGCATGCTGGAAATTCTGCATATAATCCATTCCTGATTCGCAATATTTCTGCTGCTCATATTTTGGTCGATGAGGTTTGATTTGTGCCTTATCTCATGATTTCTTTATGTAATTTGTCATTTTCTTTCATTTGTCAGAAGAGAGGAATGAAAGCTCATTGTTCCTCAAAGCAATATATAAACTTCAGTTATTTTTCATGCAGGAGTACAATCCCAAATTACATGACTTTGGCATGATTACTGGTGGAATTCTCCCTGATAGAGTGATGTATGAATGTAATGGATGCTATGGCTACGTTGACCCAAATATTGGCTACTCAGGTATGTGAAGTTATCAACGGTAAGAAGATAAGAGGGTTAAATATGTTTTGTAAGTCCACCTATTAAATTACAAGTTTGGTCTTCAATGTCAAAGTTCAACATATATTGATCGTCTATGGTCTATGAGGAATTATTTTGTGGTTGGTGCTTAAAGCACAATTTTGTTGTCCTGTTGTTTATGTGAAACTACAGAGAGGTTAGCAGGATTAAGATATATGAAATTCCCCTCCCAATTGAGGTGCATTTTTTCCTTGGTAGATTGATATGCATGATTGATCTGTAGGTCTGAACATTATAATTGCTAGCAATTTAAGTCTGCTCTGTTACTTGTATTTCCTTCTTGATACTGTTTTTGAGGTGGGAAATAACTTTTGCCAAATGACTATAATTGGATCTTACATGGTTGAAGCAATGTTAAATGTGTTAGGTGCTGTACTGAACTGTAAGACGAGATGAAGTCTGTTGATTTACGTTCGTCAATTCCAATTCATACCATTCTGCTGCTCTACACTCAGCTTGGACTATAAGCCATGTCATGAAGCCTGTTACTTATTGGTTAAATATCGGATATCTATTCTTTTCTGTTTTTCAGGCAGGGGGTGGGTGTTAGCCTTTCCTTGCGGTTCTAAAGTTCATGAAAATGCCGCATTCATTGATGGAAGTATCGTCAGGGACAGCAACTGTTGGTGTCCCTGATCCAATTAATTTTCTCTTCATGATGTGCGAGATGTTTTTTTATGTTTTGAAGCAGCAAGTCTTGAAATTATGTCCCTATCATTTCCTAATAGCTTTTGGCATCTTTTTTGATAGGTAAATGGTCGGTGAAGTCTGATTTTTTGCATTGGGGGTTGTATTGTTAAACCTAATAACCAAAAGAGTTGATACAGAAGAAGAAGATAGGCGCTCCAATGCACCCCTCCTCTATTCTTGGGCCTGGGGTCTATTCGAATCTTGTGAATCAGAAAACGGCAACAGAAAGTTCACCCTTTCACTTGTGGATCAAAGTTTGACACTGGACCCTGATTTTTCTTTAACGGATGGACATGAAATTACAGATTTAGCAATGAAATGCATAAATAGAATTGCAGATGAACGTCCTACTATGAAACAAGTTGTGAAGTCTTTGCTGAAACTGCAAGTGACCAAGAAACATGCCGAGTTTCTGGGATTGGCCTCCAAATTGTAAGCTGGTGTTGATGGCTAGTACCGTGTTTCAGCTCTGTTTGTTATTTAATCTTACCTTTTAGCTATGAAGTTCTGAAGTTTCAGCTACGATATTACCGGAACTACAACGTCCAGGACATAGCCCGTGGAGTCTATACTAGCGTGTGTTTTCATGTGCCAGAGAAAAATGTGAGCTACATTCATAATGTTATGAAACTCTAGCATTAGAAGCATATTGAACCAAGAGTAGTAGTTTTGGAAACTAGTGCTTTGAGACTTTATTTATGTCATAATTTTAAAATATTGTAATACTATTTAAATTTCAATACAAATTCTTATTTATTTTCTGCAAATCTGGCATTGGATGTTGTTAAGACAAAAATTGGCAGTTCCGGACTCCTTTCGGGTAGAGGTGGCATTTGGGCCGAGTTGACACAGGCCCAGTTCAACCCAGCACACGAAAATTTGGACCCAGCCCAACTCGAATGAAAGTGGGTTCGACTCGGCTCAACCCACCACATATAGGTAGGGCGAGATGGGTCATATAGTTTTGGGCCCAGTCCATTTGTGCCTAAACCCATTTGTGTCCAACCCCAGCCAGCTCAGCCCATAAGCTTAGCTTAACCCAGCTCGAACCCAGCACAAGCCCAGTTCGAGCCCAGCTCAGGCCCAATTCGAGCCCAGATAAAGCCCATCTTGAGATTATAATTTGTACATGTAATTTTTCTTATAAATAATTAGTGTATTCAATTTCATTTTATTACAAAACTATATATTTATTTTACTACCTATTGTCTCTTTATTTTACTACAAGAGAATACACAATATCTATGGTTATGAGGGAAGAAAATCTTTCACAACGATTACGTTCAAATATTTGAAATCATTTTGCTTACTTTGAAGAAAATGGGTATGTAATTTAAAACTATTGTGAACGTAAATATATATTTCGTCGTCAATTTAGAATTGGAACACTTGTAAGACATCTTGTATCTCAACACTCAAATGTTCCAAACTATTTTAATCCTCAACTACCGTCACCACCACCACCAACAGGCCCAACACCCGCACAAGGAGCATAATAAAAAAGAGAACTTATCCACAAACTTTCTTCAAGCATTTATGTAATGTTCTTTTTTAATGTTTATTAGTAACGTATCCGTGTCTCATGAACTTGTGGTTTGTTAAGTAATATTTTATCATTTATATTAATATTATCAATCAGCTTATGCCTTGTTAATTGTTAAATTAACTTTTTCGTAAAAAAAAAGTTAAGCTTAACCTTTTTTCGTTATTAATCCAACTATCAAAATTCAGAACACACTAATAAAAAATAAAAAAAAGATGGGCTGGCCCAGCCCAGCTCGCTACTTGTGGTAGCGGGCTCGTGGGCCGAGCTGGGTCCTATATTTGAAGAATTGAGCCCAGCCCAGCTCAGCCCACTAAACATATGTACCGAGCCGGGCTCATTTTTCTTAACCCACGATTCGGTCAGGCCGTGTTCGGCTGGCCCATTTACCAACTCTACTTCCGGGGCTAGACGAGTTCCCTTAACCGAATAATATTTTGTATGCTCTGTCCACCTTGCAACCCTTATAAATCCGGGGCAGACTATTAGCGGGACTGTTATCAGCCCCATGGGCTAAACTTACCCAGGGCTACAGCTCCAGTCTTTCGTTCCTGATAGGGTTTGATGGTTAGGGCTGGTACACCTGGCCTACTCCTTATCCTTGTCTTAGGGGTTTACCCCATCCTGCTAGGTCTTTACTCGTTACCCTATCAGCGAGGGCCGTATCAGATTTGTGCATCAAGTCCCGTTGTCCTGGAGCTCCGAGGTCCGACCTTCTGTCCCTGATTGGTGCTCGATGGCCTGGGCTGACCTGTTTGGTAGGGCTGGACGAACCCCGTCAGCCTATGATGTACGGACTATAAGGGCTGGAATCTACTGTTTGAGGCTCCATCAGCTTATTTCCTGCAAAACAAGGACCCTTGGGAGGTACCCGGGGGCCCCCTCCCATGCTCAAGTTAGTTATGGGAGCAAGAGATTGCTTAATAGCATTAAAGTATTGCGTGAGAGCAAAGTTGTTGCTTAGGAACAATTAAGAAAGAGCTTGTCATGTTAGAACGAGATACCTGTACTTTTAATGTCTACCTGTATATATAGTTTCTGAAATATGAAGTTATAAGATAGGATAAATATAAATCCCACAATATTAGGCTTAAGGAGATAATATCAAATGAGATAAGACAAATCTCTTATCTTTAGGCTCAAGAGGATAATATTCATATCCCTTATCTTCAGGAATCCAGCAAAATCATTGTGTACTTATCCTTATCTCAAAATTCCCTTGTTATTCGTTTGCTGCCCAGTACTCCCCGTGAGCCCAGGTCAGGACGTTGACGGGACTACCCCTTGTGAGCCCAGGTCAGGACGCTGGTAGGGCTACCTCTGGTGAGCCTCGGTCAGGACGCTGGTAGGGCTCCCAACTCCGTGGGCTGGATCTTTCCATCTGCTGCCCATAGCTCTTTGTGAGCCCAGGTCCGAACATTGGCGTGGCTACCCCAGCTCCGTAGGCCGGATCTTTCTAGGGCTCGAGATCTACCCTTATCAATTGCCTCCCCAATCTCTTGAGCTCCGAAAGAGGTCAGGGGATTGTCATGTGGGTAGAGCTCATTTATTCCCCCGTCAGTTTAGCTATTGTAATCGCCACTTTGCAAACTAGATATACCACCATCTCAGCTGGTCTACGCACCTTGAGATTCATGCCCCCTACTTCACGTCGTCAAAAAGATCTCCTTTATGACATGGTTTTTGTATGACTCGGGCTAATGACCTTATTTTTGAATTCAGCTCATGGCTTTCTTTTTGTGGTCTGGTCGGTGAGCCTTCAGACGCTCATATTAGTGAATTTAATTTTGAAGTTGCTCCTACTGAGATTTTGGTAGAGCTTTGGTATGTCCCCCAAGTCTTCTTTAGAGAGGTTGGAGAGCTTGTTATGACTATTAAGGTTGGATGTAGAGGTGCTGTGAGATCGAGAAGAGAAGTTGACCAATGGAACAATTCGAGGCGCATGCCTCTTCAATGAGAGCGCGTATTACGAGCCTATAAGTACAAGCATATGATGTTAGAGCTAACTTTTAACCTTGATTTAGCCCTCATCCCATGTTTGTCTTAGGCTCTTACGATCCCACCTTTGGTATTTTATTACTCTTGCAATGTTCGAGTGTTTGGCTCGAAATGACATTCGACATGTAATTTCTTTTTTAGCTAAGGGTAGTTCGACTTTGCCATTTTTGGCTCAACCCTGGATTTTTGGCCTTCGACATATGTCCGACTTGAGAATGACACTTCAACTTCTCCCTTGGCTCTTCTTATGTTTGACATGGCTCTTGGCCTTGCCTTGTGCTTGAGTTTGGGCTCGACTTTTCCGAGCTTTCCCTAGGTTCCACTTATACTTGAGCTCTTTGAAACTCTTTTGAGTTGGTCTTTCTTGATGAGAGGGGAGCGTTGAACACTTTGCTCTACTTAACTTGATTTTGGCCATTCAGCCCTGGCTCTTTCGGAGCTCACCACTGGGCTCTATCTTTAGCTAAGTTTTCTTAGTGTTTGGGACTTGTGGGAGCCCTTTCGATGGTCTTTTCTGAACTTACCTTTGATTTCGACGGTCTAAGGGGGTTTTGGGGTCCCTTCTCCGACCCTTGGCCTAGGCTCATTTTGGCCTTTCTTGGATCCCGACATGCTCTTCTTAGTCCTCGAGATATGTCGGGATTTGTCCTTGGCCATGTATGGATTGGCTTGGTCATTATGTTGAGCCTTGATCTATCGCGAGTTGGTTTCCAACTCAGCTTGTTTCATTTAGCCTTGTGTCGACTTTATTTCAGTTCCTTCCGAGCTCAAAGATGTTTAAGCGTCTCATGGAGGCCTTTCCTCGATCTCTTTCTAAGTTCTTCTTAAGGTCTTAGGGAATTTAAAGGTCTGTTTTAACCTTCTTGCTAGCTTTATTGAGGCCTAGGGACTTGCGTGGAGCCCTTATTCGGCCTTAACTGAGCTTTTCCGAGGTCCAGGGACTTATAGGGGGCCCTTTTTACGACCTTGAGCTCATTATATTTTTGTTGCAGAATCCATTTTTTTAGTGAAAGGCCTTTGTGCCGTGGTTCGGCTCCTTTTAGCTTGGGCTTTGACTCTTTCCTTGATATCTTTATTTAGATCTCAATTGCCTCTTAGACCGGATTGGCTGAGGTGTTTTATGTAATTCTAACTCTGCTAGTCCCCACCTATTTGAGAATGTGCTAAAGTTCAGCCCCCTTTCATTTTGAGGCTTGAGGAGTATTTTGGCATATCCACTGGTCTTTTGGGTAAGATACATCTCTATGGGCCTCACGTTTGTCCCAATTTCTCTTGATGACCTTTAAATTGATACCAACATCTTTAAGTCTTTTTGACTCAAGTAGCCTTGAGTTCTTACGTCCTCGAGAGCTGACTTGATATTTAGGGGTAGTCGGCCTTGAGCTCTTACAACCTCGGGGGCTGGCTCGAAAGTTGGTGCTATTCAGCATTTTGGACCATTATATGATCTCTTATTTGTGAAATAGGCCTCCCTGATTTTGGACCAACAATTTGCAGGTCCTCAAGTGAGAATGCTGATGATTCTTTGATTTCGGACCTGGTACTTGAGCATAGACTCTCAGTTATTTAGCTTAGGAAATTCCTTAATTAACTTCCTGCATACTTGCTAAGGATGCTTTAGGCTTTAGTGGAGGTCATTTCTTGCTGGTAGGACCTACGGGGTTGTGGTGCTTATCAAATGTTGCGACTTAAGTGGGCTGAAACCAATGCTTCACTCGGTGCTCAATTGTTCCAGGCTATGCTTGACTTTTGGAGCAAAGAGCCCAATGAACATCATGACCTAAATGGGCTATGTCGAGCTCCATCTGGTGTTTGGATGCTTCTAGCTATACCCTCTATTGTTTGGTTCCTCGTCGGCCTCGATATATGGCCTGAGGGATGATAACCCGAATAGTTGCTGGGAAGATTCCGAAGGGTTCTTGTCTAAGCCTGGGGAATAATGACCCCAGTGAAGGTACTGAGAACTCAGAGGGTTCTTGTCTTAGTCTGGGGAGTGATATCCCCTGTGACGGCTGGTATGACCCCGGAGGGATATTGTCTTGGCCTGGGGAGTAATGTCCCATATGGTGGCCGATGAGAGCCCGAAGGGTTCTCGTCTTTGCCTGGGAAGTAATATATTTGGTAGTGGCTGGTGAGACCCTAGAGGGTTCTCGTCTTGGCTTAGGGAGTAATTGTCACGCCCCAACTCGACCCCACCTACAATCAGTCAGGACGCAACGGAATTTTGGTAGTATAACGACAGTAATTAAGACACCGAGGCTCTAATCCAACCTCTTCAGAAAATCATACAACCAACTCCACAAACCATTCAACAACCAACTCCTCAGTTAAATTAACAACATCCAACATAACCATATTATACAATTATCATTCCTTCAACAATCTGTTCATAGTTATACGCCGCCTCCGTTCCAACTTCGTATATAAACTATACATACATTTCAAAATAGATTATAAACCAACTTAGTAATCTAAACATGATCAAAAGAAAGACTACTAAACCGTCATACATAAGTCTTATAATTGAGTAAGCTATACAATATGACATATTACAACAACTAAGACAAATTCATGGCAACGACTTCGGCACACAAGACTCGTCCACATAAAGCACATTCTTAGCTTCTTGAGGCACGTATCCGTAATCTTGCTCAAGGACACCTGTATGCATGCAATAATAGAGAGTGAGCTTATATAAAATAAGCCCAGCGAGGATCCGATAGATCTCGAGCAAGGTCTACTAAACTCCTTGGAAATAATCCTTTGAGTCAGTAAACACACAATAACATCAATAATCATTATAAATGCAATAATAGTAATAACTGAAAACATATAATAAGGATACAATACATTTACTGATGAAGCTCCGTACACCAATTCCATGCTCAACAACTCCTCCAAACTCAATGACACAATTCTTGAGGTACCTTGACCTAGACCCACACCCCATGGCCTCTCCGCCCATGCGAGATAGGGATTAGCCATGATAACTGTGCCCACAGCCCAGGATGCCTCCCGAGGTGACACAACATTATCAAAGCTCACAACAATGAGACTTAACATAAATAAACCGAGAGATTAGCAACAAAAGTGCCCGATTCCCGTACTCTATAATCAATCAATAATCTGGGAGATCAGCAACAAAAGTGCCCGATTCCCGTACTCAATAATCAATCAATAATCTGGGAGATCAGCAACAAAAGTGCCCGATTCCCGTACTCAATAATCAATCAATATAACATCAATATTTAATTAAACAACAAACAACTAAGTTAGATGACAAAGTAGGCCATCTAACCGAACATGCATTAAACACACAATCAAACCCTAGTTTACCCATCATCAACTCACAATTCAATCACTCAAACCACACCCAATCAACTAAGGCTCAATTCAACAATTTAAAGAAAGATAACCTAAACTTCAAATAATCATATCTTACATTCTACTAATCCAAACAACTCCAAATCAGTTTCAAACACTCACCCATTCAATCAACTACATTAGCCCCCTCGGAAACCAACCAAAACACATCCAAATCATTCCCAATAACCCTAAAACCCTAAGATGTCATGGCTGAAATTTTTGGATTTTGGCACGAACATCACAATCAAAAATTCGGCATTACAACGGCGCTACCACGTAATTAACAAACTTTTAGAAATCGACGACAATCGATTCCAATCAACACAACTCAATTTAATCAACTTTGAATAAATTAATCAAATTTAAATACCCGAAAAATAAAAATTATGCTACAACTGATAAAAACTCGTAGTGTTACAGCTAAATGATCCCTAGCATGCAAGGAGCAATAATCTAACATCAGATTAACATTCTAACGGTTCAATAATCATTTATACGCATAAACACAAAATATGAGTTTTGAGATATAGAATTTTTCTCTCACCTTTGATGTGTTTTGATGCAAGAAATGTGTAGAATGGATGCCAAACAAGTGAAATCAAGCTTTGAATCACTCAATTCGGATGTGAAATGTAAAATCTATGAGAAAAATGCTTTGAAAATGCCTTCATCTTTCTCCTCCAAGGAGCCACGGTTTTGTGTGTATTTTTGGGGTGTTTTTGTGCTTTGTGAGTGTGTGTTGGTGATATAAGCTTGTTGGTCAACTATTTAAATGATAGTCAAAGTTGAAACTTAGCATTTTTTTGTGTTTTCTTGACTTTAAATGCATTTTCTTGATCACCAAAGTTCAAAAAAATTATTCAACACTCAAGATAGTTCAAGTAGATTATTTTTAGGTGACAAGAAGTTTTACAATCAAACAATTCTACCCGAGTCGGCTTATAACTCGATTTTTACAAAAGAAGGTAAAAAGTCATATTATTTATTTTCAAATGTCTTTTGAATGCATAATTAATCTAAAATCATTTAATACCACATATAAATACATTTATATTAATATATACTAGGTCAACAAAAGTCAATGCAAGAATCGGGTTTAGAAGAAATTACTATTTGGCTCAAAAACACTACTTTTCGCCCGAAAAGTCTATTTAAATTACTATTTTGTTTCAGAATCAATTTTTATCAAACATGGGTCTATTAATAATAGAGGACTAGGTTTTAAGACGTTTAAAACACCCCTGTAAAAATTTTAGCGGACAAGTGTTCAAAAGTACAATTCATCAAAACCGACGATAAAATTTCTAATTCTGTTTTTTATGAAAATTTCATGAATACACATTTAGCATGTTCTAGGAGTATTAATATCAAAATTATCACATTCTAAGTCATATAGCACATAAACAGGTCAATTCACGTAAAATGAGAATAAACACGCAAAACGAGACATGATAGAAAAGTGGGGTTTCACAGTTGTGATAACCCGAACCCGGCATGCATTTATTAGCACTTGACTGCATTTGATTAAATGTTTAATTAGTTAAATCATCTAATTTTCACTGTTTTGCTATTTCTTTTAGAAGAATTCGAAAAGGATTTATATTATTTGATTAAAAGATTATTACCTATTTCTAATCATTGTAGTAATTGAACTTATTCTCTTGTGATTAATTAAGTGTCGTCTTAAATGTTAATATTTAATTGCACTTGATTACATGTTTATATTTATTTGTTCATTTGTAACTTAACATTAACTTCATAATTCTTTAAAATATTCTAGGAATAGTTAAATTAATTGATTTTAAATGAATATTGATTACTTTGACTATTTTGATTATTTTAAAAATCGGTTTTAATTTTCTTGCATTAAATTACTCGATTTTCAATTAAATGAGAAAAGTAACTCTGAGTCGGAGTTAATTTTAAACTATTCTACTTTTCAAAGAATTAGAGTTTTATATTATTGTTCATCACTTTATTAGCGATCGATTAGTGGCCGTTCGATCGTAGAATTTCAAAAATAAGAGTTAGAGAAATATTTTTCGGATTTAGTGAAAAATGTTTTTAGCTTAATTTAACTAGTTTTAGTTGTTTTTCATTTAATTGCATTGTTTTAACTTGAATTAGATTTAATGGCATCAAAATAAGCTTATTCGATTATTTTTAACTAAAATTTGATTTTGCAAAAGACCAAAATGCCCTTTGTCACCTAATAAATAATAAAACAAGGCTAAAATAAAAAAAAACAATTTGCAAAATGCCTCCTATGTCCTAGCCATGGCCGAAAATCACAAGGAAGAAAAAAAGATGATTTTTCTTGCATTTTCTTCTACAATTGCGCGTGGAATTGCTCGGGGGTCGTGGCTCGGGTCCTTGCGGGTCTTGGTCTTCAATCTCTGTGAGGGTTTTCATGCTTTTGTGCATATTAAATGAAATTTGATTTTTGATACAAATTTTTAGATTTGATATTTAATGCGTTATAATGCCTGAAATTGATTGGAAATGCTTCTTTAGGGTTCGTAGAGCATTGCTTGATAGTTATTTAGCAATTTTTACGGTTGAAACTGCGTATTTGAAATTGGGAAAAAATAATGAATAGTGAATTATGAATAGTAAACCCTAGAATTTTGGATTTCGATCCGAATTGCGATTGCTTGATTTGGATAGGTTCCATTAGTGATAGAAAGCTAAAATGTGAAATAAAAACGGATCGGCCTTTGTTAAAATTGAAAATTAGACAAAGAAACGTAAATAGGCTGTTTGACCAAAAGTTGACCGTGCTCGAATTGAGTTGGGGGTTTCGTAATTGAGGGCATGGAAGCACTTTTGGCGCTGTTGTGGCGTTGATTGAATGACTGGTTAGCATAGCTGTAGTTCAAACGCAGTAGGTGGACTTTCGGGTCTCGGGTGAGAAAGTGAAGTTTAGTGACATAGAAACGTGCCTTGTAGTACCTGAGTGAATGTAGTGAAATTGGTTTCCTAATTCCGTAGCTCGTTTGCTCGTAATTGTCCTTGGAAGTTGGGGTTGAATAGTGATATTTGTTGTTTTCGTGTTTGAACTGCTGTTACTTGTTTAATTGTTGTTATTGTTGCTTATTATTGCTTGTTATGCTTGAAAAGTTAGTTGAATGCTAGTATTGATTGAGATTGTTTGTTATCTCGTTTGTTGTCACAAGTTTATATTGTTGTGCTATCGCTCGTTTATTGCCTTGTATCGAGTCTTGCATTGCATAGTGTCTCGCGCGTGAGTGATGGGCCTCTCTGGGTAGCCTCGGGTTGTCAGTGTTGGTTGCTCTAGCTCCGCTGCTATTCCCTTTTCTCGCTTGGGTTGCCTCCCAGTGAGATTTGGGTCGTAGAATTGATGGATACTTCCGGGGTATTCCAACTGGTGTTATAAGGTGGATGCGCGCTTATTGTCATCGTTGTCAATATCAAGCTCGAGATTGATGTATCGCTCGTGAAATGGTACATTGCTCGTATGAGTGAACCACAGCCTTCAGAGTGTGGTATAGCTTTAAAGGGCTGTGTTAATGCTTTCTTGATTGTTTATAGTATTGTTGTTTGTATTGAATGTTTCCTTATTGTCTTTATTGCTTAACTGTGTTTATTTGCATTGCACGATCTTCTTTCTCTCCAACTCGATATCTGTCTCGCCCTCACTGAGTATACGTGTTGTGTATACTCACTCCTCACCACCACATTTCAGGAAATGCCATGTTAGCTGGAAAGTTTGTGATTATGTGTTAGTTCGGGCCTGAAGAGTTGTCTTGCGTGCTTTGTGGCTTGAGCTGTCAAAGATGTAAAGATGTATGTTCATATGTTGTATGTATTTATTGTTAAAAGAAATGTAATTTAATCTAGCTAAGTAGTTGAGGTAGATTGATAAGTTAGTTATGTATTCAGTAGTATAGTTAACCTCGATGCATGTTTGTAATTGTCTAAAAGAAAAGAGTGAGAATTGTATGATAATATATTTTGTGCAGTAGATTAGTATGGATTAAATGTCAAGCTTGAATGTTCTTGTAAAAGATGTAAAGAGATAGGTTAGTTTTAAACTGGAAATGTATATTTATATGTTGTGTTTAGTTGTTGAGAACCAAGGCTCGGATGGCCTTGAGGTGGTTGAATGTTTGGACATGGTATTGGTCCACTTATATGCTGTCGCAGGTTTTTACATTTTGCCTAGAAACAGGGGAGACTCCGTCCGTTTTCCCTGAAAATTTATGCCCGGGTTTGGTTTGGGTTGTGATTAGATTGATTTATAGAACTCCCAGTCTTGAGAGGGATCGAGGTGTTACAACAGTAATGTCCCATATGGTTGCTAATGAGACCCCAAAGGGTTTTCGTATTTGCTTGGGGAGTAAAAACCCTAGTAATGGCTGGTGAGATATCGGAGGGTTCTCGTCTTGGCCTAGGGAGTAATGTCCCATATGGTGGCTAATGAGACCCCGAAGAGTTCTCGTCTTTGCCTGGGGAGTATGTCTCCTGTGGTGGCTGGAGACCCCAGAGGGTTCTCGTCTTAGCCTTCAGGGTGCTGCAACCCTTAATAGTATTGAGCTCTTATGGCTCATAGGCCAGCCCTCGTAGCCTGGAGGAGCTTGGGAGATTTCTGCTGTGACTAGGCTGAGTTGGTCACCCATTTTTTTATGCCAAATGAGCTCCACTGAAGTTGGGGGAATGCTATCAAGTTTAGGAGAATTGTTGCTTCTTGAGCTTAGGAAAGTTTTGATACTCTGCTGGGCTGAGGAGAGCTCCTGCCTTTTGAGGTACGAAGAGCTCCGATACTCGGCTGGGCTATGGAGAGCTCCGCTGATTTTAGGAGAGCTCCGATACTCTGCTGGACTGAAGAGAGCTCATGCCCTTTGAGGTAAGAAGAGCTCCGCTAATTTTAGGAGAGCTCTGATACTCTTGGGCTGAGGATAGCTCCCGCCCTTTGAGGTAACAAGAGCTCCACTAATTTAAAGAGAGCTTCGATACTCTGTTGGGCTAAGGAGAGCTCCGTTGATTTTGGGAAAGCTCCGATACTTTGCTGGGCTGAGCAGAGCTCTTGCCCTTTGAGGTAAAAAGAGCTCCGCTGATTTTAGGAGAGCTCCGATAATCTTGGGCTGAGTAGAGCTCCTGCCCTTTGAGGTAAGAAGAGCTTTACTGATTTTAGGAGAGCTCTGATATTCTGTTGGGCTAAGGAGAGCTCCACTGATTTTGGGCTGATTTGATTACCTCATTGTGGGTTAGCGTACGGCTCAACAAATTATCTCATCACTGTTGGACTTATACCTGGATATCATAATGACATTTACACGAGCTATTCTTTTGCTCTCTCTTTTAATGATAAGTCAATTGAGAAAAAGTGTTAGGAGATGCATCTTGAGCATTTTAAACATAATTTTCAGATATTTAAATGTATCTCTAGCTCGCATTGACCGAAGTAAATCCAAATCAGAGTTAAAACAAGGCAAAAATGAAACAAAATGTTGCTGAAACTTTAGGTTCATCATTTCTGGATACCTCAGACACATTTTGCAAAAATGGTCATAACTTTTTCTAGGAAGCTCCAATTCATAAACTGTTTGAAGCATTAGAACCTAGACTTGTAAGACTTTTTGCCTATATATAAATCACCAACCAATTGTTTCTCAATTGGAGCAGTTTTTTACTCAAAGTCAACCCGAAAAAATCTTATTTGTAACCTTGCTATATCTCAGGCTTCTTTCATAGTGTAATTTTTTGCCTCTTACACTACCTCAAAATGCAGTAGTATGACCAGCTAGGTTGTCATTATGCATGTCAAATATATGCACAGCAGGTCAAACCATAATTATAGGCATCATAAATTAGCTCAGACATATTGTTCCCTAAAACACTTATTTTCTTTAGGTGTTTTATCAAACACCTTGAGTGCACATCATAACAGGCATGCATTTGTATAAGTTTTCTCATGTAAATTGCAAATCAACATTTTATCAAACATCTTCGACACATAACATAAGAGATATATAATTTGTGTCTAAGTTTCTTGATGCCAAGTTTACCTTGGCATTCTATCAAACACCTTAAGTGTTTTGCTAAGAACACATACTGATAGGTGTCTGCCAAACTAATGTTATTTCTAGATAACATCACATATTAGAATCAAAATGCAAGGATAATGACGAACATGCTGTAAGTGATGTTCTGGACATTATTATGCACATATATATATGTCTTCTTTTAAGCTATGATACAAGCATGTTATGGTATGAAAAAATAGTAGCATGAACTCGGCTAGTCACGTTGTGTAATATAACAATCATTAGATATCTTGTCAAAACAACAAGGTTGAGAATTGTGAGTGAATCATGCACTTTAATTAGGCAGTAGCTCGTATAACATGAACATGTCGACTGATAAAGACAATATCAGTGCCTTATCACTGAACTTTAATGAAACATATAGTTAACATGAATGTATAGCATGTAAATGCTTAACAAACTGGGTGATCAACTTAATGTAATAAGCAATCAATAGATGGTAGCTAACACAGGGCAAGTATTATCATTACTTATCTTGCACAAATGTGGTTTCTCAGTGGGATAATCCTTGGTTCCCACAGACGACGCCAAACTGTTAAGGCAAAAATTGGCAGTTCCGGACTCCTTCTGGGGCTGGACAAGTTCTCTTAACCGAATAATATTTTGTATGCTTTGTCCACTTTGCAGCCCTCGTAAATCCGGGGCTAACCTTACCCAGGGCTACAGCTCCGGTCTTTCGTTCCTAATAGGGTTTGATGGTCGGGGCTCGCACGCCTGGCCTGCTCCTTATCTTTGTCTTAGGGGTTTACCCCCTCCTGCTAGGTATTCTGCTAGGTCCCTACTCGTTACCATGTCAGCGAGGGCCGCATTAGATTTGTGCATCAGGTCCCATTATCTTGGAGCTCCAAGGTCCGACCTTCTGTCCCTGGTCGGTGCTCGATGGCCTGGGCTGACCTATTTAGCGGGGCTGGACGAGCCCCATTAGCCTGTGCTGTACGAACTGTAAGTGCTGGAATCTACTGTTTGAGGCTCCATCAGCTTATTTCCTACAAAACAAGGACCCTTGGGGGGTACCCGAGGGCCCCTTCCGATGCTCAAGTCAGTTATGGGAGCAAGAGATTGCTTAATAGTATTAAAGTATTGTGTGAGAGCAAAGTGGTTGCTTAGGAGCAATTAAGAGAGAGCTTGTTGTGTTAGAATGAGATACTTGTACTTTTAATGTCTACCTGTATATATAGTTGCTGAAATATGGAGTTGTAAGATAGGATAAACATAAATCCCACGATATTAGATTTAAGGAGATAATATCAAATGAGATAAGACAAATCCCTTATCTTTAGGCTCAAGGGGATAATATCCATATCCCTTATCTTCAGGAATCTAGCAAAATCATCGTGTACTTATCCTTATCTCAAAACTCCTTTGTTATTCGTCTGCTGCCCAGTACTCCCCGTGAGCCCAGGTCAGGACGTTGATGGGGCTACCCCTTGTAAGCCCAGGTCAGGATGCTAGAGGGGCTATCTCTTGTGAGCCCATGTCAGGATGCTGGTAGGGCTCCCAACTCCGTGGGCTGGATCTTTCCGTCTGCTGCCCAAAGCTTTTTGTGAGCCCAGGTCTGAACATTGGCGTGGCTACCCCCAGCTTCGTAGGTCGGATCTTTCTGGGGCTTGAGATCTACCCCTATCAGATGTATTTATCACTAATGGTGATAAGTGGTGTAATGCCCCGATCCCTCACGAGATCGGGACTCCTAGTTATCACGCTATTCTCACCCAATTCCAAACCCCGGGCACAAAATTTTATGAGAAAACGGACGGAGTCTCCCCTGTTTATAGGACTAAACTGGTACCTGCACAAAGACACCCATGATGCTAGATCCACAAACAGCAACTCTTACAACCAATCCTCCAAGATTTTTATGGGCCACCCGCGATCACAAGGCCATCCGAGCCTTGGAACAACAATTACATATAACACACAAGCAAGCAAAGCATTTCTAATTTTAACTATAGGTAGTTAGATACAACAATAGCCAAGTTCTACTTCCAAGTTTGTTAATCACACAAGCATGCAAAAGAATAAGTTTACTATGGATTATTACATGTCATTCCACTTTATATCCAACATACAAGATTACAAATTATTACATTCACCAATTATACTCAAGACCCCAAGGTCACAAAAAGGCAATCAACAACAACTCCACGCAAGCTTCTCATTTTAGACAACCTTATCACACAAGAAGTCACCGAAATTGCTTAACTAGCACTTCTTCCTCTTCTTCTATCAGCTGAGGATTCACCTCAGCTTCACCTGAAACATATTAAATGAGGAATGAGCAACAATGTTGCCCAGCGAGGGAGGTGATGCAACATGCCAACGTGCAACATGATATGCAACACAAGAAAACATATATAAGCCACGTAAACCAACAAGACAATAAGCCAAGCAATTAATCACTTTTAAAAAGGATACGGTTCCACTTCCAAGTCTTCATTCACGAGCCACGAACCACGAGCATCACGAACATGCCGGCAAACCCCAAACACCAACAATTGGGATACTCCGGATATATCCCGATCCTACGACCCTTTCTCTCGAGGTAGGTCCATGCCCAGCAGGTGAACCACGCCTCTGGGGTAGTGGAGTATGCCTCAGCAAGAAAGGGAATAGGCACCATGGTAGTCGAGGGAGCACGGCAAGCCCGACGCCGCCCGTGTTTCTCGACACTACCATGTCCGAAAAGGTTGCGCAACCCTGAGACAAGACACAAGCAATCAAGAAATCACATAACACGTATGAGGGACGACAAAGTAGGCCGCCCTCACAAATATTCACGATATAATTCACACAAGTACGAATATAACATTAAGATTCCAAAAGTAGCAATCAATATAAACCATTCCCACAACTACTCAAATAGCTTAATTATATCTTGAATATTCAATACAAGGTAATACAATCCCACAACAAGTTCCAAATGCAATTAAAATGGCTAAAAACTACATTTCCCCTTTCTTTAACCGAGTTTTCTTTCTCCTAAGCATGGTTCAAGATGCTCAAACTATATCCTAGTCTTTCTATATTCTTAATTAAGTCCAAAGGCACCTTTTAGGATCATAAAAATTCATTTTAGAAACAAAAGTTCGGGAAGGCCCCGAACGGGTTTGAACTACAACTATACTAACCGAACCCCATTTCCGCGAAACGAAAGCACCAAAGGTGCTTCCTTAGCTCAAGGATACCCGAATCAATGCCCAAACTTGCCCGGATTGCTCAACGAAAAAAGTCCCCTTTTTAAAGTCGTCTATTTATGCAATTAAGTTCGGTTTCGAGTGATTCAACCTCACGGGGCTTTTCAACTAACTTCACTAGGATCTAGAGCACCTAATTGAAGCCTCAATTTAAGCTAATTAGCAATTTTTCTCAAAACCCTAATTCTAGGCACTATTCATCGTCTTCTTCCTTCAATCTCTACATTCAACGATGGAATTCCTTATCAAGCTATGAAAGTTAACTCTATAAGCTCTAATGTACTCATAATAACCATTCATAGCAAGTTTTATAGCTATAATTGACAAATCAAGAAAATTCAACATATGAACATAAACTTTAAAAACAATAAAATGCATCTCCCTCACAATTTTTGAAGACAAGGAAGCTTGTTGAAGGCCCTAGGATGCTCAAAACCCTCCCAAGATCAAGCTAGGAGCTCAAGATACAAGGTTGTTGAAGCAAAATCTCCTATTTTCCTTCTCATTTGGTATTTTCGGCCCTGCTACAGTAATTCCTGCACATTTGTTCTCTTTTTTTTGTGTTTTAATGAGCTTAGGTGAATTATATAAGGTTAAGTTGAGATGGGGTTAAGTTTGGGTATTTAAAAGGTCACTAGAATGCGCGTTATTAACTTAAAAACGAGCCTAAGGTGAAAAGTAATGTTAGTTATTTAAATCTCTAAGTTTGTTACGTAACACTATTCACTTAACTACTAAAAACATTTTCTAAACGAGCTCTCCTATCGCCTCTAGCTCAATTGCACATTTTTCCCACTCCTCTAACAATTAATGTGATTTAATAAAAATGCTAATTTACTAATAGAATATAGTTTGAAAATGGGATGAATAGTAGCTAAAGAAGCCAGTTAATAAAGCACAGAAGAAAATGCGCAAACAATAGATGCAACAGTAAATAAATGTACGGCTAAAATCTCGGGCGTCACAAGTGGACATTGGATGATTTAGCTATTTTATAAGGTCTTTTGGGACTTTATTTTCTATTCCAATTTTAGATGGTTGTATGAGAAAGACTCAATCGAAAAGGAAACAATCTAACCTAGCAAATTTGGCAACATAATTAGAAGAATAATTTTTTTTTTTTAGTAAGTAAGCAAGTATTCTTATTAAGTTCAATATTCTAAAAACAGACTTGTAACATCTTTACACAAACGAAATCCAAAACATACAATCATATCATCTATTTTTTTACTTTCTACAGATAATTCTATTCAAAACACTACTCTTGAACTTAAGGTGAAGTCGAATCTTAAGTCGAACACTATTGACAATTTTGTCAAACAATTGCCCCTTTGTAAGAGAGTTTAATTTTGCCGGTGCAATCTATTGATTGTTCTAATCAAATTGATGTTAAAACTAGTGGGATCAAGGGAGCGACCATGTTCTTAAAGAGTTGATGTTCATTCAATGTTGTTGTAGTTGTGGTGGTGGAGGTGTGAGGAGGAGGTGAAAATAGAAGGAAAATGTAAATTGAAAAAATGCCTCCTATGTTATTATTAATTTGCTGAAATGAATTTCTACACTTGCAGATTTATCGACATCAAGTTCGTCCTTATTTAACAATGGCTAATACGGGGCAGTTTGTCCAAGAAGAATTTATTTATTTGAAACTATAGAAAAATTTTTGCATTATAAGTGCGTACAACTAAATACTAATAGACAAATAACAAAAGCGGATATTGTGTAACATTTGATTAAATACAAGGAACATTTTAATAATTATCCTGATACAAGGAGTCTATCTGCATATTAAGCATATTATGTGAAATAGGGAAAACGATACAAAGGTTGAAAAAGAACCAGAAAAAGGAGGAAAAAGGAGAGACAGAGAGAGAGGAAATGGAGTTGGGTTATTATGATATTATCTTTCTTCTTTAAATTCTAGCATTTATATCCTCACATCAACATGTGACAAGTATGCGAAAAGCAATTTCGTTAAGTAATTATGAATGATGCTAAAGAAATAAGGTTATTAGGTAGAGAGGGAGGGAGGGAGGGGGCGACCTCCAAAAAAAAAGAAGAATATTAATTTAACGGAAATTTTTTTTAAAAAATAGATTTGGTCCCCTATCAAGTAAAAAGTTAAAAAGGTATAAAAATCTTCAAAAAAATGGAGTTAGTTTAGTGATTAGTCACATTTCCCAACATATTGAGGATGTGAGTTCAAGTGATCACAATTACATTTTTTTTACAAGTTTTTTGCTAGTGTGTGTCTCTATTACTGCTTGTTTTGATTTTAATTTTCTATTAGATAGATAGATATAACTTTGAAGTACTTAGTGCTATACTTGTTTTGATTTTTTTTTAACTATAAAAATTGAGTCTCTTTTCTATTTTTTTTAACTGTAAAAATTGAGTCACTCTACTAACCAAAAAAATACCGTGTAAAAAATACTATACAAAAAAAGATTTCAGCCCCTCCAATATTAGATTGGAAGTTATTGAAACTATTTTGATAGTGTAATGATTCTTTTCAACCAAAATAATTTGATGGTACGGGACTACAAAATAGTTTAATGAGCCCTTAAAAATTTGGAACTTTTTTTAAAAAAAATATTATATGTTGTTCTCTAATTTAAGCTCATCTAATCTCATGTTTTGAAAATGATTATTAGAAAATTTTACTTTTTTTTAAAAATAAGGTGCATCATAGGTTTTAATGCATCTGCAGCCTGAATGCTACGTCAATTTTTAAGGGCTAAACAAATTATTGTGTCGCTAACCAGGGGTAGTTCCAGAATTTTTGTCAATGGATGTTAAACCATACAATTTTTTTTTTAACTAAATGAGTATAATTTTTTTTTTCAGTAGGGACTGTTAAGGTAGAAAACCTTGACTGCTCCGAGCTGCACTTTAAGCCGGACCTGAACCTACAAAATAAAAGAACCGAGGGTGATGTCCATGGTACCCACTCCGACGCACAAGTCAGTTAAACGTGAGATGGAGCTTGTAAGTTATGAGAGGTAGATATTTTTCATACATTTTCCTGTGAGATTACTCCATTTTATACTTGTAGTGAAGAGATTCCCTAAACGGATAAGGATTCCTCCAGGATCAGGACTCCTAAGAGTCCTTTTTTGCTCAATAATCCACGGGAATTATACCACCCATGAGTCCTTCCTCATCCGGTCTCCTCGACCTCATCCTTATCCTCATGGCGTCCCTGCTCGCGTGCCTGCCCGACGGCTCTGCCGGGTTCAGGGCTTGAAGAAGGACAAGGCTGACCATTATTACCAGGGCTAGAGCCCCACCCCTATCATCTGCCTCCCCAATCCTCTGAGCTGGCTCACAGGTCTGGGGATTGTTACAACATTGGGGCTCTTCATCTTCCTCAGTGCTTACTAGCCGTTACAATCGCTCATTGTACACGTCCCTTCAACTTTGCTACCACTTTGTAGTCAAGTTTCTCGCAATTTGCGTCGCCACTCCCCACAATCCCACATGGGTCGACTCATCCGTGTGCAGGGCCCCGTGGGGTCCTTTATAAAGGGAGCCTTCCCCGGTCCATGCCCCATTCGTATCCCACTATTCTTCAACTTTCCTTTATTCCCTTGCCACTCTTTGCTCACTACGCCCTACATGAACCCCCTACCACTGTTTAGGTACGCTCTTTCCCTTTTCCCCCACTAATGGATAGGTCTCCTTAGTCAGGCGTCGCCGATGGCTCCAGTGACGGTCTCAGGGATGTCCCATGTACCCCTAGGAGTTCCGAACCCATCTCTGCCATCCCGATTTCCCAGAGTCCTCCTCCTACTAGAGGTATTAGAAGGAGTTCCAAGAGACCTAGGTCTAAGTCTTCCCACCATTGTACAACTGCGACACCTTCGGGTCCTACTAGGATTGATGATCTTTTGGTTTTCAGTACTGAGCATAAGGTCTGCACTACCCAAGAGAGGTCCATCGCCCACCTTAGGGGCATAAGAGCCATTCCCCCTGACTTTGAGGTTTATGTCCCGAGTGATGGTAGGCCAGTGTCTGCTTGTGGGTCTGGCCAAGGAGATGTTACCTTCTACTACGAACAACTCCTTATAGGTCGTCTACCTTTGCTGCCCTATTTGGTAGAAATTTTCAATTACCTTCAAATTAGCCCTGCCCAGGTCACCCCCAACAGTTGGAGGCTTATGGTATGTTTTTACGTTTTGTTGAAAGAGCTGGGCTATACCTCCACTTCCAGGCTTTTCCTCTTTTACCATCATCTTAAGACCACTGACAAATCTTCTGGCTGGCACTAGTTTTCCGCCTGCCATCACCCCTTAATCGTTGACGTTCCTGACAATTCCAAGAACTGGAGCCATAAATTTTTCTTCGTAAAGTGCCCCACGGGTTGGGAGGTCCGGAGTATCTGGGCTGTTCCTCCTGAGATAGCCAAGGACCCCCCCACCCTTGATGAAGTTGAGAAATTAGTCATCGAGGAGCTTAATAGAGCCATCCCTGTTAGAGGTGACGACCTTCTCTACCTCAAGAAAGTAGCCGTAAGTGGCTTATTTTTCACGGCCCACAACGTCGAGAGTCGGGGCTCCTCCTTTACCCCCTTCTCACCGTAGTACCAGGGTTGGATAGAAGGCTCTTACCGCCCCTCCTCCAGTTATTACCCCTAACCTTGAGAAACCTGAGCCTCCAACCTCCTACTCGTCATCCGACACCGAGGGTTAGGTTTTATCATCGTATCTACTTTCACCTTCTTATTTGTTTATGAAGTCCTTACTAACTTTGTTTAAGCTCTCCCTTGTACAGGTAACATGAAGATCTCTGAGCTTGTTACTTCCGCCCGAGGTGAAAGAGTGACCAGAAGGCGTTTGGTCAAGGTTTTTGGGTAGCCTGCCCCGAAGAAGTAGAGGGTGGCCCCTCCCGCAGGTGATATAGAGGTGCAGATCCTCAAAGAACCTCCCGTTCCTGCCCCGGAGAACCCTGTCTCTATCGAGGGACCCCCGGTTCCTCCCTCCGACTGTCTAGACTCACCTACTACTGGGCCTATCAAGACTGGGGTGGTTGATTCCCCACCTTTATCTGAAGCACCACCAGCCCCACCTCGCAGGCGTTTGTCATCTCCACTTTCATCTCCTGTCACCTCCAGGACCCCATTCTCCTCCCCTTAGATCGACATATTGCGGGATGAGCAACGTTGCCCTCTTGGCGAGGCCTATCAGATCAACACCACACGCTTGCGCAAGTATGGTGGGTCCATTCCGCCTGGTCCCATCCTTGGCTTTGACGACGAGATAGAGATTGATGACGGGTAAGGTGGTACCACACGTGTTTCTGCTTGTCGTCTTACTACTGCCAGAGCTGACCAAAAAATCAGGGAAGCTTTTTATGAGGTAATTTGTCCTATTTTCCTTTCACCGGATTACTTTGCTTTTTCCTAATGCTCTGCTCTTGTATTTTCAGAGCTGGCTAGACCTGAACCACCTCCATGGGATGCTTCATAAGGCCTTAGTGGCTTACGACAGGGTCAAGATCAGCTCTTCTTTGGCTGTACTCTGAGCTGAGAAGAAAGCCGAAGCCTATAAATAATGCCTCGAGGAACACCATCGGGCCTATGGCAAGGCTTTCGACAATGACCTGGGCACCTTTAATAAAATAGAAGCCCTAATCGACAAGCAAAGCATTGTTATCCAGGAGGCTGGACTTTATCAGTTCCTTTCCGGGGACATCCTCACCGTAGCACTGAGGTCGCAATTGTCGGAGGCTCAAAAGACCTGCCGCCGCATCCTTGCTGAACGGGAGCTGGCCATTCAGTCTTATGAGAAGCTCACGAATGAGCTAAAAGAGGCCTCCGCTATGGCCGTTGGTACTCAGGCCGATTATGATCAATTGGTGCAGGCTGTTGGCTCCCATGGAGAAGTTGCTATTGCCGCTTATAAGGAAAGTAATGCTTTTAAGGCTCTGTTAGGGGAGCTGTTCTGTCCCGCTATCAACAAAGCTGAATACGACGCTAAAGTTGCCCTCATGGAGGATGTGCATGCCTACTTGCAAGGCCAGGGCATTCAGATTGACTTGTCGGACCTCCTTGGCGAAGCCCTCCTAATCCAGAGATTCACCTGTGACTCATCCCAAGTCATAAACACAGTTAGAGGAACCCCGCCTTCCCTGGACCTGCTTTGACATTTTGCCAGTTTTTAGTTGTTGCTTTCACCCAGGGGCTTTGATCCCCTCGTTATACATCCTTCTTTTGTTTTTAATGAAATTTCATTCCCGGAGTTTCCTGGGCTGTTAATATGCAAACCTTTTATAAGTTTGCTTTCTCGTTTTTTTTAATGAGTTTTGTTCACGCATCTTAGTCGTATTTTGACTCTGCTTTATGTATGCTGGGTTCTTTGAACCTTTGGTCCTCTTTCCTTTTTAGTATTTCCCCTGGATCCCGTGGTCCTTTTTAGGGACAGCCCTGCCAGCGAAGACGAGTCATTTTATCCATGGAGCGCAACCCTTTCTGGGCACAGACCCTTCAAGAAGAGCTCCTTAAACATAATACAGGAGCAAAACCAAATCTTTAGGAGGGGAACAAAGCTTTTATTATTTCAAAGAACATTACATAGACTTCTATCGAATGCTATTTATTTACTAACATTATTCTGGAAATGTTACATGAAATATTTTCTAAGATGTTCAACATTCCATGCATTAACTAACTCATTTCCACTAGGTTTTTCTAACCTAAAGACTCCTGGCCTGATTTCCTTTGACGCTAGATAAGGGCCTTCCCAGTTTGGCCCCAACTTCCCCTGTCCAGGTTGGGATTTGAAGATGGCCTTCCTGAGCACCTAATCTCTTTGTTGGATATTTTTGAGTCGGACCTTCCTGGCAAAGGATTTGGCCATGGCTCTTTTTACTCTCCAACATCTTTATCTGTGTCTTCTGCCGAAACTCCTCGATCAGGTCAAAATCCTCACGGAGTCCCTGATCGTTTATTTCTTCCTCATAAAGTTGCACCCGACTATTTGGAATGCCCACCTCCACCGGGAGCATCGCCTCCGTGCCAAATGTTAGCGAGTATGGGGTCTCCCTTGTTGCGGTGCTTGGGGTTATCCGGTGAGCCTACAGGACCTCTAGCAGTATGTCCGCCCATAGTCCTTTTGCCTGTCCCAGCTTGGTTTTGATGCCCTGCAAAATAGCTCAGTTAGTTACCTCGACTTGCCCATTAGTTTGAGGGTGAGCTACAGAAGCAAATTTTAGTTTAATCCCTAGCTCCTCGCATTTGACACGGAAGTAACTAGAGTCAAATTGCCTACCATGATCTGTGATCAGGGCTCGAGGCACCCCAAAGCGGCACACCACTGATTTCCATACAAAATTCCAGGTTGCCCCTTCGGAGATTCTAAGGACGGCCTCAGCTTCCACCCATTTGGTAAAGTAGTCAACCGTCACGAACACAAACTTCTTCTGGCCCTTGGCCAGAGGTAAGGGTCCCAGAATATCCAGCCCCCACTGGGCAAAAGGCCAGGGGCTGACCATGTAGGTCAATTCTATTGTCGGCTGCCGAGGTATCCTGGAAAACCTCTGGCACGTATCGCATATTTTTACCATTTCTAACGCATCCTTCTGCATCGTGGGCCAGTAATATCCTTGTTGGAGGGCTTTTCGGGCCAACGCCCTGCCCCCCAAGTGGTTTCCACATGCCCCCTCATGTATCTCTCTAAGCATCTAATGACCCTCTTCTTGAGTTACGCATTTCAGCAGAGGCCAGACGTAGGCCTGCTTGTACAGCTGCCCTCCCAACATAATAAATTTCAAAGCTCATCGCTCTATACTCCGAGCCTCATCCCAATCATAAGGGAGATCACCTTCCTCTAAATAGGCCTTTATGGGTTGCATCCAATCCCCACACATGGCTATGGCTGCAACCTCCAGCGTTGAGGCTTGAATCGACGGGGCCTCTACTTCGTTTACTTTTATAACCACCGGCCCTGAGGAACTCACAGCCAGCCTCGCGATAGAGTCTGTCATCTCATTCTAGGATCGAGGTACCTGGCTGACATGGAAATGCTCGAGCCCTTGGGCTAGCTTTTTGACTTTGTTAAGATAGGCCAGCATAGTCAAGTCTTTTGCCTCATACTCACCCATCACCTGGTTCGCTAGTAACTGTGAGTCCGTAATCATATCTACCCTTCTTGCTCCGAGTGAGATAACCGTTTTTAAGCCTGCTATCAGTGCCTTGTACTCGGCCTCATTGTTGGAAGCCGGAAACAAAAACTTGAGTGAGTACTGGCTTTCTGTGCTGTCGGGGCTGGTGATTAGAACCCCGGCCCCGCTCCCTTGCTTCCCTGAAGCTCCATCAACCTGCATCTTCCAGGGAGTGTCATCTTCTGCGATCTGGTCCCCCGTACATTGTACCACAAAGTCAACTAGGGCTTGTGCCTTAATGGCTGTTCGGGGCTAGTAGATGATGTCATACTAACTGAGCTCTACGACCCATTTTAGCAAGCGCTCGGACACCTCTGGCTTTTTTAGCACTTGTCTGAGAGGCATATCCGTCAAAACTCGGATTGTGTGGGCGTCAAAGTAATGTCTAAGTTTCTGTGCTGCAATTAAAAGAGCTAACGCTATCCTCTCCAGGGCTGAATACTTGAGCTCCGGTCCCCGCAGGACCTTGCTTACATAATAGACTGGTTTCTGGAGTCGATCCTCATCTCTTATCAAAGCCGCAGCCATTGCCTTGCTTGAACTAGCGAGGTACAACGTCAGGACTTCTCTTTTCTCTGGCCTCAACAATAGTGGAGGTAATGCCAGGTAACTTTTTACCTCCTCAAAAGCTTCTTGGCACTACTCAGACCATTGGAAGTTTTTTGGATTCCTCAACACCCTGAAAAAAGAGCACATTTGTCCACAAACCTGGACATGGACCTGCTCAGGGCTGCTATCTTTCTGGCCAACTTCTGCACATCCTTGACACTCCTCGGGTGGTTCAAATTCAGTATGGCCTGAACCTTGTCTAGATTCGCCTCTATGCCTCGACTGGTAACCATGAAGCCCAAGAACTTGCCCGCTCGGACCCAAAGGCACATTTTTCTGGGTTGAGCTTAATCCCGTATTACTCCAGGGCGGCAAAGGTTTCTGCTGGGTCCGCCACATGGTTGTGAACGTGCTTACTTTTAGTTAGCATATCGTCAACGTACACTTCCATGTTCCTCCCAATTTTTCTGTCAAACACCTTATTCACCAGGCACTAATATGTAGCCCCAACATTTTTCAGCCCAAAAAGCATTACTCTGTAATAGTAGGTTCCTATGTTCATAGTAAAGGATGTTTTTTCCTCATCTTCTAGGGCCATCATGATCTGATTATATCATTTGAATGCATCCATGAATGTGAGTAACTCACAGCCAGAGGTAGCATCTACTAGCTGGTCTATCCGAGGCAGAGGATAACAATCCTTGGGGCATACCTCATTGAGGTCCTTATAATCAACGCACAACTGCTACTTCCCGAGGCTTTTGGCCACTAAGACCACGTTGGCTAACCACTCCGGGTATTGTATAGCCCTGATGTGGCCTGCTTCCAGCAACTTCCGTACCTCTTCCCTGATGTTCCTGCTAATTTCTTTCCCAAAATTTCACTTTTTCTAGCGGATGGGTCGGAACATCGGGTCCACGTTCAACTTGTGAACCATCACGGATGGGTCTATTCCTGTCATGTCAGTCGTACTCCAAGTAAATATATGTAGGTTATAAGAAGAAAGTTTATTATACCTTGTCGCAGATCCGGAGGGAGGTCATGGCCTATTTTCACCCGCCGGCCTTGTGAGAATTCTACCTCCTCCAACTCCTCGGCCGGAGCAAGTTCCTTCCTCTTTTTGCCTTCTGACTCATCGGGACACTAGGCCTCCGGGCCTTTCATTTTGAGGGAAGTAGCATAGTAGCGATGAGTGGCCAACTGATATCCTCTAATGGTGGCCACCCCTCCAGGAGTTGAGAACTTCAAGGCTTGGTGTAGCAATGATGCCACTGCCCAGAACTTCATCAGTGCTACCCGTCCCAGGATTTCATTATACGTCGATTCGCAGTCGAGAAAAATGAGGTATGCCATAATCATGACTTTCTTTTGCCTTTCCTCCAAGGTTACGGGTAAGTTTATAACCCCTTCCGGACGGAAAAATTCTCTTGTGAACCCTGCAGTGAACCATTCAAAGGGCGAAGCCTTTCCTGCCCTATTCCTAACCTGTCGAAGGCCTTCAGAAACAACACATCCGCTGAACTGCCAGTATCCACCATCAGGCGCTTGACTATGTAATCGAAAATTTGGGCCTCTACCAGCAGTGGATCATCATGCGGGTAGATTACGCATTTATGGTCATCTGTAGTGAATGCCAACTACTCTCCAACTCCCTGCCCCTGATACCGGGGCTCTTCCATTGTGGCCCTAGCATAGGACCTTTTTGCCTTTCTATTGGTTCCACCAGACGCGAACCCCTCAGCTATGGTATCCACTACCCCTAGGTGTCGATCACCCTGATCCCTTCTGCATCGGGGGCTGCGTTCTTTATCCCACCTGGGGCTCATTTATCTCTCTATCTTCGAGACTCTTGATTTCCTGCGACAAATCTGTTCAATAGCTCTTTTCTTACCAAGACCTCTATCTCGGATTTAAGCTGTTTACAATCTTCTGTGTCATGACCGTGGTCTCTATGGTACTTGTAATATTTATCTTTGGCCCTCTTGTCTGGGTTATCAGTCATCCTAGATGGCCAACGAAACTCACGGTGGGTCTGGATTTCATGCAGTATCTCTGCCCTAGGCATATTCAAGGGGGTATAGTTCCGATCAAACCTTCCCTGGCTATTGCTGCCCTGCCCTTCTGATCGACTCCCCGGGGCTCCCCTTTGCTTGCCCCCTTCCTGAGCTTTTCCTTTCCCCGTGATCTCCTTCTCTTCTTCTTTGTTGGCGGACATGACCTCCTCTAATCTGATGTACTTGGAAGCCCGTGTCATGAGCTCCTCCAAATCACGGGGCATTCTTTTTCCCAAGGACGCTTACAAGGGTCTGAAGTGCATGCCCTGCATATATGTAACCATGGCTACTGACTGGTCGAGGTCTGGTACTTCCAGAGCCTCTTGATTGAATTGCTGAGTATAATCCCATAGGGTCTCCCCCCTCTGCTGCTTTATAGAGAGTAAAGACGCGGTGAGTCTCGGGGGTTTCTTACTGCTAGCAAATCGGGCAAGGAACAACCCAGCAAGCTGGTCGAAACCATGAACTGAGGCCTCTGGCAGGCCAACAAACCACTTTCGTGCCGCCCTCACCAACGTTACCGGAAAGGCCCGGCATTTGATGGCATCTGGGACATCCTGAAATGTCATGTGGTACTCGAAAATGGTAAGGTGATCCTCAGGATCCCCAGTCCCATCATAAGTCTAGAGACTGGGGAGTTTGTACCCATATGGCATTGGCTCCCGCATAACCTCTCTGGCAAATGGATGATATTTCCCCTGTCCTACCAAGACTTGATGGTGACCTCCATGACTATGGGTGTTCTCTGGCCTCTCCTGCCGAAGTGGTCTCCCTTGCCTTTCCTGCCTAGGCCTTCCATGTGGCTCTGCCGAGGCTGTTGTATCTGCCGATAGAGCCAGGGCCTGGGACGAGTTCCCTGCTATCAGATCTTCCCTCTGAGGAGGAGCGACCTCCGGGCGTGCCAGCCCTTGGGTTTGGAGAAACTGGTTAAAAGTTCCTCTTAGACCATTGACCAACTGCACCAGGGTGGGCAAGTCGACCTGCTGGGACGAGGATGACATATCTCCTGGAACAAATATCGGGGGAACTGAGGTAACAGTTTCCCCTAGTGCTCTCGTGTTTGTAGGGACGGGAACCACTAGAGGAGCAATACTTTCACGAACCTGATGCTCATCGGGAGGGTCTTGATTCCCCCCGGTATTGGCTTGACTTCGTGTGTGAACCATCGTGGAATCTCAGTGGGTTGTTGGACAGTTTTCCACAGATGGCACCAAACTATTAAGGTAGAAAAACTTGCTGCTCCGAGCTGTACTTTAAGCCGGACCTGAACCTGGAAAACAAAGGAACTTAGAAGGATGCCCACGGTACCCACTCTGACGCACAAGTCAGTTAACGTGAGATAGAGCTTGTAAGTTATGAGAGGTAGATATTTTTCATACCTTTTCCTATGGGATTACTCCCATTTTATACTTGTAGTGATGAGATTCCCTAAACGGATAAGGACTCATCCAGGATTAGGACTTCTAAGAGTCCTTCTTTGCTCAATAATCCACGGGGATTATACCACCCATAAGTCCTTCCTCATCCGGTCTCCTCGACCTCATCCTTATCCTCATGGCATCCCTGCTCGCGTGCCTGCCCGACGGCTCCGCCGGGTTTAGGGCTTGAAGAAGGACAGGGCTAACCATTATTACCAGGGTTGGAGCCCCACCCCTATCAGGGACTAATTAGTTTTTTTTAACTAAAAATATATAGATATATGAATTTATTTTTTACAAAAACTGAATAAATTTTAAATATTTTTTGGAGGTAGTGAAGGTTGCAGCTCCCACTTTTTCTGACCTACATCCGCCCTTATCGCTAACTAACACATGTATAAGTGGGTATTTTGCCTCATATCCCCAAAACTTTTGGTAAATATAAACTCCATGTTTTTTGAAATATAGAGTTATGAAGATTCATTTGATTTTTCGTCAAAAATAAGAGTAATGGCTAATTACAAAATGGTAAAAATAAAAGATCGTTAGTTGATAATTTTGATTTAGACCCCTTACACTTTTAGTAAACCATAGACCCTGTACAATTTTAGGAATATAAGTTATATAACCCATTCTGTTAAGGATTTGCCTTTTTTCCATAAAAAAGGTAAGAACAAAATTTTAAAATATCGGTGATAAAGAAACACATGTAACAAACATGTCTACAACTTTATTTACCTTTTGGCCAAAAAAAAAAGTAAACAAATAAAACTTTTTTCTACCTTACTACCTTACTATGTTTCATTTTTCTTTTTTTCCTTTCCTATTTTTTCTTTCACGTTCTTCTTAGTATTCTTTTCTCCGTATATCTCGTTGGCATGTATAATTAAAATATTGGTAATTTATATTGCATTAGATTTTCACCATTGTGAGAAATTTTGTGTAAAATTTTTCAGTACAACTCATAGTTAGTTCTAAATAATATAAGGGTTCTTTTAGTTACCTTATTAAAAGCTATCTTATTAAGATAAGACTGTGAAAATTAAAGATGAATTTAGAGAATTGAATAAACTAAGCATGTTGATTTCAAGACCAGTTAAAAAACAATGCACTTTAGTTTTTCGTATATTCTGAACACTTCTACTTCATCTTGATTAGGCATCCTAGTTTATTACAATCTCATCATATACATTTTTCTTCCTCACCAATATTATTTTATATGAGAATAAAATTAAAAAAGTAATCTCCACAACTGAAAAAGTCTCAACTATTTAAAAATTCTAAAAATTAATTTTTATTATCGATGTCACGCCCCGAGTCCAGACCTCCGAGCCCGCAGACGCAACTAGTATTTTAGGCATAAGAAACAACTACTTGGACATCTTTCCTACTGACCCAAAATGGTTAACCAAAATTATTCCTTATACTCACAATACCCATTTATAAACCACACAATCATACTATTTCCCACTGATGTGGGATGTCACGTATACCCCCGTTAAGGACCTAACGTCCTAGTTAGGGGCACACATACCCAAGACCAAGCAGGCGGAGGTGGCTCTTATGGGTTCAAGAGGTAGCTCCCACCAGCCTTCTAGGTGTAGCACTTTGCCCCACATAGCACTTAGCTCCCGTACCGGCCAGTGACCTGCTTTGATACCATTTTGTCACACTCCGAACCCAGAACCTTAGACCCACAAGTGCGATTGGTGTTGTACGCATAAGAAATAACTACTTGGGCTTCTTTTCTATTGGCCCAAAATGGTTAACCCAAGTTGTTCCTTATGCCCACAACACCCACTTATAAAATACACAATCACACTATCTTCCACCAATGTGGGATATCACATACACCCTCCGTTATAGACCTGACATCTTTGTCAGGGGCATACAAACTCAGGACCAACCAGGCGGTATAGGATTTTAGAGGTGGCTTCTACGGGTTCAAGATGTGGCTCCCACCAACCTTCTAGGTGTAGCACTTTGCCCCGCATAGCACTTAGCTCCCCCACCGACTAATGACCGGCTTTGATATAACTCTGTCACGCTCTGAGCCCAGAACCCCAGGCCCGCAGACGAGACTAGTGTTGTGGACATAAGAAACAACTACTTGAGCCTCTTTTCTACTAGCCCAAAATGGTTAACCCAAGTTATTCCTTATACCCATAACACCCATTTATGTCATAGCACTTAGTCCTGTATAGCACTTAGCTCCTGCACTGGCTAGTAACCTGCTCTAATACTATTCTGTCATGCCCCGAGTCCAGACCCCCGGACCCGCATGCGAGACTAGTGTTCTAAGCATAAGGAACAACTATTTGAGCCTGTGACGCCCGAGATTCTACCGTACACATTTTTAAATGTTGCATCCATTAATTGTGCATTAAATTATGTGCTTTACCTGTTGTCTTTCTTGGTCACTATTCATTTTATTTTTAAACTGCATTATATTAGTGAATTAGCATTTTTATTAAATCATATTAATTGTTAAAGGAATGGGAAAAATGTGCAATTGAGCTAGGAGTGATAGGAGCACTCGTTTAGAAAATGTTTTAATGGTTCAATAAATAGTGTTACGTAACATAACTTAGTAATTTAATTAGCTAGCATATATTCTTCACCTTAGGCTCGTTTTAAGGTTATCAACGTTCATTTTAGTGGACCACTAAGCACCAAACTTGACCCCATTTAATATATATGCTCATACAACACCACCTAGCTTATAACTTAACAAAACACACAAAAAAAAAGAGAAGATGCAGAAATCACTGTAGCAAATCCGAGAATAGTATAGGAGGAGAATGAGAGGATTTTGCTCATCAAATCTTCAAGCCAAGCCAAGCCAAGCTAGGAGCAAGTAGTTTAGGGTGTTTGCTAGCCTCCCGAGAGTTCCTACGCGCAATTGGTGAGGGTTTTCATGACTTTTTATGCATATCTAAAATGTTACATTTTTCTTGATTTGTTGAAAATGTTATCAAATGATATTGCAAAGCTTATCTATGCTATTATACCTTGTATATAAGTGCTAGAGAACACATTTGAGCTATTAGTTCGCATTTTAAACGGTTGGAATCGTCATTTGAATTTATGAGGTGAATAGTGACGTTTTTCTAGGGTTTTATGTAATTGCACGTATTAGCTTGATTCAACACTCCTAATAGATGCCTTAGGTGCTAATGAAGGTAGTCTAATAGCCCCGTGCACTTGAATTGCTCTAGAATCGCATAAAACGTGAAATAGCCGACTTTAACAAAGGAGTTTCGGGGTTCATGCGAATCCGGGTGGATTCGGGCTTCACTTCTAGTATTCTAAGGCTACCTAGGTGCTATAGAAGCTTTGATAACCCTTGTTTGAAGCCCGGATAAGGTATGTGTAGTTTAAAGCCATAAGAGGGAATTTGGGGCTTTCGGGGTAATCGCGAGCGTTTGAATGAGTTAGAGGGTTGAGAGGGTAACTTGAGGGTTAGTTAGAAGGTTGGGAGAGTTTCCTTTGAAAATGGAATCATTAACCTTGGTTTGGAAGAGAAATAGTTTGAAAAACAAAGGGGTTTAGGTGCAATTTCGGTTGACTCACACTTCTAAACCCATGGCATGACTCCTTAAGTGTTTATATGTGGTTTCAAGTTGATTTGGAGCTTTTGGTATGATTCTATGCTTATTTTGTATATGTTCCTTTGTAAACTGCTTATTAACTTCTATAATTGCTTCTATTCTAATTGCATCGAGGTCAACCTACTTTGTTGATCCTCCTATGTGTTAATGCTTATATTATTGTTATTAACGTGCCATTGTTAAGTGCATTGCATAGTGGTTGCGCAACCATAGTGTCAGGGGCGGATGTGTTGAATATCGACTGGGCGGCAGAGGGCTTGCCGGTGGATATTCAAACTCTGTGCCCTAGTCCCTCATTCGCCTGGTCCGGAGATTGCCAGGGGATGTTGGATGGTAGGATTATCGGGGTACATCCGGAGTACACCCACTGGAGTGTTTGGGGTTATGCCGGCTTATCGTGATCGTGATCGTTGTTCGTGGATCGTGAATGAAGACCCAGTGAAGATTGGTGTATAGGGGTTATGTGAAATGTATCCTTTCAAATATGTGGTTATTTAAGCTATCATTGTTTCTTGATTTTCTCAATTGTTATTGTTGTTAACTGTATTACTTGTCGCATTGCACGCCCCGGGACCTTATCCCTCACTGGGCAACAGTGGTTGCTCATACCTCGCTAACATGTTTCAGGTGGCGCAGTTGGAGGAGTTGCATTAGTTGCTGTGTCTAGTTGCTTGAGGTGGACTATGTTCTTGTTGATGAGAGTAGGATTTGTTTTCTTTACTTTATGTTCTATTTTGTAACCTAAGTGATATGTGTATATTATATAGTTTGCAAATTGAGGGATAGATGTTGTAGTGGTAGATTTAGAACCATGGCATGTAATAACTTATATTTCTGCTATTAGCTTCTTCGCATGCTTGGGAGTGAATGACTGGTTGTTTTCAATTTCTAAGAATACTTAAAAGCTATCATGGAGTGGCATGATAAGCGGTTTTGTAAAGAAGTTAAGTTATGAATGCATGCTTGTCTGTATCTAAACTGTTTGTATGTCTTAAGGCTCGGATGGCCTTAAAGCTAAGATCTTTAGCTATAAATGAATGTCTTGTTATGTTGTGGCTTTATTGAGTGTTTACAGGTTTTCAGAATGTCCATAGTACAGGGGAAACTCTGTCCGTTTTTTTCCTAAAATTTTGTGACCGGGTTTGGTATTGGGTTGAGAATAGCATGGTTATTAGAGCCTCCGGTCTCGTGAGGGATCGGGGCGTTACAGAGCCCTCTTTTCTACTGGCCAAAAATGGCTAACCCAAGTTATCCTTATACTCACAACACCCACTTATAAACCACACAATTACACTATCTCCTACTGATGTGGGATATCACATACACCCCCTGTTAAAGACCTGATGTCCTCGTCCGGGGCACACATACTCAGGACCAACCAGGAGGTGAAGGATTCTAGAAATGGCTCCCACTAGTCTTCTAGGTGTAGTACTTTGCCCCGCATAACACTTAGCTCCCGCACCGGCTAGTGACCTGCTCTGATACCATTTTGTCACGCCCTGAGTCCAGACCCTCGAGCTCGCAGGCGCAACTAGTGTTCTAGGTATAAGAAATAACTATTTAAGTCTCTTTCCTACTGACCTAAAATGGTTACTCCAAGTTATTCCATATATCCATAACACTCACTTATAAACCACACAATCAACTATCTCCCACCGATGTGGGATGTCACAATTGATCCATTGAAGACATTCTTCGTAAAAATTACTAAAAATAATGATACAAATTAAAATCTAAAATAGAAAATAAAAAAGTTTATATTCTTGTCCCTTTTTCTTTTCCCTTTTCCTTTTTCTCTTGCATTAGTTCTTTTTTTTGTTTTTTTCCTCTTTTGGTCGTGCTTCTTCCTTGAAGGGCTTAGAAATTAAATTTCATTTAGTACTATTTATTACTTAACTTATTCCTTGCTCTTTTCACAATGGGTTCACATTGGATAAGAATTTGGGTAAATGCTCGTGGCATTGAAACTTCCAGAATAGTTTAGTGGGGTTTTCAACAAAAATCATTTCTCCTATTACTTATGCTCCCAACCTAACATAGTTGCTCTGATTTCTAACTTTACTTTGATGTCACGAATTTTCAATTTCATAACTGCCCTATAGAAATTGAATCAATAATGTGGTGACATTGAGGTTCTAGATTACATAAATAGATCAATATAATCTGTATAGTGTAATATACTATATTATATTATATGAGAATTTTGTACTTCTAGAAACTTTCCCTAATGCCTAATCTTCTCAAATTTACGAACTTGAAATGAGCAAAAGATACATGTTTGGCACCCCATTCCCCCAACCAAAATCTCCCGTATGCTTGCACCTCCTAACCACAAGCTGCCCACCCAATATATGTGTGTTTATATATACACATATATGGATTCGTATATGGTTTTGGAATTATTTGACTCAATAATTTCTCATTAATCTTATTTTTTATGATAACTAATAAGTGAACTAATATGATTTTATCTAGTGTTAAAATTAACAAAAATAGGATGTTGATAGAAAAAAATAAAATGGAGTTTTTGAATAAATGCTAGTATTGTAGAAATAGGGCAACTGTAGCAAATTAAACGCTAACTACAACAACTTGGGACTGTAGTGACTTAAGAACTGTAGAAGGTTTGAAAATTTGAAACCAGGTACTGTAGCATGCGGAGTTACTATAGCAATACAGTGGGAGCACTAATTGGCATGGTAGAAATCTAAATGTTGGAGTTATTGTGCAGGTTCTATAGCAGATCCGTTGGAGTACTGTGTGGCTATTGTAGCCACGATTATAATTGAAGCTTTTGCTTGTAAATACACCCAAAAACTTCACAATAAACACAACTCACACATACAAGAAAATCATACTTACACACATCAAAAAGCTTGAGATCATTAGTGTCGAATATACATTTAAGCTCCAAGTTTTGAAATATTCTATTATCGTATCAGTAATTTTATTGAACTATTTGTTATTATTATATTCAGCTAATATTTGAGTTGTAAAAGATAAACTTATTTGTAATATTTGTTTAGTTGAGGGACGTTGAGTGTTATAATTATTTATAAGCAAGAAAAATAAATATATATAGAAACACAAATAGTAATTTATATTAAAATCTGGTGATTAGTTTGAACTTTTATAGAAGCATTGGGACCAAATTGAATTTATTCTAAAATATTAGGGACTAAAATGGAAAATTTAATTAAATTTTTTATTTTTCCATTTGAATAGTGGTGAGGTGCATTGCAAGTTACCACTTTACTGTTAATGTTAACTAACTTTTTGACGTTAGGACCAATTTGTACTTTTTATAAATATTAGAAATTACTTTGCATTTTCTGAACAAGTGGAATTAACTTGAAAAAATATGGTAACAGTGATGATTATTTTCATAATTAACACTTTTAATTTTGTAATTTGTTATTAACTATTTGGGGCAGAACTGTAATTGGAATGAGCTGATCTTTATTGAAGAATCGTGATTTTTTCTTCATCTTATATATATGATATTTTTTAGGTGATATAACTGTATGGTTTTTTCAAGTGACATTATGTATTAGTTTGGGACTTGCTTGTTTTCAATATAACATTAAAAATGTGCAGATGTGATGGGAAGATTGGCTATGGCTGTGCTTATTTTGGAGGCCAAATTGCATATTCCTTCCACCAAGTTAATTTGATTGGCGTAGAAAGACAAATAGTAATTTATATTAATTTTTTTTGGTGCAACTTTCATGATGCTAAGTGTTTTACTTATTGCAAAATTTAATGGCTGATCCATAAATGGGGCCCCTACTGTCTACAAAAAGCGTTAAAAAATTTATATATTTTTCTTTAAAAATTAAAACTTTCTGTAGTTTTAGTTAAAATGACTAATTAAGTTCGACTGAAAAGAAAATTTTAATCATATAATTAAAAAATAATAGTTTTAGACTCTACTAAAAATAACTCCTAGATTCGCTCTTGAAAAAAATTACTAAACAAGTTGTTAAGATTCAATCTAGTACTATTTTGAGAGATCGAGTTTATAATTATGAATCAGAGAAGGTCAATATCTATCTTAATAATTTCCAAATAGTTTTGAGTTTTATAGATTGTTGTGTGGCTGAAAATGAATAGTCTCTGAACACCTTAAAATTGCTCAAAATCATTAATCTTTTAGAGTAAAGTATACAAAAATTACATTTCATTAATAAATATTCAATTTAACAGCGCAAGAATTACTTCAAACACTACATTTACTATGTGGGCTAACGTTAGGATGTAAGCATGATAAAATACCACATTTCTCAACCAGTGGATCATAAATGAGGTAAAAGTGGAGCCTTACTTTCGCTGTCTCACAATTTAAACTCAAGATCTTTCGCATTTAAAGTGAGAATTAATGCACGAAACCAAATGGCCAGCGGTAAGTGAAGCCTTATTTAAGTTCGCTGCCTCGCAATTGAAGCCTGATAATTATGCCAACTACCGACGTCGCTGTTCATTTGCAATCTTGTCTTAGTCGTTCTCTTAATGACCAAGCCAACAAATCACCGAAGTCGCTGTTCTTCTGCAATTTTGTCCTAGTCATTGTGTTAATGACCATGCCAGAAGTCGTCGTTGTTTCTGCAGTTTTTCGTCAGTCGTCGTCTTCTTAATAAACACGACGATGACGGGCAGCAACTCTTGTTGTTCCTTTTCTTAATAACTACGTACGACGATGAATAACCACGGGGATGCTAGCTGCATGCAATGATGCTGTCCTCTTCCACTCTCTCTCATGGCTGTGGAAAGGTAATATTACTATTTTAAGTTATTCATCAGATTTCGTAGAGCTTTCTATTCTTTGAATCTATAGTATTAATCACAAACAAAAAAATTACAAAAAGCAAAAGATCCGATATGGATTTTTCCTCTTACTAATTTCTATGATATTTTCATTGACTGCTTATTTTTCTTAAGTTTCTTTTCTTGTTTATGTTTCTTCTTTTTTCTTTTTAAATTTTTTTTTTCAACTCTCCTTTTCACACTCATAATCTGTTAGTGAACTCCAACCGGTCTTACCTCAGAGATTCAACTCAATCTTTTACACCGATATTGTATTGTACTCTCTTGTAGTGGTGTTTGTGTCCATTTTTCCTGTTTGGTTTGCAAGACCAATATGTTTTGTAAGCTTGGTGTCTGTCGAGATTATGCTGTAAAGTATTCTCTACTAGAACATCCACCGCTTAGATCCAAAAAAATTAATTTGACAGTGCCGAGTAAAATTGAGCTATGGGTCTGACGTCCGGTGAACATATGGAAAAGTTACCACTAAGTAATATTAGACCCAAAATATAGTTTGAGGGCCTTGAGGTTCAGGGAACATGCATTTTATTTTAGATAGTCTAATAATTAATTGCAATAATTTTGTAAGTATATTATTCCATGGACTATAATACCTGCTTATGAAAAAGGTAAGTAGAACAACTTTGGCAGTTAATTGGTGTTCCAATATTCTGTCATAGCTTCAAATTTTAGGTTATCAATAAGTTTAACGGTCATACTAAATTCTGAGTGGTTTTACAAAATAATGATTTCAAGCAAGTTGCAAAGAACCAATTAATAACAAGAAAAGGAACTTAGCTTAGGAAAAATAAACAATCGATAATATCATAGAAATTAATAATTAAGAGGAAATATCCATTTCGGATCTTTTGCTTTTTGTTTTTCTTATTTGTGATTAAATACTATAGATTCCTAAAATAGAAAGCTCTACGAAATATGATGAATAGCTTAAAATAGTAATATTACCTTTCCACAGCCATGAGAGAGAGAGAGAGGAAGAGGACAGCATCATTGCATGCAGCTAGCATCCCGTGGTTGTTCATCGTCGTACGTAGTTTTTAAGAAAAGGAACAACAAAAGTTGCAGCCCGTCATCGTCGTGGTTATTAAGAAGACGAAGACTGACGAAAAATTGCAGAACCAGCGACGACTTCTGGCGTGGTCATTAACACAACGACTAGGACAAAATTACAGATGAACAGCGACGTCGGTAGTTGTCGTAGTTATCAGGCTTCAATTGTGAGGCAGCAAACTTAAATAAGGCTTCACTTACCACTAGCCATTTAGTTTCGTGTATTGATTCTATAAAAGAGTTCTTGAATTTAAATTTTGTAACATTTTACGTAATGTAAAATGGCTTAAGTTTCACTTCGACCAAAAAAATAAGAAATAAGAAATAAAATAAAATAAAATATAAGATTTCAATTGTGTGACGGCGAAAGTAAGGCTTCACCTTTACGACTACATCTTCATCCTCTATTGTCCCTTTATAAACAACACCGTATGAACCTCGATCAATTTCTTTAGAAAAATTATTTGTTATTTCCGTCAACTTCTCATTGTTGAACAACTAGGGTTCTGTCCTCTGCATGTATTAAACTGAGGAAAACGAAAATTAGAAATGCACTAGTGTATAATCAATATTGTTTTAATAAAAACTATATATAAAGTTTGTATTGATATATTTGTTGCCACTTGTATGTAGTAGGAACTTGAACTTCTAGAGCTGGAAGCTTTTTTGAAACTTTTTTTACTGTATCTCCTCGACATTTTTACGGTACTGTTAGTAGGCTTGTGGAAAAAAAGGGTGAAAATTTTATAGCTTAATTTATATTGCAATTCGTTTCTACTTTTGATAGTAATGTAGTGAAATCTTAATAATATATATTTAAAGCATAAAAGACCCAAAAATAGAATACAAACAGTGACTAATTGAAAAAAGAGAAAAAGTAAAATTAAGAGGCTAATCCCATCATTGTGTGAAAAGGCCTAAGAAACTCTTAAGCTTTGAAACAAAAGAAAATGAACAAATATTGCAAGTCCTCTTTACCAATAGGCGCAGTAAATTTAAGTTTTGACACTTGAATATTATTATTTTAAGTTAATAATTGCACACAAGAATTGAGGCAGTCTTTTTTTTTTTTTTTTATAACAAAAATTAAGCTTAGTTCAGTCAAAAATTGAAAAAAAAAAAAAACAAAATGTTTCTCTTTGCTCTCTAGGAATTCCTATGCGTGTAGATATTCATATAGGTTCTACATTGGTTGGTACAAAAATATTGTTTGAAATGCTTCGAACTCGTCAAAAGCTCATATGGACATGAGACGGCCTCTTTTCAATGAAATGAGAGTTTTCGGTTGAAACAGTTTGAATCCATACTCTAAGGAGGACCACAAGCTCTTCTAAACTAGCAAAATCCTAGGACAATAAAAGTGGGAAGTTGCCCGCATACATGTTTGAGTTTTGCTAGTTCATTTTGTTGGGAAGAATTTCTCAAGATGCTCATGAAAACTAAAGTAACTTCTTATATACTAGCACGAGTGTTCCTGTTTTCCAATTCGTGATAATTAGCAAAGTTGGATATTACTGTGAAACGCAAGCTAAAAATAAAAGGAATTATCAAACAAGTGTTTTATTTTTGTTTTCTGAAAAAAATAATTTTTTTAAAAATTTATTTCTCATCTTACAATTTTATGACAATGTTAGTCTTTTAGCCATTTCGTAAGTAGATAATGACTACTTCACATGCAACATACGTGATTGTCAAACACTACCATCGACCTAAGCAAACCGTATATAGAAAGTAATTCTGATTTAGTATGACATACCCCTAAGTTTAACTTTTAGGGTGTATATTAGAAATGACACCGGGTAGGATTTAAAATTAAAATCGACGGATATCTAATAGATAATAAATCCAATAACGAAAAAATTGATGAGGTACATGTCAAGTTTTTTGTTTTGTAGGTGGTAACCGACGAATAACTCGATAAGTTTTAGTACTAGAGGTTAAGAAAAAGAAATTAAAATTCGAAACCTAATTATTATAATTTATGATTATATATTTATTGACTTAATAATATATTTTTAAGTCTAACCCAATAAGGAAATGGGGTAAGCCCAAACACTATTCTGTCTTTTAGTTACTATTTTTTTTTTTATTTGATCAAAAGCTTAAGTTACCTAAATAGCTAGATCTTAAAATAAGTTATACATTTTTATCATTGTCCTAAACTCTTTCTTGTTACATTTGTTGGATGCTTTTATATGTACAATGATTGTAAAGGTTAAGTATTGGCGTGTAATCTCTTGATTAAAGGAATAATTAAAAAAATCTTTTTGAGTTATTATTCTTTTCCTCTCTATTTCCAATAAAACTTTGTCTTACGCTATTTTTTTTTAGGTTTTTATATTCATAACCTTAAAATTTTTGTAATAAGAATATAAATATAACTCTACATACATATGGAGCAGGTTATGCATGAGAGCCCACCCTCAATCCCAATCCTTTGTGGGGATTAGAAGTTAATCTCCACTTCATACATCAATTCCCGTTTCTCATTTCTCACTCTAATAAGCCCTCCATTTGCGATGGGAGCAAGGCGAATACTGTCAAATCCAACCTCATTACCATTCATATTTAGAGAGTCGCCAACTCCATTATTTTTCTCTTCTTAATATGGCCGTTTGATATTATCTTGTTTGCAATTTGCAAACAAAAGGAGAATGACTCTGACGCAAATCTTCTTTGACCATTTCCAATTCCAAAATAGTATCGTCCCATGGCCAAAAATTTATAACTTAGAGTAGTCACCATTCTTAAGATTACTTTTTAAAAAACAACTAGTAAATATATTCTACACATTTTTAGTAACACATCACAAGAAGGAAATTGGGAAAACGGGATTTTTTTTTTTCTAAAAAAATGATGTCAGAAATTGATTTTGAAATAATCCTTGGTTGATGTCTGAAAGCTATGCATTGAGATTAAATAAGAAAATGAAACAGAAAGAAATTTTTGAGAATTTGAGCATGCAATTATGTATGTTTGCATAGAAACTAATTGCTTTTGCCACGATCCTTGTCAGACGGTTGGCAATTATCTTATCCTTGCCTACTTTAGATGTTATCAGAGGAAATCTCTTGAGATCTGAGAACATTGATGGCTGAAATGTCCCATTATAGAAATGGGAAAACCCCCAGCTTTAAAGAACTTGATAATCAAATAACTTTATTTTGTACAAATAAATGAACAAATGCTACAAAATAAATGAACAAATGCTTGGGACCACACTCTCCCTCGAGGAGTCACTTTAATGTATTTTAATGAATACATTGTCATATCTGAGGTATTTGCAATTGCTTTATGAAGTACATAGACTGAAGACTCAGTTTGTTGATTGCTATTGTTATGTAATATATGACAAGTACTTATTGGTTGATTTAAAAATTTTAATTACTAAAGAGTGTATATTTTAATTAGTTTGATATTTTTAACTCATTCTTTCACGTGCAAGTAGAAATGAAGTTTTTAAGCTATAAACGTTGATAACTAGGATGATAGAACGAGACTACGCTCATAACCCTTTGTCAATTTGCTTACTAGCTAATTAAGTTCAAGAATGTATCCATAAAGTTTAGCTTTCCTTCGGTTTATTTAATCCAATTGTCTTCGAAATAATCTAACATCGTTTCTAGTTGCCTCTAGTTCTTTCTTTAGCTGCACCTCTTCAACACGAACTACTTTATTGTCCATTTTGTAGATCCTGCAAAGTGAGATTCAGGAAAACAAGAAAAACTTATTACTCACGCATCATTATGTTTAGAGCGTCACTATATAAAGATAATAAACGAGTAATGGAAAAACAGTTGATATCTAGTAAATCTCTTAAATTTTATGAACAAACCTAACAACGGTTTGTTACTTTAAGACAATTTCTCAAGAGTCTTTTAGGCTCATCTGCAACTTTCCCCAAGTCCAAGATTTTACATTTCTGTTGAATCCTTGGTTTCACATCAGCTTCAGAGCTACGCCTTTATTTGGCATGTTGAATTTCCTTAAGAATTCGCCTGTCGTCGAAATTATTGCATCCACGTTGCATGCGTAGGCACAAGCTCTTAATGTATGTCTACTTATCCGTCTAACCCTTAAGTCTCCTTCAATCTCATTTGAAGAATAGATAACAAAACCTCTTATTGGGTAACAAAATTTTGTATAATTGGCAATCTATCCCAGGATTGGTGCTCCAGTGTACTACCCGAATTGTCTAATATTAGGCTTTCTAATTTTGTACAAGCCGACATCAACCAACCTTTTGTAACTATTGTTCTATTTATAAATTTCATCATTTTGACCAAAGAAGTGTACAAGAGCCCCATGTGCTTTTGTAAAGTTGCATAATATTTTCTTTGGTTTTCAAAGTGCACGGTATCCCTGTGATTTATGAAACTAAACACAATAACCTCTTTAAAAGTGCACGGTACCCGCTGTGGTTTCTAAAACTAAGCACAATAGCCTCATATATGGTTTTAAAAGTACACGGTATCCTCTGAAAAGTGAAAATTAAATTGAAAAATATAATGAGCAATCACAATTAGTATAACTAGAGATATTAATGACGGAATTTAATCTTACACGTTCATTTTGCTACCGTGATGCTCCATATCTGCGCAGAGCTTTCTGCAGAAACTGAATTTTTTTCCTTGTGTGATCAACAATCTCTCTAGTGAATCCATAGCAATATCCTCTGCAATATCGTATATATTTTACCGTGGGAAATAAGTAATCTTGATCCCACTATACGGACAAACCCGTACCAAACAATATTAGATACCATTCTACATAGTGATTCTTAAAAGGTAATACTTTATGTCACTTGAATAATGTTTAACCGCTTTATATTCTAAGAATTCCTATAATTTTAAACGTGAAACACCCTCTTATAATAAGAACTTTTAATTATAGGGGAGGTTGAAACATCATTCGGGTGGAATATAACATTCTTCCTACTAACAAAAATAACCTATGCGTAAACTGGTTCTTAGATATAGATATAAATTAATTGAGCCACGAATACTGAAGTACTAATACAGACCATCTCCAATAGATTCCCCAAACCCTCAAATCCTCTATATTTAGGAAAGCTATTGGTACTAAATTGGTCCAACAACTCCCCTATCCAATCTTCATGTTTTAGGGGAGCTTAAATTTGAAATTTAGATCCTACAAACATGGGGAAGTAGATTTGATCCCCATCCCAGCCCACATATCATTCAACGGTCAAATGACCCTAAAAAATTAGGGTAGTTGTTGGAGTGAAATTGAAATATATATTTTTTTAAATAAGTGATTAGTTAAAAATAGGAGAACTATTGAACTGAGATTAAGATGAGGGATCGGTAAATGTAGGGAAATATTTCAAAATTTTTAAATGTGTAAAAAATAAAAATAAAAATAGAAGAGCTGTTGGAGGTGGTGTTATACTATAATTGACTCATACTTTGACCCAAAAAAAGAAAAAAGACTCGTACCCATGTTATCCTAATTTATAAGAAAAAGTTGAATTGCCTTAATTCGATTTTCCAAGCGTATGTTTGCTAATTACTAGATTAAAGAGGTATAATTATATATAAAAATAGATAAAACATTTTGAAAAATATCGAAACCTTTTCATATGAAATGTTTGGATCGTTCTACCTAATAGTTTAAGGTGAATCAAACGTTCCTAGAATTATATTTAATAAAAGAGGTAAAAAATTTAAGGAGCTACTAAATTATGCCTTTCATCTAACATATTTATAAGTTGGTTATTCGCAGTTTGTCAAAGCACGTCTTCGAATCTTTTCATACAATTACCTCGTAGGTTGAAGAAGAAGAACGCTCAAAGACTACCTACTCGAACTTAGATTTTGTTTGACCTAGTTTTTTGACCTAGTGCCCATTATATCATAACTGAACTTCAGCACTCAATAGTCAAACGGACTTGGCTTGTCTACAATTCTATACAATATTCCTTCTGATCAATGCCATATATCACTAAATCTCATATACGGACCACATTAATTTGGCTAAATTAACTTTCCAATCGTGGTTAGAAAGTATTAAATATCAAATCTAAATTACCATGTTTAATTAGCAAATAAATATGGAAGCACAAGACATTTTAAAAAAAAAAACAAAAGAAACAGAAAACAACACACATGCTTCAATACAAATAATATTTTACTATTTAATTTAGTGGACATTGTGTTTTTTTTTTTTTACTATCTTTAGTATCTTGCTCTCTCAAATTTCTACTCTGACATTCTATAAAGTTGTTGACGTTCTATAAAGTTGTAGGACTTGCAAATTACCTCCCAAATCCAGTAAATTTTAAGATAATCAGAAATAAAACTACTAACTCTACATCATCAATACGAGTTTTTTTTGGGTCATTATCGACACGAGAGTTGCTCAAACAAATATCATATGACTTCTTTTTTTAAAAAAAGAAAGAAAAAAGAAATCGTTTGACTTAGAAAAAAAATTTAATGGCTTCATTTCTTTTTTTTTTTTTTTGTCCAACTTCTATATCGTTTTCTAAACTAATACTTCAAGCGCTTTCAGAAAACGTAATTCTTGGAGTACAAAAAAATAAATGGGGCGTTTTCTTGCATTCTTTTTCTTTTGTTTATACATCTTATATATTGCTTATACAACATATATTGTATCGTTTTCTTACATCTTATATATTCTCTATACACATGGCTCTTGCATTTATCGTTTTCTTGCATTTTTTCTTTCTTCTATTTTTTATGTGTGTTGTTTTCTGTTTCATTTTCTTTTCTTTTTTTAAATAATATGCTTCCATATTTATTTACTAATTAAATATGGTAGTTTAGATTTGTTATTTAATGCTTTCTAACCATAGTTGGAAAGCTAATTTAGCAAAATTAATGCAATCTATAGATGAGATTTAGTGACATGTGACATTAATTCAAAGGAATATTATATAAAATTATAAAGAATGAAATTGTAAAAGAGCCAAGTCCTAGTCAAACGGTTAAATTGAATACCAAACAGAGCTGAATAGAGGAGGGGCTCTTCGACGCTATCCTCTGTGTCACGAGATTTCTATTGCTGCCACGCCCGATAATAAATGAGATGACGTATCTTTTGGGAATCTCTCTGTTCTTTAGTTAAGAGTCTTTTCGCCATCAGATTTAGCAATATAACACCAAATGCAAACACATCTGTCTTCTTTGTCCATTCACCTGTCAGGAGATGACCGAGAGCTATTAGGAAAGATAGCACTATAAATTCATGACACACTTCTTGAGTTATGAAATGTATATCAAAGACGCAGGTGCGGAGTCAGAAATTTATCTCAACTCCCTATACTATTATGCCATTTAAAATCTACCCATACTTGTATGTCTTTTACCTAATCTTCTGCTTAACAAAATCTCTCCTACTGCACATGCCACAACCTTGTTTACTCCAAATGCACGAACTAACAAGTAACAATAATGATCTTACCATATCACGATGTAAATTTATGTGAATTTATTTTTAGATTGAAAAATCGATTTAGTTCTTATTGAATTTCTTTTTTTTATTTTATAAAAATACTAAATTATATGATTTTATCTCACTAGATGAAAATTTCGAATCTGTCCCTACCAATATCCTTGTGTTTCAACCACTTCGGTAGATAGAGGGGATCGAAAAGCTCAAAACCCAACATGGTGGAGACCGTATTTAATTTGGATGAGTCATATTGATCACTTTGAATATATCCACTTTTCATGCACTTATTCGCCTTTTTTTTTTCTTTCTATTTCGTTTGTTATAAAGAAGTACATTTTGGCTATTGAAAGTTGAGATTTTCGCCCAAATAATACTTTTTTCCAAACTTGGTTACCAACCTAACACTTCTAAAATTAATTCTTGCATAATCTCTTTCTACCAAATATTTGAGAAAACTCTAAATTATGTATCATAGCGCTGAAAATATTTTCATGGATCGTGCCAAAACATAGACGAGTAGCAATAAAGGGTAAAGAACAAAAATAAACTACTAAAATCAGTTTTTCAAAGCTATGAAAACGAGTCACAGCGGGGCCTTTGGTCTAATGGTATGCTTTTCGCGGTGAATCGAGAGATCCCGAGATTAATTATCGTGAACAATATCATTGATGTATCGTACAGTTTATGTAACACCCCAAACGTGTGGTCTACTTTTTAGCATATTAAGTGATACCACTAATTAAGGTGATTAATTTTTGTAGTTGTGACCATTACTTAGAAGGGGAGCTTTGCAAATAAAAATGAAAGTTTGAGATCAAAGTGGAATATTAGAATTTTAGAAATTTAAGGAGACTTGAACAGGTCAATCAGTTGGAAGATAAAATTATCAACATTAGAACTCTTCTTCCAGACGTCTCAAAGTGAGGAAAGAAAAAGAGAGGGGAAAAGAAAAAAAGAGACAATCTGACTTTCGCCAACTGCTCTACCGTGAGGTCTTTGTCCATATTACCAAAGAGATTGAATTCATGACGTAGGTGGAAGGATTGTGAATTAATAGATATTGCTTAGGAAACAAGGTAAGTAGAATTCTCCGTTTGTAACTTGATTTCTTACGAAATTGCTATCATTGTCAGTAGTACATGAACCTATCTTTGTTAAAGTGGCTCTCCTTCATTATAAATATCGGTAGAAAATAATTCCAAAATTTCGTTCTCGGCATGAGGTTGTTCTCTTCCAATTCCATAAGTTTGTCAATGCTTATCCGTTAGATATTCTTTGCTCCTTGTCGTGTATTGTTCATCAATTTTCAATCACTCATTCATGAGATTGAAAAACATTAGTCTGAACCTTATCTCTCATTCATTGTTTTTGGCTCATACATCTAATTTACTCAAATATTTCACGCATGAAATGAGTCGGAATCTATAAAGGGTTATATTTTGACAAAAGAGGAAAAGGAAAACTACCGCATTTTCGTAGTAACCTTATGAAAAATAAATGAGAATTTTTATTTTGGATTTTTAGTTTGTAATACTCACTCTACAAAAGATTTGTTTGTCAGTTGGCCATACTTTTGAAGGATTTAATCCTGCTTTGGCTTCATCGTAATTTTCTTTTTGTTTTGCTCACTTTACGAGTTATCTCAACGTCAAATAATTGGACTGTTGAAATATTTTATGACCTTCAGCTCACTTTATAAGTTATTTTTATGTCAAACAATTGAACTTTCGGAATGTTCTATGACCTTCAATGGTCACTTTATGAGCACCCTTTTTTTTTTCCTTTCCTTCCATCCTGTTGTATTTTTTTATTCACGATCATAGATGTGTGCATCTGAGTCGCTTCTTATAGCTGTGAATTAATAATGGTACTGATATTGTTACGGTACCGCGATATAGATACTGTTATTGTATTGCACTTGCGGATACTGTTACCGCTATCGTTTGGTTGGAGGCCCCACATTTATTACTGAACCGTTGTTGCACGGGTTAATTGCAACCACAGCTTTTGTCCTATGGTGTGCATTGAAATATTTTGATCAAAATGTTATGGTTTACTATTGCATATGAGTTTTCAGTCAGCTCACTCGTATAATATTCTAAATGTGTCTTGTGCCAAATGTGTTTGATCTGGCGAATTACTTAAATTATTGAAATTTCATCAATAGTGCTAGTCTTTGGATCTTGAACAGTATTTTTCCTTTGCTTCAGTCATTTGCTATCACTTTCTTTGTGGGATGAATTTCTTTACTGAGCTTTTGTTCGCTCACTATATTTGCTTCCGCCTGTTTTCTTTGCAGTTAAAACAGAGTAAGCATTTTAGCTTTGGGTGAGATCGTGTCATTCGAATAAAGTGATTGAAGTTAGAGAGACCTCCTCTATTTGATTTCTACTAGTGTTGGGAATTGAGTAGTTATTTACAGTGTCCAGATTGAATGTAATAAATGAGGAACTTGACCTCATCTTCTGATTTAATTTAGAGGTTATTTTCTTGATGTAATGTGATGATGATTTGGAGACTTGTAAATTTGTAAATTTTATGACTTTAGTAGCTCTGGATTGGTTATATTGTGGTTGTGTGCCTTGCGGGCTTAAAGGTTTGTACCTTTTGGGTACGCGACATGTCACGTGCTAGATCTTTTCTGGTTAGTAGGGTTTGGGGCGTGACAGTTTAAACCTTTCTAAAAACAAATTTATATGAGTTTCAAGATTTAGTAATTAAAATAACATGGCCGAAAATTCTGAAATTTGTAATATTTTAACTCGATTACTCTGCCAAGAATAATATTTGTTTATCATTTTTTCAGTCGGTGAACGTGACTGATCGAAGCAATACTCTGCAGAGAATAGTATTTGTTTATCGTCAATAAGCATTAGGCCATCCGAGAATTGCATTTGAAAAATTATGTTACAATAACAAGGAAAATGAACGATCGAAGTGTACGGGAGAGTGAATGTGGGTCTAATCCGTGCGTGGAATTCACACGGTTGAACACATCCGACTATTATTTTTTAGCACAATCGCAATAGCAATTAATTATAAGGTCACCCGGAGATTGCTACACATCTGAGATTTGATTATAACTTTGATTGTGATCACGATCAGATTTGATAACTGTGATTGTGATCACCACAACTAAATTGGACAGATCTCAGTATCTGTCATGGTTTTATATGTAGAAAATAAAGTTTCATCTTCTCCAAACCAAGGCATGACTACTCGGTAGAACTTGTAAGCATTACTAAAAAAAATATGAAAAATCCTTCTTTAATGTTTCACCTCCTCTTTTTTAGCTCGTTGTGACTAGTGGTATCATTCTCATACTCAACCGACAACCAAGTGGGAGGGGAAAGTGCAAATTTTCAAAGAGATGATAAATTATTAAGGGTTTGTCCCTCTCTTTGTCTCATGATACAAAATATATCATCTGAAACAAGTTAAAAAAATAATTACGCCAACTATGCCGAGGTCGTTGTCCTGCAATTTCTTTTTATGTGTACTCTTAATAATCACCGTGATAACATGCTCGTGTTGTGCTATGCTCTGCAATTTCCTTGGTCCTTTCCTTTATCTTTCTTCTGATGCACCCAAACAGGGTAATTGGAGGTGATGGATTGCCACGAGGATGCTGCTATATATGTATGCTCTACAACCACGCCTATGCTGCTATCTTCTTTAATGGCTTTATTAAACGACTGTCATCGAAAGGAAATGAAACAATAACAATTGGTTGATGTATTTTATTGTTGTAATATAAGGTTATTTTGACCCAAAAAAAAAAGAAACCGTGACTTCTTGTCGAAAGAATGTCGAATGTCTAGATTATCGTTAGATTGGATTTCAAACTTTTTGCCTACATTATATTTCTTTTGGGTGATGACCATCCCTGCTTAGGAATTGGTTAGTGTATTTTGGTCAAAATCCAGTGAGGTGAAAATCTAAATTCATAAACTGATACAAGTCAAAAGAAATACTATTATACTATAACTCTGCAAGTTTTTTTTAAAATTCTCTTTTGCAACCCAATTTGGTTGAGTGACGAATTAACACCACTTTACCATGAGAAATGGCAGCCAAAAGAGCAATTATAATATTTATCACCGTTGATAAACAACTTTGATTGAGTTTACACATAAAAGAATAAGAAACAGAAAAAAGGTACTTAGGAAAGTGTTCTAAAAACGCTTAAAATTTAGTATGGCATATTGAGAGCCTAGAATTTGAACTATGGCAGAACTTTTATATTAGAGTACCAACCATCAAGTTTTTTATAATGCTACTTTTTCATAAGCAAATATTTTAAATCCATGACATCATATTCTTACATAATTATTGCAATTATTACACTATCTAACCTCAGAGAAGACCTCAAATTATCCCTAACCTCAAAGTCCTTAGACTAATTTTTCGGATCTCGTAACATATATCCACCGATGTCAAGGCCTCTCATATGGGTCGACCACACCCTCACAGAGAGCTGTGTTACATCAGTCTGAAAATCTACGAATCTTAATAACTTAAAAGCAGCAGAGCAAAGAATAGTAATGTTGTCAAAGATCTTTGTAGTTGCAATGTTTGTGAAAGATTTCAAGTTCGAGTCTTGCTAACTAGATCTTTATATATGTATAACTTTAGATACCTTTTGAATAAAATAAACAAACAAAGAATAGTAATGATACCTCTCAACATCCGTTTACCAAAGCCGTGAGAGAGAGACTGAGGGAGAAGGCGTGAAAGAGGGCAGAAAATAGTAATGTTGCCTTTCGACGACAGTCATTTAACCAAGCGATTAAAGAAGCTAGCAGCATAGTCGTGGTTGCAGCAGCATCCACGTGATAGTCCATCACCTCCAATTACCCTGTTTGGGTGTATCAGAAAAAACATAAAGCAAAGCACCAAGGAAATTGCAGAGCACAATACGGCACATTGTTATCGCCGTGGTTATTAAGAGTATGACCAGGAATAAATTGCAGGACAACGACCTCAGCATGGTTGACATAATTATCTTTTAACTTGTTTTGGATGATATATTTTGTATCGTGAGAGAAAGAGAGGGAGAAAAATCCAAGTACGAACAAGACAAATTATGAAGAAAAATACTTCTATATCTCCACGTATACTCCTAATTAAGAAAACTCGACTATAGCGAAAGTTTCAGGCTTCAATTGTGAGACAGCTAAAGTACCAGGCTTTAATGTTATCTCATTTATAATCAATTTCGTATTTCATCACGCATTTATCCTAACGTTAGCCCACGTAGTAAATGAAGTGGTTGAAGTAGATGTCTGCCCTGTTAAATTTAAGATAAAATTCAATGCAGCTCAACCTCCTCATTTATGACCCATCAATTGCATATTTATTAATTGAAATATATAATTTTTGTATACTTATTATAAAAGATGGAAAACTTTTTAATCCGTTCCACTAACCATTTGAAAGACGATCCATCAGTGGGGACTTTGCAAATAATTTTCCTAAATTATTTATAATTTGAGCAATTTCAAAGTCTTCAAAGACAATTAATTTATTTCAACCACTCAAAAATTTAGATATCAAACTACTTTGGTTCATAGTTATAATCTAAACCCTCTCACAATATTATTAGATTGAATCTTGTATTTCTACTTTGAACAAAGTACAAACAACGTGTTTGGTATTTTTACGTTAAATAAAACATTTTTGTATCATGAAAGTTGTACCAAAAAAATTTAATATGAATTACTATTTGTCTTCTTTATTATATATTTATCTCTTTATTTTCTATTATTGTCATTGTCTTTCTCTTCTGTTCATGTTTGAAACATGATCCCCTGCTGACGCTTGTCAAGGGCGCATGAAAAGCCGTGTAGAGCTCTAACTTTTTTCTCTCTCTTTATATAACTGCATATAAATAAAATTTAAGTAACTTTTACTCAATAATTAAATTAAACGGTGATATGTTATAATTAAAAATTTTAAATTTAAATTATTATTTTGATCTTTATTTTATTAGAAAAGAAAATTTAATGACTGTATGATAAGATTTTTTTTTTGATCGAAGACTGTATGATAGGAGAAACTTATGACTTAAGTATTTTGGATGAAAAATATCAATTAAATTAACCAAGTCACTTTTTTTATATTATTGGTAGTAATTAATGACTTGTGTATCCATTATTTTGTATAAAATACATTAATTAAATATTTAACAGTTGAATAAAATAATTAAATAATAACATATTATTATTAAAAAATTTAAATTTAAATTAGAATTTTGACTTTTATACTAAATTAAAAACGTTACGTGTCATACATAATTGCGAAAAGGGTAAACGTGTCACTTTGTAAAAACGAGTCCCCTCCTTTAGAATGTGGACAATCAAAATTTCGACTTTCAGCCCTCAAGTATGGGACTCTGATTTTTCCACGCCAACCAAACTTGATAGAGGCAATACGGTCCATAGAGAAGACAAAAGGCTTAGTTTAAACCGAAGTGCAATGGATATTCGACCCAACAACCATAAAACTTGTTTATAAAATTGATGGGGGTATTCACTTCATATTCGTCGCAGGTGATTAACAACAGTCTCGGGTTTGAGACTCATAAGTGTGTGGGTTGTAGGAAGTTGCTATTTTGAGCTGATTTACTTGGTACATGTCTGTACTTGAAGGTTTTGGTTCACATTCAACTGTCAAGTCAATGAGGGGATGTCGGCGTGTCCCATCCGATATCAGTGAATGGTGACTAATCCAGTCTAGGTCTCGTGGGCTGATTGAATAAAAATGTTTCTCTAAGTTTTAAAAAAAAAATGATGGGATATTCATTTGGGTTTAATTTCTATAAGTGGTTACTTATAGATAGTTCGATGGATCTAGTAATAATAATTAAAAAAACTTAAAATCCAACAACCCAAATACTAATTTAATAAAAAATAAAATTATAAAAATATTTATAGATCTACATACATACACATAAAATATAATGCTCAGAAAAATAATAATTTTCTGATATAACGCAACTCTTAAAGCTAATGTTAACCCTGTCCTCTTCACATTGTGACTAATTCAGCAAATACAACCACTTAACTGCTTAAGTTCTTTAACTTCCTAAGTGACCAAGTCCCAACTTTCATCCAAAGACAATGGATGTTTTAATGTGTGCACAAAGTTGGTTATGGAGTGAGATGGAGGAGAAAATAGTATTTCTCGCAAAAATTATTTTAACACTTATTATTTTTTTTTTATAAATTCGACGTACATTTACATCTATGCAATTTTCATAGATATCAGCACATAATATTTAAATGCATTTTTGTTTTAGTATATTAAAATTCAAACTAGAATGATAATTCTCAATTCTGACAAGTACTGTGTATTCTTTTTTAGGTTATTGCATATTGTTTGGTAAAAATATGATAACTTCTCAGCAAAATGCTTCTATTATGTTTATATTGATTTAAACTTATTTATGAATAAAAAAGTTAATTTATTAATTTTATTTTATTGAGGTCGGTGGAGGTGTCGCAAGCCAACAAGTGTGGATCAAAGCATTATTAAAATGGACTACTTATAGAAATCATCCCCATTGTCACCATCTCTTTTCAAAAAGTTAATTCCACTTATTCAAAATAGTGCAAATCAAGTTACCATATCTATAAAATGTACAAATTGGTCCCACCATCAGAAAAATTGTTTTTTTCTTTTTTTGTCAAGATCAGAAAATTTGTTGACATTAACAGTAGAGTGGTAAATTGCGAGGCACATCACCACTACTAGAAAGGAAAAATGGAGAATTTAATCAAATATTTTAATTTAATCCCTAATATTTTAGAACAAATTTAATTTGATTCCCAAACTTTTCAAAATCTCTCTTATACAACCATCTAAGATTGGAACGGCAAAATGAAGTCTCAAAATGCATTCTAGAATAACTACATCATCCAGTGTCCACTTATCCCCATTCGTGCTAAATGCATCCAATGCAGATTTACAGAAAATATGTAAGAATAGGTACTGAAATTTAAAGAGTATCAAAATATTTTAAAGCCTCTCTAGGGCAAGGGGATGGATAGAGAACAACCACCAGTTAAGACTTAGCCAAGCATTAGCAAAGTTAGGTTTCATAGTGAGGCGTTTCAAGTTAGCGAAGTACTACACACAAGACTACCCCTCTTCCTAAAAGCTTCGCAAGGACTACTTCACTACAACGCAAAACAAAATATCCCCAAATCGCATTGCTTGCCACAAGGAATGACGTCATAACTCTTGCAAAAGTAAGAAAGTAACCCTTGTATCCACGACAGAGGCTTTGGCAACCAACTGCACATCAAATTCCAGTCATTACCACTAGTTTCCTAACAAGTACTTCTCTTGGTTCAATATGCATCTAGTGCTAGAGTTTATACCATTATACAAGACTGCACATATACCAGTTGTAGTTCCGGTAATATTGTAGCTAAAACTTCAGAACTTCATAGCTGAAAGGTAAAATTAGATAACAGAGCTGAAACACAGTAGTAGCCATCAACACCAGCTTACAGTTCGGAGGCCAACCCCAGAAATTCAGCATGTTTCTTGGTCACTTGCAGTTTCAGCAAAGACTTCACAACTTGCTTCATTGTAGGACGTTCATCTGCAATTCTATTTATGCATTTCATTGCTAAATCTGTAATTTCTTGTCCATCAATAAAAGAAAAATCAGGGTCCGTAGTTAAACTTTCGTCCACAAGTGAAAGGATGGACTTTCTGCTGCCATTTTCTGATTCACAAGATTCGAACAGACCCCATGCCCAAGAATAAAGGAAAGGTGCATTGGAGTGCCTATCTTCTTCTGTATCGACTCTTTTGGTTATTAGGTTTAACAATACAACCCCAAATGCAAAGACATCCGATTTCTTTGACCAATTACCTGTCAAAAAATGCCCAAAAGCCATTAGTAAATGATAGGAATATAAATTCAAGACTTACTACTTCAAAACATAAAAAGCATCTCTCACATCATGAAGAGAAAATCAGCAGCATCAGGGAATACTCCCATAACTTCCATAACTTCAGTTATGATGAGTGATACCAAGTGGATACCGCATTTTAGGAATTTTATAACTGCAAGGCAAGGCTAACATGATAGCAGGAAATGCCTAATTTCACAACTTCAGTACTTTGCTACGACTACTCCAAAAAAAGCAAGAATCGAAAAAGGATAAAAATCCCAATAAAGGCAAAGAATTGGTCCTAAACTAAGGGATGCAATACAGACAAGCTGTTGGAAAATTGAGATGGAAGAATAATTGTTGAATTCTTCCATTGATTAGTAGTAAGAATAGTTACAATAGTTGTTGTTGGAGCACCATCTTTCCAACATTAATTTTCGAGATCATGGCTCTATTATTATGGCTCATGACCCCTAAATTGAGTAGCTCTTGTTGGCTACTCTTGAAGCTCTCTAGTTTAGGCGAATTTGAGAGCTTAGTTTTACAATACGCTTCTTCACCTATTTATACTACTCTTAAGTCGGTGCATTACCGACTATGTTAAAAGTCTTGAAGCTTCATGAATTTTCTACTACAAATTAACATCAAATGCATTCTAGAGCATTCCTATTTTTTATTAATTTCCTCACAAAAATCTCTAAAGATTTCTCCACTTTGCTCATTCTTGAACACTCTAAAAATGTGCATTAATTTTAACAGCTTCTTAACTATAAATTGAATTATATGAATTCTTCATTTAACTAAGCAATGATGCTTAATTAAATCATAAATTTTTTTCTTTATCTAATAAGTTAAGAGGCTTCATGACTGAGCAAAACTCATGTAAATATCTAACAATATTAGCACAGAAACATTGTAGTCTCCACCATTCTGAAACATGGTAAATCAGTTTGATGACATGGCTTATAGTCTACGGCATATGGGTTGAATGAGTAGAGCAATGGTACTGTATGAATTGGAATTGGCGATTGTAAACCAGCAGACTTCATCTCGTTTTTCAGTTCAGTAGAGCACCTACGCATTTGTTGCTTCACCCCTGTAGTTCCAATTACAGTCATTAACTATATTATGTAGCAAGGCATTTTGGCAGAATCTGTATCAGGTTGGTCTTTCTGAAACTTTTACTTTGCAAAAGTCGTTTCCCCACTTCAAAACCAGTATCGAGAAGAAAATACAAGTAACAAATCAGACTTCAAATGGTAGTAATTATAATGTTCAGATCACAGATCAGTCATGCGTATCGTTAGCACAGAAAAATGCTGATGCTACAGTCTACAAAAGTAACTGAATAGACACTTTGAAATTCCAAGAATACAGTTGTTCCAGGTTCCATAACATTACAAGTTTCTCCTCTATCTTTTCCCTCCCATTAGTTTCACTCATGCATATCATTAGCACACAGAGTTGCCGATGCTACAGTCCACTAAAAAGCAGCTGAAATTGAAGGCTTTGAAGTTCTAAGAATGTGATTGTTCCACATTCCATGACAGTACAAGTTTCTCCTCTTCTCTTTCCCCACCTTTAGTAGTGTTCAATTTCATTCTTGTTCTTCAAAGGGGAGGGGGTAGGGGGACTTTCGCTCAGCCGGGTGCTAAGGGGTGATGTGCTCATCTACGACATGCCGAATCAAAACAACAAAAGTACTACATCTGTTGGCGTTATATTCTTTTAACTGAAATTCAACAATATCCAAATTCTTTCTTGGAAACTCATATATTTCTTAGTCCTCCTTTGGAGGTTCTCAAGTTCATCTCCTTCCACACAATTGACAAAAGATATAAAAGCAGCCTCCTACAGTATCCACGCCCTCTGTATGTCTTTCCCATAATCTCCAGCTAAACAAAGCCTCCCGTATTGCACAAGCCATAAACCATTTTACTACAAGTTTCAAAAATGGTCTTCCCATGACACAACGTATTGCAAGTGACGGATGTTTCTTCACCTTTGTAGACCCAAAAACCATTGGTTTCTTTTTTTTGGTTTTTTTCCCCCTTCCCCGCACCCCAATACAAATAGATTAACCCTTCTATCTTAATTACTTTTTTTCTTATGGAGAACAGAATAACTCCGTCTGTGCTAGGGGTATCTCCCTGATATTGCCGGTCCCAAGCCCGGATAAAGGAAGAGGGTTGCGTTTGGCAGTCGACAACCAGTGTAAAACATGTCAGATCTTTCACATAGATTTGCGACAAAATGAAATTACTGTTGGGACGTCCCCTACTTGCGACGCGCTGTATTGTCCTAGTACAGTGTTAAGTGAGCAAGGACCGCTGCATCAGCACCCGGATGTAGTGATAGATGGGCAAGGGTTCTCGCGCCCTTATGGACGAGGGCGAGTAAAGAAGCTAGTCCAAAATAGGAAAGTAAGACTAGGGACTTGGAATATCGGGAGTCTAACAGGAAAGCTTATGGAGATAGTTGATACTATGGAAATGAGAAGGATTGATATACTATGCCTACAGGAAACAAAGTGGGTTGGCGAGAAAGCTCAAGAGATCGAAAGGACAAGGTTTAAACTTTGGTACTCGGGCAAAGATAGGTCAAGAAATGAGGTAGGCATAGTTGTAAGCAAGGACCTAAAGGAAGATGTAGTAAATGTCAATAGGTGTGGGGATAAGATAATGGCACTTAAGGTAGTATTAGGTGGAGAGACTCTAAATATTATTAACGCTTATGCCCCTCATGTTGGTTTAGGAACCCAAATTAAAGAGAAGTTTTGGGAGAACTTAGAAGGACTGGTGCATGTAGGAAGGGACAACAATGGATACTCGAGTGTACACGGGGGTATGGCTATAGGGATAGAAACGAGGAAGGTAAGGTTGTACTAGACTTTTCAGTAGCATATGACCTAATTGTTACCAATACCCTATTTAAGAAGAGAGATAAGCACTTGGTCACATATAAGAATGATTTTTCAAGAACAGAAATAAATTTCTTTCTGGCAAGGAAGAAAGATCGCTTGGTTTGTAAGGATTGTAAGGTAATCCAAGGAGAGAGCTTAACTACCCAGCATAGATTGCTAGTCTTAGACATAAGTTTTAAAAAATGGACAAGGAAAAAGAGGGTTTATAAGTGTTTGAGGATTAGATGGTGGAACCTAAAAGGAGATAAACAAATAATGTCTAAGTCAAAAGCTTTGAAAGAATCCGTATGGGAGACAAATGGAAACGCAAATGATATGTGGGAACAAATGTCAGAATGTATAAAAAGGGTAGGAAAGGATATTTTAGGAGAATCTAAAGGTGTCGCACCAGCGCAAAAGGAAGCTTCGTGGCAGAACAACGAAGTTCAAAATAAAGTTAAGGCCAAAAGAGAGTGTTACAAAGCGTGTCAAAAAGATTATAATCATATAAATTTGGAGAGATACAAAGTAGCAAAAAAGGAAGCAAAGAAGGCAGTTAGCGAGGCTAAAACAAAAGCATACGAGGAACTTTATAGGCGACTTGATACAAAAGAAGAGAAAAATAGGTATTTAAGCTTGCAAAAGTTAGGGAAAGGAAAACTAGGGACCTAAGTCAGGTGAAATGTATTAAGGATGAAGATGATAAGGTACTAGTCAAAGAAGATGAGATAAAGGAGCGGTGGAAAAACTATTTTTACAAGCTTTTTAACGAAGGTCATTCTAGTAACATAAACTGGGGCAACTAGAAAGATCAGAAGAAGAGTTAAACCGCACATTTTACCGGCGGATAGGAAAAGAAGAGGTTAAAAGGGCACTCAAAAAGATGAAAGTTGGAAAGACTATAGGTCCAGATGGTATCCCAATCGAAGTATGGAGATGCATGAGCGATGAGGGTATAACGTGGCTAACAAGGCTTTTTGACGTAATTTTGAGGAGCAAGAAGATGTCTGATGTCTGGCGGAAGAGCACCTTAGTTTCAATATATAAAAATAAAGGAGATATCTAGAATTGTGCCAATTACCAAGGAATTAAATTAATGAGCCACACTATGAAACTCTAGGAAAGAGTGATTGAAAGGAGAATAATGAGAAATACACGGGTGTCAGAAAATTAATTTGGTTTTATGCCTAGAAGATCAACAATGGAAGTTATCTTTTTGCTAAGGAGGTTAATAGAACAATATCAAGGGAACCAGAAAGACTTACACATGGTGTTTATTGACTTGGATAAAGCATATGACCGAGTTCCTAGGGAAGTTCTATGGAGGGTGTTAGAGAAAAAAGGTGTGTGTGTAGCATACATTGAGGTCATAAAAGATATGTACAATAGAGCGATGACTAGCGTAAGGACGAGGGGAGGAGAGAGTCTACATCAAGGATCTGCCTTGAGCCCATACATTTTTCGCACTAGTTATAGATGAACTCACTAGTCAAATCCAAGATGTAGTACCGTGGTGCATGTTATTTGCGGATGATATTATTTTGATAGATGAGTCTAGAGAAGGTGTAAATACTAAGCTAGAATTATGGAGATCTAATTTAGAATCTAAAGGATTTAATCTAAGCAGATCAAAGATAGAACATATGGAATATATGTTTAACAAAAATAAGTCGATAAATGCGATAGAGGTAAGATTAAACTCAAAAAGAAAACAAGAAAAAGAGTTTTAGATACTTGGGCTGTAACGCCCTGATCCCTCACGAGATCAGGACTCCTAGTTATCACGCTATTCTCAACCCAAATCCAAACCCGAGCACAAAATTTTAGGAAAAACGAATAGAGTTTTTCCTATATGTAGGTCTATCTAAAAACCTGCCAACAGTCACATACAAGTCCTAAACCACAATCAACCATTCATACAACCTAACTTTCAAGATTCATAAAGTCAACCAACTCCTCAAGGCCATCCGAGCCTTGGAATCTCACATCATATCACACAAGCATGCAAAATTAAATCCATTGAAGTTTTATCTTTTTATTCCACTTATCATACCACTCCATATTATCAATCAAGCTTTCTTATAACTTGTGTCCAACCAACTAACTAGTTTTCATCGTCCATACAAGCATGCACTACTAGGTAATAAAATAAAGCAAATAGAAGATTTTACAAGCCCACTAGTACCTATTCATCAAACAAAACTAAAACTTTAATATTACATTCTTTGATATAACATAAATACATACATGGACACAAAGTCTCAATTACAATACAAGTATATCATGATCTCATTCTTCCATGTTTTACACACTGATAGAGCAAGCAGGTCGCACAGGAGGCAATCTAATCTTCAGCTTTTCCTGAAATATGTTGAAAAGAGGAATGAGTAACTAGGTTACTCAGTGAGGGATGTGATACAACATACCGGGCGTGCATTGTGATATGCAGATACAAGAAATCACATATATAACATAAACAACAAGATTAAATAGCAAGTAGTTAACCACATTAAAAAGGATACAGTTCAACTTCAAGTCTTCAAACTCGAACCACGAGCCACGAACTTCACGTAAGTGCCAGCAAACCCCTTACTCCAGCAAGTTAGGATACTCCGGATGTATCCCGATCCTACGACCCTTTCTCTTGAGGTGGGTCCATGCCCAGCAGGTGAACCACGCCTCTGGGGTAGTGGGAGTATGCCTCAGCGAGAAGGAAATAGGCACCATGGTAGTCGAGGGAGCACGGCAAGCCCGACGCTGCCTGTGTTTCTCGATGCTACCATGTCCGAAAAGGTTGCGCAACCCGATATTCGATCACAATAATTTAAGCAATGGCAATATAATTCAAGAATCACATAAATGAGGGACAACAAAGTAGGTTGCCCTCACATGTAGTTTATAATAAATAAGCCATATAACAATATAAATAAAAGACAAGTGTATATTTAGTCTATTCATATCAAAGTACACGTAATTATAAGCAATTATATTGAAATATACAATTCATGAGCAGTAAAACAAATTAAGATGCACAAAAGAATGTAACTCCCTCACATTAGATTAGACTAATTATGTAAGGGAATCGCTTAGATTCACTCCAAATCTCCTTGAATTAGCTCAAATGTGCAACCTTAGCCTACTCATATAAATATAACACTTAGCCTTTAAACTAGCATAACACAATGCAAGTAAAACATTACTTAGCACGTACATGAAGTAAACAGTCCAAGTTAGAAGCAATTTAACTAGAATTTATAATTATGAACAACCTAGAATCAATTACAGTTCAACTGATACGAGATCTTTGTGGTTAACTTATCTAGCATTCTGACAAGTTTACTTCACGAGAATATGCTTTATCATCCATTTTGCAATTAACCTTGCATGTAGGGTTCAAGAGCTTTAAGCACATTCTCCCAAATATCCTTATTAACCTTCCTAAGTATGCACCAAATAACATTATACCTTGGCAAAACTCACAATTTAATTATTTAGCAACAACAATGGACTATACAAATAACAAATTAATGAAAACAGTCTAAGTTTTCTAGCAGAAGCTAACTTTAGCAAATCTGTAACCTAATCTATTGATCTCCAAATCCTCTGATTTTGACATAGAAAGAAAGCTCTTCGAGTGCAGTTAATTTTAGCCTCAAGCGTAACTCAATTCCGATCTAAATTTCACAAGTTAGGACCTTACTCGTGCAACTGTGCAAACTGCCCTGCTTCAGCGAATTTCCAGACACATTTCTGAAATTGCTAAATCGGATGATCAAAACATTTGAATTAGCCTAAGCCTTAGAAATCAACATTTTCTCTAAACTGCCTAATCTAGCTGCTAAAAGAATTTCGTTAAGTTTTGAGCATGTTTACTGTGTCAAAATGGCTCTAGAACTCACTGGCAGTAGGCTGTCCAGATATTTGCTCATTTTGCATACTACACTTTTAGCTACTTTTTGCCATTACTTAGCATTTATACTTCATTAAAGGCTTTAAACAAAGATCTAGTCTACAATTTTGTTCATAGATAGAAAATCAACAACTACTTGTGAAACTAACAAAGCATGCACAAATATAGCAATATAATCAAAATAAAATACATATAAAATGATTCTCTCACTTCAAAGACTAAAACATGCAAAATGAAAAGGCCTTGGTTGATTCTTCCTTTCTTTAGCCAAGCTTTTCTTCTCTTAAGTGCGCATCAAGGTTACCAAACCATATTTTAATCATACTACATTCCTAATTAAGCCAAAAGACACCTAATAAGATTATAAAACCCTGTTTTAGAAACAAAAGTTCGAGTAGGCCCCAAGTGAGTTTTAACTACAACTATACTATCCGAACCCCAATTTCGCGTAACGAAAGCACCAATAGTGCTTCCATACCCCAAGGATACCCAAATCATAGCCCAAATGTGCCCGGATTGTACAACGAGAAAAGTCCTCTTTTTAAAGTCAACTAATTACGCAATTTAGCTCGGTTTCGGTTGATTCAACTTCACGTGGCTTTTCAACTAGCTTCACTAGGACCTAGAGCATCTATTTGAAGTCTCAATTCAAGCTAATTAACAAATTATATCAAAAACCTTAAATTTTTGGATTTTACTATTCACTACACTATTCACCTTCTCCTACAACTTTGATTTCATAAATCAAACCATTACAATTGCAACCAAGCTCCAAAAGAGAGTTCTATAGGCTTCAAAGGTCATATAACAAGCATTTATAACAAGCAAAATAGCTAAATTCAACAAGACAAGAAATTCAATATATATGCATCAACTTTAAAATTATAAAATATGCAATTCCCTCACAATATTGAAAATGAAGACAAGTTGTAGATGCCCCCTAATGCTCCAATCTCCTCCTAGACCAAGCCAAGAGCTCAACTCCAAGGTTTGATGAAGAAATTCTCCTCCTATGCCTTTTTCGGATTTGCTACAGTGTTTTCAGCTTTTCTCCTCTTTTTTTTTTGGCTCTTATTATGTTATATAAATAATAGACTAAGGAAATAATGGGTTGAGTTAGTAAATTGGGTCTAATTAAACATATTTAAGGGTCTAATAAAATTCCAAAGTTTAGCTAATTCACTAGAAGCCCAAATAAAAATTATATAAAAAGTTATTATTCTTTCGTAACACTATTCATTCAGGACGAAAACTATTTTCTAAATGCATACTCCCAACATTAAATACATAAAATAATATTTTTCATATTCCTCCTACATGATATGTGATAGGAGAAAAATACAGTTTCAGAAAAATGAAACAGTAAATTTTCTTTATGAATAGTGCCTTATTCTAAAAATTAAATAAATGCACATTTAATGCTCAAATATGACATTCAACAATTTAAAATGAATATGAAGAGGTTCTCGGTCGTCACACTTGTAAGAATATAACCAATTTTCTAGAAACGTCTTAACAACAATCAAGTAGAAAGACAACACTACTCGTTATAACAATTTAATATAACACTTACAAGATAATTGTCCCACCGTGCGCTCTCAAGATTAGAGCTTCAATGGCTTCTGGACTTACAAGGAGAATACAAGAAAGAAAGACTAACTTAGGATTGTGTTTGGAGTTGTGTTGTGGATGAAAATGATGAACTAATGCATGCCTATTTATAGAATTCAGCTAGCCCGCCATAGGAGACTTTCCTATCAAACATTTCAATCTTGGTTGGCTTTACCAACCATGTTCAAAGTATTAGCCACTCATATTTATCACATGGGTGGCTACAATTAACCACATGGGTGGCTAGCATCCAAGTCAACTTCTAGGAAGTTTCCTTTGGTCAAGTTGGCTAACTTTAGCATTGTATCATCCCGACGTCATCTTAGGTAATTCCAAATTTCCGAACTTCTTTCTTGTAGCCATCGCGATCTCTTTTGACCTCATCGACGTTTAAGTCGGAATCATTAATTTATGCTACTATATAATTAACGATACTTATTATGAAGAGGTGGATGTTGACATATATCAACACCCCCCCTCAATGTTCACCTCATGTTGACTAAGCTATTGGGCCAACACCCAATGTTTGAAGATGCTTGCTCAATTGGATGCTCCCTAACGCTTTAGTGAAGATATCTGCACAATTATCTTCTGTAGGGCAGTACTCCATGTAGATTTCACCTTCCTCAATCAGTTCCCTCACATAGTGATACTGAATCTCTATGTGTTTTGTTCTAGCATGAAATACCGGATTCTTTGACATGGCTATACAACTCTGACTGTCACATTTCAACATTTGTTGCTTCCTCTATTGGAATGCCAATATCAGTCATGATGCGTCGTAGCCAAACAGCTTCACAGGATGCTACACAAGCAGCCTTGTATTCTGCCTCCGTTGATGAAAGTGCAACGGTGGGTTGCTTCTTACTAGCCCATGAGATGACTCCACCACCGAATGTGAATACGTAACCTGTAACAGATTTTCTTGAGTCAATATCACCAGCCCAGTCTGAGTCACAGTACCCAGATAAAGTATCTCCAGACTTGTATGATATCCCATACTCCAACGTGCCTTTGAGATATTTGAGGATCCGCATCCCTGCTTGCCAGTGACTTTGTTTCGGTTTATTTGAAAACCGACTAAGAACTCCCACAGCATAACTAATATCAGGTCTTGTGTTACAAAGGAAGATTAAACTTCCCACCAACCTTCTGTAGAGCTTGTTATCAACTTGTTCTGAAGGATCGTCAATTGATAACTTTGTATTCACTTCCATCGGGGTCACAACTGGTTTGCACTCGGACATACCAAATGCAATCAGAAGCTCACGAACATATCGTTGCTGCGAGATGAAGATAGTATGAGGTTTTTGCCATACCTCGATTCCCAAGCAATAATGAAGAAGACCAAGATTTGTCATTTCAAATTCTTGGCTCAACCATTCTTGCGTCTTCTGAATATTATCTTCATGGTCACCAGTGATTACAAGATCATCCACATATAGGACTACAATTACCTTCTTTCCTTGTTCACTTAGAACATACAAGTTGGCCTCTGATTTGCTTCTACAGAAACCATGTTGCAAGAAGAAAGAGTCTATACGTTTGTACCAAGCTCGTGGTGCTTGCTTTAACCCATATAAAGCCTTTTTAAATTTCCAGCCTTTTTCTTCTTCACCTGGTATTTGGAAGCCAGGGGGTTGTGCAACGTAGACTTCTTCTTCAAGTTGCCCATTAAGAAAAGCTGACTTGACATCCATTTGATGTACAATCCATTCATAATGCGCGGCAGCTGCAACAACTAGCCTGATTGTTGACATTTTTGCTGTTGGAGGAAAGGTTTCATATACATCAAAACCTTCGACTTGCGAAAATCCTTGTGCTACAAGGCGTGCCTTGTATTTTTCAAGACTTCCATCTGCCTTGTACTTCACTTTCCAGATCCATTTGGTGCCGATAATTTTTCTGTTCGGTGGCTTTTCAACGATCTCCCAAGTATCATTTTTCATAATACTATCATACTCGGCTTGCATAGCTGCTCTCCAATTTGGATCTGACATGGCTTCCTCCACAGTTACCGGTTCTTTTACCGTCTTGATGATTTGGGTCATCAAAGCCATGTTTACTAGTTGTTGTCCTGATCTGTTCTGCTCCTCTATTCTCTTTGATCGTCTTAGTCCATCAGGACGTGGACTATTATCAGTAATTCCTGGATTTCTTCCATCAAAAAGCTGTTGGAACCACTTCGGTTGTGGCTTCCTTGTGGGTACAACAGGTTGGTCTTCAGTCTCCTCATCATTAGAGACTTCTTCATTGTTCAACGGTCGTTGTTCAGGCACTTGGTGGATTACTTCATCGGTTGATGACGAAATGGCAGGACCGCTATCCTCCATCGAGTGTGGTCGCTCATTAAACACCACATCTCGGCTTATGATCACTTTCTTGGCCTCTACATCATAGAGTCTGTATGCTTTAGACTCTTTACTATATCCCAAGAAAATGCCCTTCTTGCTCTTGTCATCCAATTTCTTTCGATTTTCATTTGGAATGTGTACAAAACACTCACACCCAAATTTTCTTAAATGAGACACAGAAGGTTTCGTACCATAATAAGCCTCATTAGGAGTCTTATCGTTTAGTGCCCTGGTTGAGCACCGATTGAGGATGTATACCGCTGTGTTGACTGCTTCTACCCAGAATGTGTCAGGTAGGCCAGCACCTTTCAACATGCATCGAGCCATTTCTGTAATTGTTCGATTTCTTCGTTCCACAACTCCATTTTGTTGTGGTGTGTATGGAGCAGTCAATTGGCGCTTAATCCCAAGCTTGTTGCAGTAGTTGGTGAACTCTGTAGAACAGAATTCCCTCCCACGATCAGTACGAAGTTTCTTCAACTGAGTTGTGTTCTCATTTGTCATAAGTTTGTGCCACACTTTAAATTTTTCAAGAGCATCAGCCTTGTCCCGAAGGAAGTACACCCACATCTTCCTACTATAATCGTCGACTAACAGCATAAAGTAGGAAGATCCTCCCAACGCCGTTGTAGTCATTTTTCCACAGAGGTCAGCATGTACCAACTCTAGAGGAGCCTTTGATCGGCTATGACTCTCTTTGGGAAATGACTGTCTATGTTGCTTGCCCAGCATACAAGCTTCACATGGTCCTTCAATTTCTTCAATTGAAGGCAAGTCGGCCACCATCTTCTTCTTTTACATTTCCTTTAACACATGATAGGAAATGTGCCCGAACCTTTTATGCCAAAGTTGACTTGTTTTGGCATCCACAACAGCAGAAAGAGTGCTGATTTCGTAAAGATTATTTTTGCGAATACCTTTACTTACGATATTTTGATCCTTGTCAAGAATCAAAGCTTCCGTCTTCTTGAACTGCACTTCTAGATCATTATCTGTAATAGCAGCTACAGATAGCAAATTTCTGGTGATCTGGGGTACAAAGAGTACGTTGGACAGCTTCTTGCTTCCTCCATCTTGAGACACGAGCGAGATGGTTCCAGTGCCCTCAACGGGACACCTCGCATTATTCCCGACGACAACATTCATTGGTTCTTGTAGAGGTTTTATGGAGTCATATAACTCCTTCTTGCTGGTCATGTGTCGGGAAGCTCCACTATCTAACACCCATGCACTTGTTTGATGTACATGTGCACTAGTACACGTTTCCTCCGATACATCTGTTACAGTAAACAGATGCACTTCCGTTTCAGTCGTATTGGCAGATTCTTTATTTCTCCAATTTGGTTTTAAAGTTCCGTTCTTCTCGTCATGGATTCGTTTCCTGCAATATTTGACAGCATGACCTTTCTTATTGCAGTAGTAGCACGATCCAGAGAACGTCTTCTTCTTTGCTTTCTTCTTTTCTTCTTGGTTACTCCTCGCCTTGGTTGTAAAGGCAGAGTCAAGTTGATTTTCTCTGCTCCTCAGCCTCATCTCCTCCTCCATCAACATGGCAGTGAATTCTTCAAACGTCAAAGGAGGAATGCGAACTTGTGTATTGAGTGCTGTCACAAGGCCGTCAAATTTTGGAGGCAACACTCTAATGCACCTTCGAGCTAGTTCCTCGGTTGATTTGGCAATACCAACTGCAGCCATTTGATCACGTAGGTTTTTCATCCTACTGATAAATGACTCAACTGCTTCATCTTCACTTAATCTCTTAGCAACTAACTGATTCTCCAAGTTCTGAATGCGAGTCTGGTTCCTTGTTTCATACTGATTTCTCAGTATATTCCAAGCTTCAGTTGCCTTGGTTGTGTGTTGAATTAGAGTAAGGACGGAATCTTGAACACTTGTTACAATTGCACAAAGTGCATCAGCATTTCGTCTCCTCCATTCTTTAACAAGCTGAGGATCTGGAGGTGTGACCTTTTTTGTGTCATCTTCAGCACGGACTGCAACTGGTTCTGCATCTGTGCCTAACACTGTATCAAGGAGTTCGTAGGAGTCCAGAACTGTAGTGATTTTGAACTTCCACAAAAGATAGTTCGTGCCATCAAGCTTTCCTTCTGTGAAGGTAAGGGGACGGATACGAATTGTTGATACTAAACCAGAACTAGAACTGGTAGAAGAAGAACTAGCACCTTGAGTAGTCATAGTTGTTGAGCTTTACTAGACAAGATTGTTGTTAAGAGCCCCTTAAGCTCTTGATACCATGTAAGAATATAACCAATTTTCCAGAAACGTCTTAACAACAATCAAGTAAAAAGACAACACTACTCGTTATAACAATTTAATATAACACTTACAAGATAATTGTCCCACCGTGCGCTCTCAAGATTAGAGCTTCAATGGCTTCTGGACTTACAAGGAGAATACAAGAAAGAAAGACTAACTTAGGATTGTGTTTGGAGTTGTGTTGTGGATGAAAATGATGAACTAATGCATGCCTATTTATAGAATTCAGCTAGCCCGCCATAGGAGACTTTCCTATCAAACATTTCAATCTTGGTTGGCTTTACCAACCATGTTCAAAGTATTAGCCACCCATATTTATCACATGGGTGGCTACAATTAACCACATGGGTGGCTAGCATCCAAGTCAACTTCTAGGAAGTTTCCTTTGGTCAAGTTGGCTAACTTTAGCATTGTATCATCCCGACGTCATCTTAGGTAATTCCAAATTTTCGAACTTCTTTCTTGTAGCCATCGCGATTTCTTTTGACCTCATAGACGTTTAAGTCGGAATCATTAATTTATGCTACTATATAATTAACGATACTTATTATGAAGAGGTGGATGTTGACATATATCAACAACACTCTCCCCTCCTTACAAAAATTGCGTCCTCGCAATTTCTTAGGCTCCAAAATAATCATTCAATAACTATAGCAACCCTAGTCAGACTTGAAACCAATAAGTGTACTGACAAGTTTACCAAGAGAAATACCCATACCATTGCCACCGATAATTCCACTGAGAATACCAAAAGCTCTTCAGAAGAAATCCCGATTAATATAGCCAAATAAAGGCTTTTATGGAAGTACCGTTTAGAAAACTAAATAGAAGCACCACATAAGAATCTCATCTATTAGTATCAGAAGTTAATAATAAGAAATCTGTATGTGAATACCAAGATAATACCATGCCATAGGTGAGGCCCCGAATAAGAATTCCAACAAGAAACCGTATAAAGAATACCAATGGAATATCTTTGAGTGCAATTCCTCCAATAGAAGTATATTACGAGTATTCCATGTACGATACCAAATAAGAGATGCATCCAAGATCCACAGGAGATGTTACCTATGAAAATTGTGGTTTAAATATCAACTGCCACCAATTAACTCCCAACTAGAAGGCAAAGAGAATACCCTATTAGAAGCTCAACTGTGAACAACATTTCTCCGCAAGACATAAGTTGTATATATATATGTAGATAATGTTAGATGTTCCCTCTTCTTGTTGGTTCTCGCCTCCAAATATGCCGCTACTGATCATCTCTTATAGGGGAGAGTTTACTTACCATATGTGAGGGGTAATGTATGTATGCATACAATGATGAATATATAAGATACTAATATTAATAAATATACCATATAAAAGTACACAAGGTTACATAATTGTTCAGCTAACACATTATTCGTATTTCACATAAGCAAATCACGTAACGTACATTTCTCATTCAAGTCACACATGATCACATAGTTATACGTATCACACAATCTTCATATTTCATGCAAATATAACACATAGGAGCACATTTAACTCAAACAGGCACAAGCCCACATCAATACACATTTTACATTTTCTGAGGACATGACATATTTATCTACTTAGTACACAAGTCACGCATGGTACTCTATCCATGTAACACACTTTACAAACACACGATCAAGGTCACTACCCAATAGGCCGAAGACCCTTTCTCGGCTGTGAGCTATCTAAGCTCTGATACCACTTCTGTAACGCCCTGATCCCTCACGAGATCAGAACTCCTAGTTATCACGCTATTCTCAACCCAAATCCAAACCCGAGCACAAAATTTTAGGGAAAACAGACAGAGTTTCCCCTATATGTAGGTCTATCTAGAAACCTGCCAACAGTCACATACAAGTCCTGAATCACAATCAACCATTCATACAACCTAAATTTCAAGATTCATAAAGTCAACCAGCTCCTCAAGGCCATCTGAGCCTTGGAATCTCACATCATATCACACAAGCATGCAAAATTAAATCCATTGAAGTTCTATCTTTTTATTCCACTTATCATACCACTCCATATTATCAATCAAGCTTTCTTATAACTTGTGTCCAACCAACTAACTAGTTTTCATCGTCCACACAAGCATGCACTACTGGGTAATAAAATAAAGCAAATAGAAGATTTTACAAGCCCACTAGTACCTATTCATCAAACAAAACTAAAACTTTAATATTACATTTCTTGATATAACATAAATACATACATGGACACAAAGTCTCAATTACAATACAAGTATATCATGATCACATTCTTCCATGTTTTACACACTGATAGAGCAAGCAGGTTGCACAGTTGGCAATCCAATCTTCAGCTTTTCCTGAAATATGTTGAAAAGAGGAATGAGTAACTAGGTTACTCAGTGAGGGAGGTGATACAACATACCGGGCGTGCATTGTGATATGCAGATACAAGAAATCACATATATAACATAAACAACAAGATTAAATAGCAAGTAGTTAACCACATTAAAAAGGATACAGTTCCACTTCAAGTCTTCAAACTCGAACCACGAGCCACGAACTTCACGCAAGTGCCGGCAAACCCCTTACTCCAACAAGTTGGGATACTTCGGATGTATCCCGATCCTACGACCCTTTCTCCTGAGGTAGGTCCATGCCCAGCAGGTGAACCACGCCTCTAGGGTAGCGGAGTATGCCTCAGCGAGAAAGAAATAGGCACCATGGTAGTCGAGGGAGCACGGCAAGCCGGACGCCGCCCGTGTTTCTCGACTCTACCATGTCCGAAAATGTTGCGCAACCCGATATTCGATCACAATAATTCAAGCAATGGCAATATAATTCAAGAATCACATAAATGAGGGACAACAAAGTAGGTTGCCCTCACACGTAGTTTACAATAAATAAGCCATATAACAATATAAATAAAAGACAAGTGTATATTTAGTCTATTCATATCAAAGTACACGTAATTATAAGTAATTATATTGAACTATACAATTCATGAGCAGTAAAACAAATTAAGATGCACAAAAGAGTGTAACTCCCTTACCTTGGATTAGACTAATTATGTAAGGGAATCGCTTAGATTCAGTCCAAATCTCCTTGAATTAGCTCAAATGTGCAACCTTAGCCTACTCATATAAATATAACACTTAGCCTTTAAACTAGCATAACACAATGCAAGTAAAACATTACTTAGCACGTACATGAAGTAAACAGTCCAAGTTAGAAGCAATTTAACTAGAATTTATAATTATGAACAACCTAGAATCAATTACAGTTCAATTGATACGAGATCTTCGTGGTTAATTTATCTAGCATTCTGACAAGTTTACTTCACGAGAATATGCTTTATCATCCATTTTGCAATTAACCTTGCATGTAGGGTTCAAGAGCTTTAAGCACATTCTCCCAAATATCCTTATTATCCTTCCTAAGTATGCACCAAATAACATTATACCTTGGCAAAACTCACAATCAACAACAATGGACTATACAAATAACAAATTAATGAAAACAGTCTAAGTTTTCTAGCATAAGCTAACTTTAGCAAATCTGTAACCTAATCTATTGATCTCCAAATCCTCTGATTTTGACATAGAAAGAAAGCTCTTTGAGTGTAGTTAATTTTAGCCTCAAGCGTAACTCAATTCCGATTTAAATTCCACAAGTTAGGACTGTACTCGTGCAACTGCGCAAACTGCCCTGCTTATGCGAATTTTCAGACACATTTCTGAAATTGCTAAATCGGATGATCAAAACATTTGAATTAGCCTAAGCCTTAGAAATCAACATTTTCTCTAAACTGCCTAATCTAGCTACTGTAAAAATTTCGTTAAGTTCGAGCTTGTTTACTATGTCAAAATGGCTCTAGAACTCACTGACAGTAGGCTGTCCAGATATTTGCTCATTTTGCATACTACACTTTTAGCTACTTTTTGCCATTACTTAGCATTTACACTTCATTGAAGGCTTTAAACAAAGATCTAGTCTGCAATTTTGTTCATAGATAGCAAATCAACAACTACTTGTGAAACTAACAAAGCATGCACAAATATATCAATATAATCAAAATAAAATACATATAAGATGATTCCCTCATCTTCAAAGACTAAAACATGCAAAATGCAAAGGCCTAGGTTGATTCTTCCTTTCTTTAACCAAGCTTTTCTTCTTCTAAGTGCGCATCAAGGTTACCAAACCATAGTTTAATCATAATACATTCCTAATTAAGCCAAAATACACCTAATAAGATTATAAAACCCTGTTTTAGAAACAAAAGTTCGAGAAGGCCCCAAGTGAGTTTTAACTACAACTATACTATCCGAACCCCAATTTCGCGTAACGAAAGCACCAATAGTGCTTCCATACCCCAAGGATACCCAAATCATAGCCCAAATGTGCCTGGATTGTACAACGAGAAAAGTCCTCTTTTTAAAGTCAACTAATTACGCAATTTAGCTTGGTTTCGGTTGATTCAACTTCACGTGGCTTTTCAACTAGCTTCACTAGGACCTAGAGCATCTATTTGAAGTCTCAATTCAAGCTAATTAATAAATTATATCAAAAACCTTAAATTTTCGGATTTTACTATTCACTACACTATTCACCTTCTCCTACAACTTTGATTCTCAAAATCAAACCATTACAATTGCAACCAAGCTCCAAAAGAGAGTTCTATAGGCTTCAAAGATCATATAACAAGCATTTATAACAAGTAAAATAGCTAAATTCAACAAGACAAGAAATTCAATATATATGCATCAACTTTAAAATTATGAAATATGCAATTCCCTCACAATATTGAAAATGAAGACAAGTTTTAGATGCCCCCTAATGCTCCAATCTCCTCCTAGACCAAGCCAAGAGCTCAACTCCAAGGTTTGATGAAGAAATTCTCCTCCTATGTCTTTTTCGTATTTGCTACAGTGTTTTCAGCTTTTCTCCTCTTTTTTTTTTTTTTTTTTTGGCTCTTATTATGTTATATAAATAATAGACTAAGGAAATAATGGGTTGCGTTAGTAAATTAGGTCTAATTAAACATATTTAAGGGTCTAATAAAATTCCAAAGTCTAGCTAATTCACTAGAAGCCCAAATAAAAATTCTACAAAAAGTTACTATTCTTTCGTAACACTATTCATTCAGGACGAAAACTATTTTCTAAATGCATACTCCCAACATTAAATACATAAAATAATATTTTTCACATTCCTCCTACATGATATGTGATAGGAGAAAAATACAGTTTCAGAAAAATTAAACAGTAAATTTTCCTTATGAAAAGTGCCTATGCTAAAAATTAAATAAATGCACATTTAATGCTCAAATAAGACATTCAGCAATTTAAAATGAATATGAAGAGGTTCTCGGTCGTCACATGGGCTCTATGGTTCAATAAGATGGGGAGATAAATACAGACGTTGATCATAGAATCAAAACAGGATGGACAAAGTGGAGAAATGCGTCAGGAATCTTGTGTGATCGAAAAATACCACTTAAGCTAAAAGGGAAGTTCTATAAGATAGTCATTAGGCCTGCTATATTATATGAAACTGAGTGTTCGGCGGTGAAATATTAACATGTTCATAAAATGTCGGTGGCTGAGATAAGAATGTTGAGATGGATGTGTGGCAAAACTAGGAAGGACAAAATTAGAAACGAGGTGATACATGAAAGAGTAGGAGTGGCCCCGATTGAGGATAAGATGAGGAAAAATCGTCTGAGATGGTTTGGCCACGTAAGGAGACGACCTGTTGAAGCGCATGTTAAAAGGCGCGAAGGTTTAGAAATAATACACCAAAAGAGGGGTAGAGATAGACCTAAGATTACTTGGATGGAGACAATTAGACGAGACCTCGCGTATATGGATCTCACAGAGAAAATGACTCTCGACAAGAAGGAATGGCATCACATGATCCATATAGCCGACCTCACCTAGTGGAATAAGGCTTAGTTTGGTTTGGTTTGATTTAGTTTATGGAGAACAGAACAATTTAGGTAATGAAAAGAAACAATGGATACGGGATACATATATTGACTTGGTAATAGCACCTTACTTATAGTTGACAGTTTCACATACCTGAGCATCCAATATTTGGGTCAATGTAGCCATAGCATCCATTACTTTCATACATCAACGTACTGCAAAAAATTCCACCACTAATCATGCCAAAGTCGTATAATTTGGGATTGTATTCCTGCATAAAAAATTATAAACATTTATATACCACTTCAAGAAACAATGATTTATCCTTCCTTTCAACAAATCAAAGAAAATGACAATTTGCAAACCAAACTCACAGAAATAAGGTGCAAATGAGACCTCATCAACCACAATATGAGCTGCAGCAATATTGCAAACCAAGAATGGTTCATATGTAGGACCTCTAGCATGCAGAAATTTGAGAAGGCGAGCAATTCCAAGGGCAACCTTGATCCTTTGGAGCCAAGTAAAGCTATCTATGGGTAAAGTACAACTTAGCATCAGTAATAAATTCAACATGATATTCAAATACTTTTTTTTTTATAACTAAAATACTATTTCAAAAAAAATGCATAATAGGAGTTTCAACATTTTTATGAATCTGAGGACTCAAGAAAACAACACTTAAACGTGAAATCCTGCAAGAATCTACCCAGAACATTCCAAAGAAGACATTTACAGAAGATAATCCATCACCCCAAGGTACCTTTAATAGAAAATTAGGGTGAAACAATGGAATTCATAGATTACAACATTGATCACCACACTTGATTACAACACTTGATTACACATGGTGGTTTATATAGTACTAAAAGGAGTAGACAACTTTCTAATATTATGGAGCAAATTGCTCCTTACAATAAGCCTAATATTATGGAGTAAATCACTCCTTACAATAGGCCATAAATTAGGGAATTAAAGTAATATAAAGTAATACAAAATTTTATATTTCAACACTCCCCCTCAAGATGGGGCGAAGATATCGACGAACCCAAGCTTCACAAGAGCCGACTAGAGAAGTGATGGTTGATATTATGATAAATTGAAGACTCCCATCAAGAAGAACAAGTGACTGCATGCAAACCATGTGCGGACCCAAGATCAAAGGCCACCAATGACTGGACTAAAAACCCCAACATCGACGCACCACCAATGACTAGAAAGACCATGAAACCATGGCAAGGCACCTGAAAACAATAGGCAGACAACAAAAGGTACGTGACAGTGGATGTACCAACCCCTGGTACGTGACAGAGGATGTACCAACCCCTGGTACGTGACAGAGGACGTACCAACTCCAAGAGGCTCCAAACTGAGAGAACAAATTGAGTCTCAAACCAACAAAGGTGGAGAACATGTCCACCGGAAAACCTCCACACAAATTTTCACCAACAATGGCGGAAATCACAGTCAAAAAGTGGGCCAACGATGAAAGAGACAGGCCATAAATGGTTGGTGAGCACTCCAACCCATATCTAACCACAATAGCCTAGCAACCATCAACAATTGAGCAAAAGAACCATCATTTGGGAGAGAGAGCAGCAACAGAGGAACAAACAAGGGAGATGAAGGTAGCCGGACAAACTTGGCTACAATGACGATAAAGAGATGACATTGTTTTTGGTTGAGGAAGCCTAAGAAAGCTTTCCCGTATTTCTAATTTTTTATTTATTTATTTAAACTGATGAACAGTGTTGTATGGAGGAAAAGACGATGAACAGTAGCAGATTTTAACTGATGAATAGTGTTGTATGGTGGAGAAGATGATGAACAGTGTTGTATGGAGGAGAAGACGATGAACAGTAGCAGATTTTAACTGATGAACAGTAGCAGATTCTTTTTTTTTTTTTTTAAACATTTTGGCTCTTGATACCAAATAGAAAATTAGGGTGAAACAATGGAATTCATAGATTGCAACATTGATCACCATATTTGATTACAACACTTGATTACACATGGTGGTTTATATAGTACTAAAAGGAGTAGACAACTTCCTAATATTATGGAGCAAATTGCTCCTTACAATAAACCTAATATTATGGAGTAAATTACTCATTACAATAGGCCATAAATTAGGAAATTAAAGTAATATAAAATAATATAAAATTTCATATTTCAACAGCTTTAAACCCCCACGAAGCTCTTGTAAGGGAATTGTATAAGATGATTTCCTTTGCCCTCATACGTCTTTTTTTCTCCATTTCATTCCTGTTTAATTAAATATGATGTTACAACAACATTCTAATCACTCTATCTTGACTGATTGCTGGAGTATTATTTCTAAACAGTTCCATAGTTCTTTCAAGTTTCACCCTCTTACCCATAATATAAAATCTAGGTATTCTACCACTACCTCCTTTTCTCAGGACAAACTACTGTAATCACAGCCAGGTCATTTAAGTAATTGTAGAATCAATATGAAGCCAATACAAATTAAATCGGTATATATCCTAAGCGAGTCAACTGAATTCTTGACATTGCAGGGATAAGATTCGAATCATGTTCTAATGGAAGAGGCAGGGCAAAGTAAGGTTAAGAACAAACAAAATTTATGCCCATGTATTATGAATCCTGTCAATTTAATGAAGGTGCAACCTTCTTCCTACAATTTTATTTTATGTCAGTACTCTGTTAAAGCATGTTTCACCATGTCACCTAATGAATGAAGTGATTTCACCACTAAATAAAAATCCAATCTCTATAGCATAAGACTAGATTTTTGTTGAGTATTTGCAATTTAGTTAGACTAGTACATTAACTTGGATCAGAAGTCAACATGAATAATCACAGTGGCGGTAGCTGTAGATAAGATTTGGATGATATATGGCATAGAATAATGCATACCGTTAGGGACAAGGTTATGAACAGTATCCAGCGGGAAAATATTGTAGACAGCACAAAGATGTTAACCGTCCCAGCAATATCTATAAAACTCTATCATCCCTGGGTGCTTTAACAGTCTTTCATGTCGAAGCAAAATATATTCATGCTGAAAGAAGACAAAAGACGCATCACTAGTATAATATTGACAATCCAGAAGAGACACCTAGTAACTAGAGAGTCAAGAATTTTAATTATTCAAATAACGAACCATCAGTCTTGCTAAATTAACTCCCTGGGAACTCTCATCTGAAGCTTCCCATATCTTCACCATTGAAGGTTGTTTACCGTGCCTAAACCGTGGAAATCTTCCTTTGTACACTTTACCAAATTGGAAAGTACCAACATAGTTTTCTTCACGAAGATTCTTAGTGAACTTCAACACTTCCTTATATTTTATCCTTGCTGCATTCCCAAAGTCCATCTTTTTGTCTACTATTCCAATAAAAATAGATAGAAATAAGACTGGAGGTGAAGAAACTAAAAATCAGTAAAGAGTATAAGAAATGGAAACTACATTATTCTACAAATTCATCATCAATTTAGATAAGAAGTAGACGCTGCAAGCAATGACAACATACAAGTAACTACAAGTAAGTATGCATTACAAAGACTAGGAACTCTGCAGCTAGAGAAGATATCCCTATATAAGGATGGGCAGAGAAGGGTGCATTCTGCATTGTATCCTAAAATTGTATCATCGGGACTCCATTACCTTGACACCCATCCATTATTTTCTGACCTATATCATCCAAATTCACCTTCACACTCTTCCGTCCCATAAAAGGAGCAAATGTGTAGCAGAAGCCAGTAGTCAGTCACGATATCTTATCACAAAGCAGCTTCCAAAGTGTGTTTTTTATATTACTCACAACTTCGACCACTGTTGTAACAAACGAATAAAAAAAAGGGTTTTTCCAATCTATCACCACATGGGGAAATTTATATGACATACTAATGATACGCACGTGTCGACGTCCAACCCAACCCATTATTTACGGGTCAGACTCCAATCCGATCTCAATAGTGTTTCACCGCTCATAATGGCATTAGAGCAAGTCCAACAAGTTAGTTATTTGAGTTTTTTTAACTAAAATAGAGAGTCAAACCCATTAAAACAAAGTCCAACAAGCTAGCTATCCTCTTCTCCAAAACTTAACTGCTCGCTATTGTCTTTATGTTGCTCGCTACAACCAGCGAGCCAAATCAAGCTCGCCACTCTTTTTTTTTTTTTTTTGAAATTCATTTTTACAGAACACCAACGGTAACTTTTTTTACCGTTGGTGTTCAGCTATCAAGTCCAGCAACATAAACTATTAAATAGTACCCAAATACAAAGGATGTTCAAAGAAAAGAAACAAAAGGCAGAAAAAAAAAATTTAGACAAATTCATCTAAAATTGAAAGGTAAGTTTTTATTTGGCTCAATTTTACAGCATTTTGAGTTGTGCTTGTTTATGTTACATTGTTTATATGCATTATGTGTTGATATTGTGGTTGAAGTTATGGGTGATAAGAAAATTATACTCTGCTTATAATCTGTTTGATAAAATGCCTGAGATAGTAACTATACTATTGTTCTTGAAACTGCATGCTTCTTGATGTAATAATAGAATTCATTTTAGTTCTACATAGTCACTTAATATCGAAAAGTTGGCAAAATTATGTTCATATCGAAAAGTTTGCAGGAAATTGTGTTGATATTGCGGGATTATGTTAAGGTCATGATGAACTTTTGTTGCTCCTCACAATGGATTAACAAGGAATGCTTTTAAGCCAACTGCATTTGGAATTCTGGGTTTGGATTTGAGGGAAAATTTTTGCATTTTGTAAATTCCAAGTCATTTGGAATTCTGGGTTTAGATTTGAGCACAAGCCATCCTTGTCTAATCTTCTTGCCATACATTGTAACTTAATGAAATCATAATCGTAAGCAGAGCTTTTTTTTTTTTTTTTCTTTTGTCGAAGTAAGCATAGTTTATTGTTCTTACTTTGCTGCACTACATGAAAGTTGAATCTAGATAGGAAGGCAAATTGAAAAGGTAAAAACTATGCTCCTAGTTAACCAGTTAAATGGACTTGCTCAGAAAGTTGAGTTGCTTACGGACTAACCAGTAATCTTTGCTAAAGCTAAAATTTTGATCAATCTGAATTTTACCTCTTAAACTTCATATAGTAGCAGAAGGCCTTAATTGCATTAGAGGGAGATAGCACTTAATAGAAAATTAACTTTCTTGACTTCTCTGTTCATTTTATTTTTCCAGTTTCATTTTGATCTAACTAAGTCTTGTATAAAAAGAAAATTCACCTGGTCCATTCGTTAATCTTAAAGAAAGTATTTTGCCACTCGATTCTTGCATTTCGTGCTAGCCTTGCCCAAAAAGGCAGATGTACGATGAAGTAATTATCATCTCAAGCATTATAATTTCGGATACATGCTGCATACTTATATGTTTTAGAGAAATTGGCACTAAGAATGTGGTCAAGTGAGAAAGTTAAAATACAACTGACTGTGTCATTGTCTAATACAGGAACATTGAAGTATTTGTGGAGGCATCTGTTTGAATAGAATAAACAACCTTGGTGGGGTTTGAGGGCAATGCCCCGTGTGACGACCGAGAACCTCTTCATATTCATTTTAAATTGTTGAATGTCTTATTTGAGCATTAAATGTACATTTATTCAATTTTTAGCATAAGATACTATTCATAAAGAAAATTTACTGTTTAATTTTTCTGAAACTGTATTTTTTTCCTGTCACATATCATGTAGGAGGAATGTGAAAAATATTATTTTGTGTATTTAATGTTGGGAGTATGCATTTAGAAAATAGTTTTCGTCTTGAATGAATAGTATTACGAAAGAATAGTAACTTTTTGTAGAATTTTTATTTGGGCTTCTAGTGAATTAGCTAGACTTTGGACTTTTATTAGACCTTTAAATATGTTTAATTAGACCCAATTTACTAACCTAACCCATTATTTCCTTAGTCTATTACCTATATAATATAATAAGAGCCCGAACTAAAATTTTTATTATCTTATATCCCGGATTTTATATTTTTCTATTATTACTTAACTTATAATTAGCCTATGTTCACAAAAATTATATTCATTGCATATATGACGAGTGATTTGCAAAAATATCTTGATATTATATAAATAGTAAAACTATGTATTATTTTGGGGTTTAAAGAAGTTTTCTTACATTTATTCTAATATACCTAAACTCAAATCCATTTTAACCCACAACCCAAACCCAATATCCAACCCATCAACTCATATAATTATCCTATATATATATATACCAAACAAAACACAAAAAAAACACAAAAAATACAAAAAAAGGCCAAAAGGTAGCCAAAAAAGCCATTACGGGAAGAGTAATTTTCTTGCCAATTTTGCTCAATTTGATCTTTCAAGCTTTGTCAAGTCTTCTCCAAGTGGTTCCAAGCTTCTCCAAGCCCTATCCTAGCTTCCTTGCACGTTTTTGGTGAGAGAGTTGCATCATTTTCAAGGTTTAAAGTTTATGCCAAGTTTTTTTTAATTTTTGGATTTTGCTATTATGGAGCTATAACATGCATGTTTCTTGCTTTATATAGTATGTATACATGTTAGAGAACATCCATATGCAATATTATAGCTTGGTGTTGAGTTTTTAGCAAAGTGTCACTTGAGGAAGATGATAAATAGTATAATTTCTAGGGTTCCGAAAATTTGAGCAATTTAATTTGATTCAATGCTTCTAGTAGTTGCTAATTAGGTCCTTGAGTGTGGAAAAAATATTCGTTATACTTTCCATGTGAAAAATTTGGAAATTTTGATCAAAATAGGCTGCTTTAATTGGGGATTTCGAGGTTAACTCGAATCCGGACACGTTTTGATGTTTTGAGGCTATGGCTAGTCTTTATTAAGTATTGAAGCCTTAGAAGTGCCTTCGTTTCGCTTATTTGAGTTTTGGAATTGGTACTTGTAGTATAAACGCACAAAGAGGAAATCGGGGATTTAATGGTAAACGAGGTTTAACGGGTGAACTCGAGGGTCCTTGGGGTGCCATAAGGTGTGGTTTGAAGGATAGGATAACTCGTTTGGGAATCTTGAACCTTGCCTTTCGGTTTGGAGCTTAATAGCAAAGATTGACAAAGGGGTTTCGGGTTGAAAGTGAATCTGGGTGCGTTCGGGCATTAGGGCTAGTGTCTAGTAAGTGAGGAGGTGCTAGAAATGTATTCGCTTCGCTTAGTTGAGCTCCGATTAGAGTACTTGTAGTTTGAACTTTTGGGGTAATTGTACTTTAAAGTGAGATTTCAAGGGCTTAAATGGTGCCATAAAGTGTCATTAGAGATGTAGTATAGTTAGATTTGAGGTTCATTATCTTGTGTGAAGTTTAGAGCTTGTTTTGTGAGCATTTAGAAGGAGATATGTTGGACTTCTTGTCAAATGGTTGGTCTTATTGCATAATTAGTAATTTGAATTGCTATAGTTGCTACATTTGATTGTTAATCAAGTAAACTATAAAGTTAGCTCATCTAGTTAGACGATTATTGTTTGTTGTAGTAAAGTAATTGAAATTTATAGCTTATAATCTTAACTTAATGATATTTTGATGCTTCTAATGCCTTCTATGCTAACTAATGAGGTGGTAGAGTGAACTTTCTAACTTAATTACATGTGAAAAATGAGTTTGTGTGTATAAGTGAATTGAAGAAGAAAATGAATAGTAACTTGATTAAAGAATGTGAATTTGTTGCTTATGGTATTTTAGTGTTAATAAGAGTGTCATTTTAACATGTCTTGTAATCTAAAGTAGTTAGTGTATGTTTAATGATCTTAGAGAAAATAGATAATCTTGAACATGATTTCACTTTGGATAATGCATATTAGAGTTCTTTTAACATGCTTAGTAATTGAATAATGCTTAGTATTTAAGCGTAATAGCGTGTATTAAGTGTTTAACTTGAAGGCTGTGTGATTCATGCTATCTTATGAATTAAGTTGTATATTTAGGCTATATATCTTATGAGTTAAGTTGTATATTTAGGCTATATGTATATTAGAGCTAATCATGATAATAGAATTGCAATGGATAATGAAAGTGTTATACTTGTATGAATAACTAGGGGTTGCACATTTGAGTGGATTCAAAGATGTTTGGAGTAAACCTAAGCTATGCTCTTACGGGTTTGACTTACTAAAGGTGAAGGAGTCTTCATTTTTTTTGTACATCTTAACTTATCTTATCGTTTATAGATTGTATGATTAGCACTTGAAATAGTTTATATATATTATTTACTCGCTATCTTGTGTTTTCTCGTGTTATTTGTGTTTAATTGCGAGGGCGGCCTACTTTGTCTTCCCTCTTATGTGATTTTGATATTCTTGATTCTCGTGATCTTGTCTCGGGGTTACGCAACCTTTACGGACATGGTAGCGTCAAGAAACACGGGCGGTATTGGGCTTGCCGTGCTCCCTCGACTACCATGGTGCCTATTCCCTTCTCGCTGAGGCATACTCCACTACCCCAGAGGCGTGATTCACCTGCTGGGCATGGACTTACCTCAAGAGAAAGGGTCGTAGGATCAGGATACATCCGGAGTATCCCAACTTGTTGGAGTAAGGGTTTACCGGCAATTGCGTGAAGTTCGTGGTTCGTGGCTTGTGATTGAAGACAAAATGGAACCGTATCCTTTTAATGTGGTTAACTACTTGCTATTTGATCTTGTTGTTTATGTTATATATATATATATATATATATATATGATTTCTTGTATCTGCATATCATTTTGCACGCCCCGGTATGTTGCATCACCTTCCTCGCTAGGTAACATTGTTGCTCACTCCTCATTTAAACATGTTTCAGGAGAAGTTAAGGAGAATCCCCAGCTGATAGCAGTAGAGGAAGAAGAAGAAGTATACATAGATCAGAATTTTTGATTCTTGTGTGATAAGGTTGATTATGTGTGTAGTGTGTTTGAAGTTGTTGGTTGTTGTGCTTTTGAGACCTTGTGGTCTTATGTATAGTTGGTGAATGTAGTATCTTGTAATCTTATGAGATGGATGACTAAGTTAGATGACATGTAATAATGAATCCTAGTTTACTTTTCTTATTGCATGCTTGGGTGTTTGTTAACTTGATAAGAAACCTTGGTTATAGTCATATCCAACAACTTATAGTTAAAATTAATTTTGTTTTGCATGCTTGTGTGCTATAAGTAGATTTTGTTGTTCCAAGGCTCGGATGGCCTTGAGGAGCTGGTTGGCTTTATGAATCTTGAAAGCTAGGTTGTATGAATGGTTGATTGTGATTCAGGACTTGTATGTGACTGTTGGCAGGTTTCTAGATAGTCCTCTATATAGGGGAAACTCCGTCCGTTTTTTCCTAAATTTCGTGCCCGGGGTTTTGAAATTGGGTGAGAATAGCATGATAAATAGAAGTCCCGGTCTCGTGAGGGATCGGGGCGTTACACCCCGGACCCTGCTGCCATAGGGCGTTGCCCCCTTGGACCCCCACCGGGGCTACCGCCCCGGACCCCGTTATCAGGGGCGTTGCCCTCAATCCCTACCAGGGTTGTCGCCCCAAACTCTGCTATCAAGGACATTACCCTAATGCAAACAATTATTGATATCTATCATAGAAAGGACATTGATATACATAGCATCAAAATGGAGCTAATAAAATTGAGAGTATTAGAATAATAATAATAATAAATTTAACATCTCAATTTATATTAATATTACAAAAATTAACATAGTCATTAATAATTAAAATTAAAAGAATAAAAGAACTATTAAATAATAAGTTTAAATAGTATGTGGAAAGTTATTGGAGTGAAATTAAATAGAGTGTCTTTAAAATAAAGAGTATTATTGGAGTGAAGTTAAAATAAAGAGTTTTTAAAATAGAGAGTCTGAAATATAGAGTGTTATTGGAGTAAAATAGATATAGAGAGTCTGTAAAAGTAGAAAAAGACTAATCTAACTCTCTATTATAGAGAAAAAATAAAGAGGCTGTTGGACTTGCCCTTATGGCATATTTCACTTAATACGACAAGAGAGAAAAAAAAAAAATACACTGGTTGAATCATACCATGTTATCCTAGTTTTTAGAAAAAATGGTGAAATTTTCTAATTTGATTTTCTTTTTCAAGGGAAGGTCTAAATAAATCTTAAATTACTATAAAAAAAATATTGGACATTTTGAGAATTCATCTAGGGACCAATTCCCGCTTATTTTGATTTTTCAAAATGTGCATTTGCTAAATGCAAAATTCATTGGGTTCTAATTGAAAATTTTGTTGATCTTTTCACGCCAAACTTTTCAACCCTTCTAGTTAATAGTTTATGGTAATTATACGTTTGTAGGACAATAAAAGATTAAAAAAATTTGACTACTCACAAATGCCAATAATTCGTTAAATAGGCTAGTGGTAGGTTACCCCCTTAGCAATTGAAAATTAGGGTTCGAATCTCATAACGGTAGGGGCAGATGGGTTTAGGAGTTAAAAAATAAAAAATAAATTCCCGGACACCCCTAATAAAAGAACATCATTAAGCGTTTTTCCCTCAGGTGATAAATTATAATACATCCATTGACGATTGAACTCCATTTTGCTAAGTTCTATATTAAACCAAATAATTGAATTTCAATGAACATTTGAGGAAAATCAAACTTAGACTACGTGATGGTAGGAGTAAAAGAATTGATCAAACTTATATTAAGTTTGATAATAATTCAAGAAACATCCCAAAATTAAAAATCATTGATTGAAAATCTACAAACCTATTAATTGATCTCAATTTATTAAATTGAAATTTATGCATTAGAATTCTATAAATTCATTGTTTGAATTTCACAAAAATTGCAATCATTTTAGAAATTAATTTAATGGATGTTATCTAATTATCAAAATTTTCTTAATTTATTCCTAGGAATATGTTGGATCGATAGTTGATAGTTTGATCGAAATTGTAGAAATAAATTAATATGTTGCTAGTTTTAGGAGTTCTAAGAATACAAGAAACTCAAGAATTTAATTAATAGAAGTTATAAGAATTCGAGAAATTCGAGGAATATGAAAATTCTCGTTGCTAAATTAGATGATACGTATGGATTTGATAGTGTAGTAGAACGACATTGCACGTCAGTAAAGTAAAAAAAATTCATTCCAAAATAAATGATACCAATTAAAATTTACTAACCACAACAATATCCACTAACATTACGTGATTATCCAACACGCACCATGCACAATCATTAATTTAAAATAATAAAGTTAAATCCAAACTCCGAGATTACCACATTAATTTAAATTACAACATTAATAACAATACTAAATAGCATTTTGAAACTACAACACACAAAATATCATGTTAGTGAGACAATAACCAGAATATGAATAATAAAACTAAAAAACATAGAATCTAATAACTAAAAAAGCAAAAAGAACATATTATAAATACAAAATAAAAACAAATTATATTAACTAAAAGGAATAGCTTATAATTAATTAAATAACTAAAACCATAAAATAATAATTAAAAAACACAAAAATATAAATAAAAAACTTTACTTATGAATATTAATAAAAAATTAAACTATAGAAAATAATAACAAAAAAGAAAACATGAGTTTGTTAGCAATGTGTATGTGCGTTTATGTGAAAGTTGGGTCTTTGTGTGTATAAAAATCATATATGGGTGAGAGGGAAATAAAGCTGTGAGGGGGCGTTTTGTTCACGGATAGATTTTTTATTTTTGGGAATGTAGTTAAAAGTGTTTGGTTTGTTAAAAATATTCCTGAGAATATTTTGTCAAGTTCCTAAGAATGTTATTTTATTATTTTTGATTTAGATTCAATATTCCTAGAAATATTGAGCAATTTTTCAATAATGTCCCTAACTCAAAAAAATAAGAATATCAAACAAAATGTACAAATAACAATACATTTTGCATATTTTTGCTAATACGCGAGTAAAAAAATATTTAACGTATTAATACAATGAAAGTAAATTTATTTTTATAATTTATAAATTTTAACTTCACACTTCAAAATTAGAAACTTAAATTTATTATTTTTAAAAAAAATTAAAAATTAAAAATATTTATTTTATTTTTATTTTTAAAATTTTAAAATTATTTAATTTTAAATTTTATAATCTAAAATTTAGCATTAAAAATAATTTCAAATATAAAATTCTAGTGTACATAGAAAATTAATAATTTTATTTATTTCATTTTATTTTATTTTTATTGTTATTATTTTATTTATTCTAAATTTTTTTATTTTATGTAGTTTTATTTTATTCTTACTAATTTTATTTTTATTTATTTTATTTTATTTATTTTATTTTCTTATTTTAATTTTATCATTTAATTTTTTATTTTATTTTATTTTATTATAATTTTTTTTTTCTATTTTATTTATTTTTATTTTATTTTATTTTATTTTTTATATTATTTTATTTTATCTTTTTTATTATTTTATTTTTTAAATTATTTTATTGTATTTATTTTAATTTTGTATTTTTTGCGTTGGGTATTTAGGCCTTTTATTTTTTCAAAGTTATTCTCATGACTTAGGAATGTGAGATTCCCATCTCTTCTCATAGGAATAGAAATTGACCAAATCATGATAATATTGCATTCTCAGAAATGTGATATTGTCAGGAATATTTTTTTATTCCGCGAACCAAATATGTGAATGTCATATTTAAGAAATCACATTCCCATGAATCTTGTAATATTCCGTAAACCAAACGTCCCCTAAGTGTCTAAGTTTTGTATATCCAATTATTGAGTGTTGAATAACTTTGGTTCCTATTACAGACATGAGCTTTAAGCAAATGTCAACCAAAATCACCTCCAAAACATAGAGGAAGACTAAAGTGGAATGCACTAGTTTAATCAATATTTTTTTTCATGAAAGCCAAAGTTTGTGTAGAATTTATCAAACCTCTCTATAATAAGAGCTTAAGGTTAGAAAGTTTTTTTTTACTATAGTTTCTTTTTGATAATTTTACAATATCTAGACTTAAATAAAAAGAAATCAAGAGTTTGAATTTTAGCACCTAAGAGTTGACATTTTAGGGCCAATCTAGAAGTGTTTTTTTTTTTTTTTTGTAAACTTTTTTTTTAGAACAGTTTTCAAAAATAATTTTTAAGATTAAAAAAATGGAAAATTTGTTTAAGTAGAATTGTTTTTAGAACAAGTTTTTAAAATGAAGATATCCTTAAAATTATATGAATAATTTTTTTTTCTTTTATTGAACTACAAATTATTTTATTAAATTAATTAATTAACTTATTAATTATAATTAATTAAATAAAATGATTAACTAATAAATTAATAATTTTAAATAATTTATAAATAATTAATTAAATCAATAATTAATAAAGTAAATTAGTAATGAATATTTTTAAAACAATAAAGATAAAGGACCCGCGAGATAATTAATCCAAATAAATTTTACCTTTTTATCTAAAAATTAAGTATTAACACAGGTTTGATTGAATTAGTGCGCAAGTACAAAATGCCAATATGTGCAGTGATTGGTGAAACACACTATTAAGGTCAACTCCAATAGTTAGCCTTTTTTTTTTTCTTTCTTACATGTAGAGAATTTGGACCATTTCTCTATATTTAGGGATTCTCTATTTCAGTTTCACTTCAACAACTTTTCTATATCTTATTTTAAAGAATTTCTATTTCAATTTCACTCCAACGGCTTCTTTACATCTTATTTAAGATAATCTCTATTTCAGCTTCACTCCAATAGTTTCTGATAAATCTAGATTTTTCGTATTTTTAACTCATTAAATCATATACAATTGCATTATAATTCTGAGCTAAATTGTATATTTTACACAATTTTAGTGCAATGAAGGTTTTGGAGAATAAATGACAAAAAATGGCCATAAATACTAACATTTAGAACAATTTTTTGAGCAACACTAAAAGAGAATGGTAGAATGGTTTTGAAACCAGCAAATCGAGATTGAATTTGGCCAAATTGAGTGCGAAAACGAATTCAAAATGCTAAAAACCTTAAAATAGACCTGGTCAACGGTCAACGGACAAAGTCAACCGAGCAGGTCAAAGTCAAGTTCAGAGTCGAAGTTCATTTACCACAACCAGAAGCGTGCTCGAGTGCCTCTTTTCGAAAAAGGCAGACAAGTGATCGATAACGCATGCAAAAAGCAAAAATAAAAAATTCTTAGTGTAGAAGCGTGCTCGAGCACACTATTCATTAGCGAGCTATAAATAGCGCCTACAATGCTGATTTCGATAAAAACGGAAGCGAGTTTTGCCCTTTGCTTTGTATATAATTAGTTTTATTCATTTTTTAGCTTAGGAGTAGGTTAGTTTAGTTTAGTTAGGGTCCTAAAATAAAAGCCGGACTTATGAATTAATGCCATAACTTTGGAGAAATCAAGTCGGCCAAATTAAGACGTGCCTAAATTCGGTAACTTTTATTCTTGATTTCGATTTTCGTTTTATAATTTTAAACATAACACTTTATACTCTTATTTCTGGAATGATAAATAAGTGATGATATTTTTGTATATATTTAGACTTAGATTAATTCAAGTCTCATATTCTTTAATTACTTAGTATTATCAATTAATTATATGTATATTTGTAGTTAAGATATAATTAATCGAGAGTGCATATACGTCCGATTTTGTAAACTAGTAGCAATATGAGACTACCTCGGATGGATTACAGTCCGGTTGTACCAATACCTCTAAGTTACGTAAGTGAAAGATTAATTGTGAGATTGAATACAGTTCGATTGTACCAACACCTCCAATCTTGATATTCAATTAATCTCGTCACTTATGCATCCGAGGCCAACTTTAGAAGTAGGAGCTTGTAGCCTTATTTTTGAATGATTTATTCTTTTAATTTAAATTCATAATATTATACTTAAATACTCCGATCAAATTTATCATTCCAATCATGAACCTACTAAATTAAATTAACCACTCCTAGACTAAATTATTTTCTTTTCTTTTATTTACTACAACTTTTGAATACATATATGGACTCTTGGACTTAATTAAATTATCCGTGATGGGAAAGTCAAACAAATTATAAACTAAATTCTTAACTTGAAACCGTTAACTCCAATCTACTCACCGCAACTAGAGGTAATTCGAGGTAAACGCTATTTTCAATTATTTAACCTTATTAGTTTTTATCGTAAAATGACGCGATCAGCTTCCCTATTTTAGGGGTTCTATATTTTTTTTTATATTCCAAAATCTCTTTTTATTTTAATTAAATATATTATTTTAATTTAAAAATTTATTATTAAACTTTATTATTTATATTTATTAATTATTTATGATATTTTTTTATTTTTAATTATTAAAATATGACTATTGGAGACATTTTTTTTTTTTTTAAAAAAAAAGTGGAAGTTGGGTTTAAGATAGTTGTAGGGAATTTTTCAGTATCTTCATATGTGGAGATGTTGAAAGGTGAATGTAGAGATCTCTACATATAGAGATGGTTATAGGGATGTTATTAGGTCAACTCCAACAGTTTTCCTATTTTTTTTACCTATATGTTTAGAATTTGAATCATTTCTCTACATCTAGAGATTTTCTATTTCAATTTCACTCAAACAGCTTCCCAACATCCTATTTCAGGGAATCCCTATTTTAATTTCATTTCAACAGCTTTCATATTTTAGAGATTCCCTATTTTTGTTTTACTATAAAATCTCTTATTATTTTAATTAAACATATTATTTTAATTTTAAAACTTTTTATTAAACTTTTTTATTTATATTTGTTAGAAATATTGAAAGATAAACGTAAAAATCTCTACATATAGAATAGTTATAAAAATATTAATATCTCTACATATAGAGTAAATAAATGTATAAAGAATGGGTTGGAGTTGGCCTACCGAACTGGATTCGAAATTGATTTTGTTTGGACTTAAATTATGGGTTGAGGTATCCGACAAAAAAAAACATAGTGATAATAGCTTGAAGTTGTGTCAGGCTCGACCTCGTGCGTTATATAAACCCCATCATGTAGCGATAGAAACACGCTTTTCAAGTTGAAATTCCGTTATAATATGTGTTAAACACTATTACCTTCAATGAAAAAGAAAAAAGAAAAAAAATACACGCACAGCTGCTTTGTTGTGTGGGTGTACCTCCTTCAGAGCTTCTCCGGTCCTTTTGGAGATAAAGGTCCTCAAGTACAACCAAACTAGTATGTGATCTCGTCTTCTACTTCCTTTTTCTTTATTATTTTTCCATATCAATATGTTTTTCGGTTTAATTTTCTTTTCTTTTGGTTTTTGTTTCTTCTTTTCCTCCTCCTCCTCCTTTTTTTTTTCTTAGGAACTATGCATGTTTAATTTATATTTTATGCACAAAGATTTTTTTTTCTTTTCTTTTTGTACTTTCGTTTTCTTTTCTTTTAGCATGTGAAAGTTAAGAATTTTAGTTCTTTTATAAATAAAGATGTTGACTTTAGGCGCTTCAGTAGCTTTTGTATGTATAAAGGCTTCGAAATTGTGAAAAAGAGTGCTTATGCACATTGGTTACGCAATTGTAAGCATACTTTATATAGGAAAAAATGACTTATTGTGTATCAAGGTGCTAACTTTTTCACTTCAGACGAGTTAAGACTTATTTTTGTCATTAGGGTGTTGACTGCCAGGCTTATTACATGATCCCTGCGATAGATTTTGAGATTGGAGTGTGTTATTAGTGATGGAAATACTTAAAACTTATGGTCTCTCTGTCATCATCAGAGTGTTGGCGTGCATAATCGATTTGTCTCCATAAGCTTATTAAATATTATGTTTCAATACCTTGAGGTGCTTTTAAGTTTGTGATGATTCTATTTTGTGCGTGATATCGCGAGTGACTACTGGTTTCTGCTGCAGATTTGATAGAAGATTGTAAAAGTAATAGGGGATGGTATAGGTTAAAAAGGAGTAGAAGGGTGTCCAGGTAATGGAATCCCCTTGACGCAATTTTAGGATACAAGACACCCATTCTTTGCCGATCCTTATATAAGGATATCTTCTCTAATGGCATCAGTTCCTAGGCATTGCAATGCATACTTAATCGTAGTTACATATATGTTGTTATTTCTTTTCTGAATTGGTGAATTGGTACGCTAATGTAGTTTTCATTTCTTGAACTCTTTTCTATCTATTTTGATTAGAACAGTGGCCAGTAAGATGGAACCTAGTTGTGCTGGAAAGGTGAAATATGAGCTGAAATATGACGATTTGGTGAAGTACACTGACAACTTTAGTGAAGAAAACTTTCTTGGTACTTTTCAATTTGGCAAAGTGTACAGTGGAAAAATTGAGCAGTTTACACATGAAATACAACATGTAATGGTGAAGATATGGGAAGTTCCAGAAATATATGTATATTACAAGGGAGATAATGAAGCCAGACTGATGGTTTGTTGTTTGAATAGTTAAAATTCTACTCTCTAATTAGTATCTTTCCAGATCATCAGTAGCATACTTGTAATGCTTCTTTTCTGTATTGTTTCAGCATGAAGTCACGTTGCTTTGACATGAAAAACTGATCAGCCACCCAGGGATGATAGAGTTGTATGGATATTGCTGGGATGGTAAACAACTTGGTACCATCTACAATTTTAAGCCATTAGATATTGTTCATAACCTAGTCCCTAAGGGTAAGTATCTTTATATTCTCCTGTATCGCCTGAATCGGATTTACAATTACCATCGCCATTATTAATGATGTTGACTTTTGGTAACAGCACATAGTGTACAAGTCTAATGAAATTTGTTAGGATCTGATTTAGCTAATATTTTATTGGCTATGTTTTAAGCAAAAAATATGGATAATATTGCGTGTAGAGTCTTGTTTGTTGCAGGTACGTTGTTATGTAGAATTCAAGTGCAAGAGATATTCGAGTGTTGGGGAGTTCTATTGCAAGAGGTATTCTTGTCAAGAAGAGTCCAAGTTTAAATAGACTCTATGCTGTGAAGAAGTTTCAACATCTTTGGAGATAAGGTGATAAGATGATAAAGTTCAAACTATCAATAACTCTTGAGCTAAAGAGATGGACGTGAAAACACTTCTACAAATACTCAACGTCTGCAGCAAATCCTTTATATAGGCGTATTAATTCTTAGTTGAAGTATAGCGAACAGTGAGTAGAAAATAAGGAGCTGAAACGTGAGATAGGTGTAGGTTGTCTGTGTCAGGTCGTGTTGCAACATGCTGTGTAACAGAGTTTGCTGAATGTTTTAATTAGTGTTGCAACACAGTCTATTTTTGTCATATGTATTGACCAATCCATCTAGAGTTTCAAGACTCTTTTATTTATGTTTTAGTATACATTCTTCGGGAGAAGAAGGTGTGTTCTTGGGAGAGAACTTTTGTAAGTCGAGGGGAGCTCGCCAAACTAGAGAATCTACTAAGGGAGTCTTACACCTAGGTGGCAAGGGTTAAGAGGGAGTCTTCAATTGCGTAAGTTTCCATTGGTGTCTGTAATTTCTTGAAACTTAGTGGATTGGTTTGTTGGCCAAGGGATGGCCGTGTGGACGTAGACCAAGTTGGTTGAACCACGTTAAAATTTATGTGTTCTTACTTTTATTGCAACAAATTTATTTTTCTACAAATTTACTTAGTTGATTTGTTTAATTATCAAATTAATTAAATAGCCAGAAACTTACAAGTAGCATCAAGAGTAGGTTACTGAACTAACTCAGTTAGATCTTTGGGAAAGTTTTTTTTCTCTGGCTGTTTTACAGATATGGACACATTTCGGGATGAAAGTTCAATTACCAAACCACCACTATTGGATGGATCAAACTACTCATATTGGAAGGCTTGAATGAGAACATTTATCAAATCCATTGATGAAAAAGCTTGGAGGGCGGTTGTCGTAGGATGGGCGCATCCTACAATGAAGAATGATGAAGGAATTGATGTGCCGAAAAATAAAGATCAATGGACCGCAAATGAAGATCGTTTGGCTAACAATAATTCTAAGGCTTTAAATGCGATTTTTAATGTTGTAGATCTAAATCAATTTAAGCTGATTTCAACTTGTGAAACTGCTAAAGATGCTTGGACTATTTTACAGACTGCATATGAAGGAACAACAGCTGTCAAAGTGTCCAAGCTTCAAATTATTGCAACAAGATTTGAGGAACTGAAGATGCAAGAGGATGAGACTATTGCAGATTTCAATGGCAGGTTGTGTGACATTGCAAATGAGGCGTTTGCACTAGGTGAAAAATATTTAGATTCAAAGCTTGTGAGGAAGGTGTTACGATCACTTCCTGAAAGATTTGCCATCAAGGTTGCTGCCATCGAAGAAGCAAAAGTTGTTGATGACATGAAGTTGGATGAATTAATGGGTTCACTTTAGACATTTGAGATGAAATTTAAATAGTAAAGAAGAGAGAAAAATATTGTATTCCAAGATGAAGTTCAAAGTCAAAATGATCAAAGCTCTTACTATGATGAAGATACAAAAATTACTGAATCTTTAGCATTGCTCAAGAAGAATTTCAACAAAGTGCTGAAAAAATGGAAGAAGCAGAGAAGTGGATATAGGCCAGCAACTTTTGAAAGGAAGTAGTCTGTTGCAGGAAATCTAGAGACATCCAGAAGGAAGAATGGAAGAACGTTCGAGGAGAAGAAGAAAAATAAAAGCATTAAGTGCAGGGAGTACGAAGGTTTTGGTCATATACAAGTTGAATGTCCAAATACTTTGAAGAAAAAGAACAGAGCGATGAACACCACTTGGAGTGATAAAGATTCAGATGATGTTTCTGAAGGTGATGAAGGATACACAAGTAACTATGTTGCATTCGCTGTTGCAACAGGACAAAATGGCGGAAAGACTGTTTCAGCTAATGTCGCACCATCTGTTGCAACAACGTTTACAACAAAACATGTGCTTTCAGATGACAGCAGCATGAATTCAGAAACAGATAGCGATGATGAGCTGGATGAAGAAGGAATCATGAAAGCATACAAGAAGATGTATGAAAAATGGCTGATTGTATGCAACAAGAATCGAGAGCTTGAGGAAAATATCAATGGATTGGAGGAACAAAAAACTGATTTGACAAAATCAGTGAGAAACCACCAGATCCAAGCAGCCGAGAGTCAACAGATGATTGAAGAGTTGCAATTGGAGCTGAAACAATTTCAGCAAAATGTGAAAATGTTAAATTCTGGTACTTTTTTGTTTGATCATATGTTGTCAATTCAAAAGCCAAATGGAGATCATACTGGGCTTGGTTATCAAGGAGGTACATCAATTGGCAAAACTGTCATTGTCAAAGAAAATGAGGAACCGAGACTGGAACCGCATGTTGCAACATCCCCTGCGACAAAGGCAAAAATTTCAGAAAGAAAGCGAAGGAGATTTGTTCCAATATGTCATTACTGCGGCGTTCTGGATACATCAGACCACGATGCTATAGGTATATTGATGATCTGAAAAAAGGCATGTTTGTCAATCCCTTCTTTCATGATAAGCCTAGGAAATCACCAAAAGTAAGGGTTGATTTGTCGCAACAAAACTTGAAACAGATCTGGGTAAGAAAATTTGACACATTTGATGCATTCAAAAATTTGTGCTTAAGGTTAAAAACAGAGAAAAGTTATAACATAGGGAAGGTTGTTAGAATAAAAAATGATCATGGTAGGGAATTTGAGAACTTTGTATTTACTGAATTTTGAATATCACATGAGTTTTCAACACAAAAAAAAAAATGGTATAGTTGAAACGAAAAAAATTGTTTTAGAATATGTTGCAACGGAACATCAACTAGTAAACATTTCACTAAGGCACTTAACTCTGTGAGATTTGAATTTTTGAGAAAAGCTATTGGTATTTGTACCAATTACTGTTGGCACATGCATTGAAACATGAAAGTGATAAGTCTCAAGAGATGTGAAAGTTTAATAATTAAATCATAAATTGAGATTTATTATTTGAACCATACTTCTTATGCACACTATATTTTGATCTGATTGAGAAACTAATTTTAATGGTTTGCAAGTGCAGGAGTTTAAACTTCCTAGTGACTTTGGATATAAAGAGAAGTCTCTTTATCCATTCCTGTACTCTATTCACTCATGAAAGTGGAGAAAAAAAAAAGGAAAAAAAAAGAAAAAAAGGAGAAAGTGGAGACTGGAAAAAGCTATCTAGACTAGATTGAAGGATCTAGAGTGAAAGCTACCAAGTCTAATGTTCATTTGAAGGAAGAAAAAAAAATGTTACAATGTGATTAGACGATCAGATTGTTTGAACAGGTTGTTTTAAATTCTAAATCTTTCAAATCCTGATTCTGAGGTATTTCAAGAAAGATCTTTATATAGCCTTCACACACACACATGGTTCAAGTTATAAATTCTTGTGTGATTTAAGTATTGAATAAATCTAATTTTCTTGTTGATGACATCACAATCAATGTGGATTTTATGTGACATTCATTGTTTTGTGTTTGAGAAATATTTCATAAGTTTAAGTGCTTAAGTGGCTGATTGGTAAAGTGTTGTTGCCCCATATACAGAAACAATTTCTTTCAACTAAACTTGTGTCGTAAGAGGAAAAAATGGGAAAATAAGTTTTTCTTTGACGTCAATTCTGTTTGTTGACATGATAGATATTTGTTGACATTGGTAAGCTGAAAAGTTGTGATTTTTTAAGAAGAGTTTAAGTTGCAATAAACTTGTGTCTTATTGTTTTTTTATTAACTCTAGGACTCTAATCATTGAAAAAAAATTTCTTCTATAAAGTTTTCTCATATAAGGTTCTTCTTGTCTTATACGGATTTCTCTCTTATCTCTTCTCTACTCACCACTTCATCTTCTTGAGAAATTTCTAGGGCATTGTTTTACAGGTTTTTTGAAAGCTAAGTAGATATTCAGGGGGAGCCTCGAGCTGAAGGGCATGTTAGACCAACCTATGCAACAGTTTCTGATGTGTTGTTACAACAGGTGCAGAAACATCAAAGTGCAGTCTATGAGTTGTGTAACGATCAAGCCACTGTTAAAGCTAATCAACAGGACAACAGGACCTACTTGCTTTTGTTTACAAATCTGTTGTTTGAATGTTCATTTGATTGATAATTATTGCTCTGATCCTTTACTAGTTTTGTTTTTTGCTATGATACTTTGCTATGTTTATATTTTGCTACATTCCTCTGGATCCATATTTATGTTTGATGTTTTATGTTATGCTTCTATTGCTCTGATACTCTATTATACTACTTTGGTTTCTTTTGTCAAAGGGGGAAATGGATCCCACAAGACAATGGTTTGATTTATGCTTTCCTAAATTTTGTGTTACAATGTCTTTTTGATGATTGAATTTGGCAGGATGGTTTATAATTATTTGGTTTATGTTTTGAGCTTTGCTTAATTATGAGTTACCTTGCTAAGGGGAAGATTGTTTACATTGCTTATTTTGATGCTAACCATTACTTGTGAATTTTTGCCAAAACAAAGCCAAAGGGGGAGATTGTTAGGATCTGATTTAGCTAATATTTTATTGGCTATGTTTAAGCAAAAATTATGGATAATATTGCGTGTAGAGTTTTGTTTGTTGCAGGTACGTTGTTATGCAGAATGCAAGTGCAAGAGATATTCTAGTGTTGAGGAGTTCTATTGCAAGAGGTATTCTTGTCAAGAAGAGTCCAAGTTTAAATAGACTCTATGCTGTGAAGAAATTTCTACATCTTTGGAGATAAGGTGATAAGATGATAAAGTTCAAACTATCAATAACTTTTGAGCTAAAGAGATGGACGTGAAGACACTCCTACAAATACTCAACGTCTGCAGCAAATCCTTTATATAGGCGTATTAATTATCAGTTGAAGTATAGCGAGCAATGAGCAGAAAATAAGGAGCTGAAACGTGAGATATGTGTAGGTTATCTGTGTCAGGTCGTGTTGCAACATGTTGTGTAACAGAGTTTGCTAAATGTTTTAATTAGTGTTGCAACACAATCTGTTTTTGTCATATGTATTGACCAATCCATCTAGAGTTTCAAGACTCTTTTATTTATGTTTTAGTATACATTCTTCGGGAGAAGAATGTGTGTTCTCGGGAGAAAACTTTTGTAAGTCGAGGAGAGCTCGCCAAACTAGAGAATCTACTAAGGGAGTCTTACACCTAGGCGGCAAGGGTTAAGAGGGAGTCTTCAATTGTGTAAGTTTCCATTGGTGTCTGTAATCTCTTGAAACTTAGTGGATTGGTTTGTTGGCCAAGGGATGGCCGCCTGGACGTAGACCAAGTTGGTTGAACCATGTTAAAATTTATGTGTTCTTACTTTTGTTGCAACAAATTTATTTTTCTACAAATTTACTTAGTTGATTTTCTTAATTATCAAATTAATGAAATAGCCAGAAACTTACAGAATTGTAGATAGTTCACAAAAATGTAATTTTATGCTACAGAGGTTTGAAATGGAGACTCGAGTAGATATGAGAAGGGAAGAAATCAACTAAGTTTTATTTTTTTTTCTTATATAGTGAAACAATAGCTTCTTTAGAGTGATATGTTATCTTTAGTTAATGTGTTCATGTTCATGGGTATGTTTTAGGTAGATTCTTGCTGGATTTCATGTTTGAGTTCTGTTTCCTTAAGTGCTTACACTCTTAACATAATGTAGAGATTCCTATGACGCATTTTTCATCATAGTATTTTGGTCAAATAATGAAGTATTTGAATATCATGTTGACTTGATTATTGATGCTTAGTTTTGCTCATCTATAGATAGCTTTACTTAGCTCCAAAGAATCAAGGTTGCCGTTGGATTTGCTCGCCTTCTTAAATTTTTTCAGACTGGAGATCCACAATATAAGTCATTCCTGGTTCGCAATATTGCTGCAGCTCATATTGTGGTTGACGAGGTTTGGTTTGTCCCTTATTTGTTTTCGAGCTTTTATTCCTCAATCCACTGATTCCTTTCTTCATATACCTCCCCACCAATAGATAGAGACAAATAGGAATAACCGAACCATGTCTACAAAATGCTAGTTCCATGTAGTTGCTTTAAAGCCAACGTGACCTATAGATAGCATTCGTTTGTCAACTGGTGGACTCATCCTCAATGCCGTTTAGGCTTCTTAGTTCAGCTTGATTACTCTTTGCAGCTTGTCATTTTCTTTCACACATCAAAAGAGCTGAATACAAGTTCACTGTTAGTTTAAGTAGTTGATACTATTATTTTTTATTCAGGAATACAATCCTAAATTATATGACTTTGGGTTGATCAGTGGTGGAATTTTTCCTGATAGAACGATATACCAATGTTATTACTTGCTTGGAGTCTATGGCTACATTGACCTATATGTTCGGACATGTATGTGAGATTGTCAAATGTAAGGCTCTACTACCATGTCATAAATTGCTTCTTCTCGTGAGCCATATAATTCTTCTGAGTCTCCGTCACCTATTTATCACCCCTATGCCCAGTTGGCATGTGAACTAATTACCCCATTTATATGTGTATACCTAGTTGGTATGTCAATTAGACAAACTTTTTTTTACTAATAGATTTCGAGCATCGTTTGACAGGTAAATGGTCTAAGAAGGTAGATGTGTTCGCATTTGGTGTTATATTGCTAAATCTGATCACCAAAAGAGTGTATACAGAAGAAGAGAGACAGTCATCGGATGTAAGTCATCTCCTTTATTATTAGGCCTGGGATCATTACAAATGTGAAGGAGTGGACACTAGCATTGAAGAACCCCTCTTCTATTCATTTGTTGATCAAAGTTTGACAACAGATCTTGATTTTTCTTCCCGCGATGGACGTAAAATTACAAAGTGGGTTTCCAGATCAACGTCCTTCAATGAAGCAAGTGATGAAGCATTTACTGAAACTGCAAGTTGTGAAGAAACATATTGAATTTTTGGGCCTAGGCCCAAAACTGCCTGCTGGTGTTGATGATTAGTAATCTACTCGTGTTGGCATGGAAGTCAGCGCGATAAACTTATTCCATTCTGCTATATATTTAGCATTGTTTGGTATTAATTTAACATATTGACCGTCTCTGGTTGTATCTATTCAAGTTAATAACATACTACAGTAGAACCTCTTTAAATTAATAACGTTGAGACCATCAAATTCTATTAATTTAGTGATATATTAATTTATCGATAAATTAATAACTATTAATTAATAGAGATATTTTTAATTTTTTTTGGATTTATAATAAATATATTATGATTATAATGTCTTTTTTTGAAAAGTGACTTGTATTTTTTCAGTCCAATTTGAAAAGATAAGTAATGAGAATATAAGATAAAATTAATTTAGTAGAATTAAAACAAAGTTTCTTTAATCTCGTATCCAAGTGCTTGTAGGATTAGGATGAGAACTAATTTCTCTAATCTTGTATCATAATCCTTGTAAGATTATCTCAATTTTTTTTATTTAAATAATTAAATATGAGATTCAACTAGATTTGAAGTTCAATAAAAGACAAGCTACTCTTAATTCATACTTTAAGAAAATTACATAGTTAATTTATCATGTACTTTTTAGCTAATTATTAATTTATGAAATATTTGGGTCAATAAAATACAAAGAAATTTTTTTAAATGTATTATCTTATAATTTTATCGAATTTATCAATTTTTTACACTGGTGCCAAGTCGGGACCTGACATTTTTATTAATTAAAAGAGATTATTAATTTATCGAATATTAATTTAAAGAGGTTTTACTGTATTAGTTTCAATGTCAATGTCTAAGGTTTAATTTACACAATTTCACCAACATTAGCAGTGAATAAATATGGGAATGGGTCAAGTAAGCTTACCTAATGCCTAAAAATGGACAAAGCAAGATTGTCTAAGGTTCCGTTTGTTTGCCGTAAAATAACTTGCTTATGAAAATATTTTCATAGGAAAATATTTTCTTAGAAAATAGAATATTTTCTGGTGTTTTGGTTCCGTTTGTTTGCTGTAACTAGAAAATCGAATATTTTTTGGTGTTTGAAAAATGTAAAATGTTAACACTGGAAAATTGGGAAAATGTAGTCATTATTTTTTACTAAAAAATATTTTTTAGTTGACCAATTTCGAAAAATTGGAAAAATATTTTACAGCAAACAAACGGAGCCTAATTGTATGGAAAAGGCTCAAAGACGTTTTGTAACCAACTGTGAAAAATCGACTGAATATTCTAGACTAGAAACATGATTTATTAGTCCTTGAAAGTTTTTACTTTTTTTATTAAGTATAATTTTGTAATTGTTGGACTGAAAAGTCTAGATATCTTTAAAATTGGTTTATTTATTTATTCACTTATATCCAGTTTGATTCAGCATTCAGCACATGCACTCTTTTAAAATCGAATTATTGAATATCACCCTTTTATCTCAAAATTGGGTATAACACGAGTTAGAAATTAGGCATAATACAGGTTTGATTAAATTAGAGTGCAAGTGCAAAACGCCAATACGAAGGGTGAAACACTATTGTAGAACTTCTTTAAATTAATACTCAATAAACTTATAATCTTTTTTAAATAATAAAATAATTCAGTCTCGACTTGAGACCAATAAAAAAAATTAATAATCTTGATAAAATTACAAGATAATACATTTAAAATATTTTCTTTGTATTTTACAAACCCAAATATTTTATAAATTAATTATTAGTTAAAAAATAAAAAATAAATTGATTATGAGATTTTCTAATCAACATTAGCTTGTCATTTATTCAACTTCAAATCTAGTTAAATCTCATCTTTAATTGTACACAGTGCGCTAAAAGTCCTGAGTTACTTTCTCATATTACAACAAGAAGTTTTAGAGTATCATTGATGTTTTGAGTGCTCTTTCATGACACCGGTTCTAAAAGACGTGTATCATAATCAACTTCAACTTCAACTTTATCTTGAGAACACCTATTATATTGTCAATAATCTCATCTACGATCAAAACCTCTGTATTGGTATCATTTTCACCAAGAAAATTTAAGAGGTAATTGACATCTATTTTTTAACAATATCCAACTCATTTATTTTCCTTCAATTCATTAATGATGTGTCTATCTTTATAAATTAATTTATCAATAAATTAATATTTTTCTAAATTAATAAATTTTAGGAGATCGCAACATTATTAAATTAATTAGATTATACTATATTGGAGTTGGAGTTGGACTCCAAATTGGAATGGGACACGTAAATAATGGGTTGATGTAACATCCGAGCCTAGAGAGACTTTAATTTATTAAATTTAATTATCATAATTGCATAAATGCCCTTATTTGACCTTTATTTACTTTATTTTCTTAAAAATTTATGTTTACAATGAACCCGGGTAAATTTTAAATTGCTTTATTTTTTGAATTTGATATTTTTTCACCTGAACATTATTGTATTTAATATATTCGTTCATTGTTGGAATGTGCATTTCATGTCCCGAGCATGAGGAAAATAAATATTTTTAGTGTCCCCGAGTGAGTAGTAAAATTTAGTTTCTTTGAGCATTTAGCTTTCTAACTATTTTTTTTCTTACTAAGTTAATTTAGACCAATTATATTTAATTAAGCCCAATCCATTATCTAGGTCTTTTAACTAATTAAATATATTATTGTACTTGTGTTATTTGATAAATAAAGCAAAGCATAGTCAAAGATAACAAAAGAAAAAGAATAGGAACCATGAGCAACATAGTATTTTTTTTTGGTCAATCTATTAGTTAAACTAAGTTGTCTACTTAATATATATATATATATATATATAATATATCATATATATATAATACTAGATACAACACACAAATAAGCATAGCAAAAAAAGGAAAGGAAATTGACAAATAGAGAGAGAAAACCGTGACCTCTTTGAAGCTTAGGGTTTGGGTTCTTCTTCATTTTTCTTTTATTTTAGCAAGATCTAAGGTGTTTTCAAGCTAATTCATTCCATTTATTAGCTATACAAGGTGAGGGGATCATCCTAATTGGTATTTTTATTATTTTCTTGTTTTGTTAAAAATTGCTAATGTGTAGAAAATTGATTTATGGAGCTAGAAATGTTTAATTTAGTAGGGATTTAGCATGCTAAGTGTGTTTATAGCTCTCTAATACTTATGAAACAAGCTTTTACATGTTAACTTTAGTTGTAGTGTTTACTTGTAGTTTATGCTCAAAGTTGTATTCTAAGTGTTTGATAGAAGTACTAAGTGAAGGATAAATGCTACAAGCTATGCCTACATATCATGTTTATGATCTAAACTAGCTAAATTGCAAGAGAAATTGGTAAATCAATTCATGCCCTGCTTGGTCAGTCCACTGCCCTGTCTTTCGAAGTTTTTTTTGACCTAGTAAACGTACTCGAAACTTAATGAAATATACACAGCAGCTAGATTAGGCAGTTTAGAGCAAATGTTGATGTCTAGGACTAGGGCTAATTCTAACATTTTAGGCCTCCGATTTAGCCATTTCCAAAATGTGTCGGGGAAAAATCGCTGGTGAATGGCAGATTGCATGATGATTTTGTAGAGGTCATATCTCATTGAATATAACTCTAAATTGAGATCCGTTTGAGGCTAAACCTATATAAATTCGATGAACTAAATTTATGTGAATTTTTAGAGTTTTTGGAGAACAATTAGGCTGATAACCAAAGCAGCAAAGTCAAGCCAATGTAGACTAAAATTTCAACTTATCTTGCTACAGGTTTAAGATGCCTTGATGGTTGGTTCTAGCGAATAATGAGCAATTTTAGGTAGTACGAAGCTTAATGGTGATGAATGGTGGTTATGTGCGAATGCTCAATTGAATTGGAGATAGATACTTGCCATCTAGTGAATCAAGAGAAAGAGTAGTTCTATGAATACTAGTATTAGCTATGAAAGGGAGTTATTGCAAGTTAGAAAACTCAAGAATGTGGTTAAGTATTGTAAATTAAGTTAAGTGATTTTAGTGCTTTGGATGGTTTAGCTTGGTAATCTTAGTTTAATGAATGTAAATAATGCACCTAGCGAAGTTAAATACTTTAGAACCCCGTATGTGCTTAATGAGATATTTGAGGACGAATGCAAGATTCATGAGTAATTAACATGTTATAACTTAGTAACTAAAGTGTAATATTAAAGCATACTATCTAGTGCCTTTAATGTATTTTGTGTTAAGCTTGGTTTGAATGCTATTTTCTTGAGTTTTAATTGTAGTTAGTAGTTAATGAAATATAGTTAGATTGAGTAAAGTATAAGTTGTTAACCAAAGTGCCTTAACTTATCTTTGTGCTTTATGTTAAACTAGAAAAGGTTGTTTGAATGTGAATGATTGTAATGCTAGAATTCTTGCTTTAACTTAGTGTAACTAGTGTTGCTTAGTGAATGTAGCTAGTTGGAACCCCATGTATGTTATGTGGAATGTTCGATAGGGAATGCAAGCTAAGTGAATTAAGAAGCATTATCAAGATATGTTATGTAGCTAAGGTAATGTAGTGCATATTAGAGATCTTAAAGTAGGCTTAAGGTTAACCTTAAAGAGTGTGTATTAGTTTAACTGCAATCAAATCTAACTTGTTCTTAATTAAGAATTCTATTTGAATTCTAGCTATAGTGCATGCAATTGGAGAAGGTATGAGGGGATTCTTGGCTTAATCCAAGGTGAGGTAGTCTTCATCTCTTGTATGCATTTTAACTTGATTTATTGTTACTAAATTGAATTATTTAGTAGTTGATAAAGTTTATATGTAATATTTTACTTGCTATCTTGAGTTTTTTTTGTGTTATTTGTGATTAACTGTGATGGTGGCCTACTTTGTCGTTCCTCTTACGTGATTTGATATTCTTGTTTCTCATGATCTTGTCTTGGGGTTACGCAACCTTTTCGGACATGGTAGCATCGATAAACACGGGCGGCATTGGGCTTGTCGTGCTCCCTTGACTACCATGGTACCTATTCCCTTTCTCTCGCTGAGTATACTCCACTACCCTAGAGGCGTGATTCACCTATTGGGCATATGGACCTACCTCAGGAGAAAGGGTCGTAGGATCGGGGTACATCCGGAGTACCCCATTTGGAGGAAAAAGGGTTTTTCCAGTACTTGCTTGAAGATCTTGGCTCGTGGCTCGTGGTTGAAGACAAACGTGGAACCGTATCCTTTCCTTTTTATACGTGGTTAAATACTTGTCTAATTAACTTTGTTACGTTGGGTTGTATATGTTGTTATCTTTGTTGCATCTCATGAAAGAATTCCTCGATATGCTGCATCACCTCCCTCGTTGAGTAACTTGGTTACTCATTCCTCTTTTCAACATATTTCAGGTAAAGCTGTAGATTGGATTGCCTCCTGTGTGGTCTAGTTACTCTATCAGTGTGTAAAACATAGAAGAGTGTGATCATGATATGCTTGTATTGTATTTGAAACTTTGTGTCCATGTATGTATTTATGTTATATCAAGGAATGTAATATTAAAGTTTTAGTTTTGTTTGATGATTAGGTACTAGTGGGCTTCTAATATTTTCTATTTGTTTTATTTTATTACTTAGTATTGCATGCTTGTGTGGACGATGAAAACTAGTTGGTTGGTTGGACACAAATTATAAGAAAGCTTGATTGATAATGTAGAGTGGTATGAAAAGTGGATTAAAAAGATAGAACTTCAATGGATTTAATTTTGCATGTTTGTATGTTATGTTGTTGGGTTCCAAGGCTCGGATGGCCTTGAGGAACTAGTTGGCTTTATGAATCTTGAAAGTTAGGTTATATGAACGGTTGATTGTTGTTCAGGACTTGTATGTGACTGTTTACAAGTTTCTAGATAGTCCTATATATAGGGGAAACTCTGTCCGTTTTTTCTTAAATTTCATGCCTGGGGTTTGGAATTGGGTTGAGAACAACAAGATTAATAGTAGTTTGGGTTCCGTGAGGGATCGGGGAGTTACAGTTGAGGTTGAGGTTGAGGTTGCAGTTGCGGTTGGACCACATACGGTCACAACCACGTGCGTAATACTAAGTATCTTACATAAACCCTCTGGTATTATAAAAAACACTTTTGAGAGCTGCTTTGTCGTGTGGGTGTCTGTACCTCCTTAAAAGATTCTCCTGTCCTTTCGGAGAGGGAGGCCCCATAGAGCAACCAAACTAGCATGTGACCTCGTCTTCAACTTCAAAAGATAACCACGCCAATCATTCAGAGGTTGTTGTTCTGCAATTTCTTCCTGGTCGTATTCTTAATAACCACTACGATAACATGCCATGCTATGCTGTGCTCTGCAATTTCCTTGGTCCTTTTCTTTATCTTTCTTCTGATACAAAAGTTATACAACCCAAACACGGTAATTGGATATGATGGACTACCACACGGATGCCGCTATATACGTACTGTAACCATGACAGATGCTGGTATGCTCTGCAATAATTAAGTCCATGATGCTATGACGAGTAAAATTGACCAATGGTAATGGAGAACTTTTTGATACATTGCAGACGGATATCAGTCTCTCTGTGAGAGTATGGGATCCACACTCCACCGTGTACAAGAGGGTTTTGAGCTCTGGTGGATGTATGAAATAGTTATCTCTAAATAATATTAGATCCAAAGAATTGGTTTGAAGACTTTGAGTTTAGGGATAATTTGAGGACTTTGAGGTTTAAAGAACAACATTTTATTTTAGATAGTCTAATAGTTGCAATGCCAACAATTATTTAAGTCTATGATGTCATGGATTTATAATATATTTTTTTGCTAGGAAATTAATCATTTATGATGTCATGGATTTATAATATTTGCTTATGAAAAAAGTAGCATTACAGAAAAATGTTTTGGTACTCTAATATAAAAATTCTGCCATAGCTTCAAATTCTGGGCTCTCAATAGGCCATACTAAATTTTAAGCGTTTTTTTTTAGAACATTTTTCCTAAGTACCGTTGTCTCTTTCTTATTTTTTTATGTGTAAACAACTCAATCAAAGTTGTTTATCAACGGTGATAAATTTATAATTGCTCTTTTGGCCGCCATTTCTAATTCATCGCTCAACGAATCGTGTGATTGGGGTACAAAGGAGAAACTTAAGGAAATTTTCCCTGTAGATTGGAGTTGGAGTACAATAATATTCCTCTTGGCTTGTATCAATTTATAAACTTAGACTTTCATCTTACGGGATCGACTAATCCGTTGTATTTTATTGTTGTAATTGAAAGTGTTTTTGACAAAAAAAAAAAAAATACCGTGTGGCAGACTTCTTTGGCGAAAGAATGTCGAATGTCTAGATTATCTTTAGATTGGATTTCAAATTTGTCGCCTACATTATATTTCTTTTTTCTGATGACCATGTCCATCCCTACTTGGGAATTGGTTAAGTGTACTTTTGGTTAAGATCAATCAAATATATTTTTGACAAATAAAAGGGAAACCTCAATTGAAAAATAGTACAGAATTTCGAAACAAAATGATTCCATTAATACATCAAGAAATAAACCACGAGAAGTGTCCATTTTAATCGAAATTCTTTTTTAACTTTTATCGAACAACTCTGTAACAGTTAACCATGAGAAGTGTCCATTTTGACCAGAATTCTTTTTTTATACTTTTATCGAATAACTTTGTAATAGTTAATCAGATTTGTTCCAAAATAGATAAGACTTCTTGTATTGTCGGACGCATCTCAAATCTTTCTTCCGTGCATCTGATCCCTAGCTCCGTCAATATAATGGCTTCGCCATTAGTGCATCCAAAATCTCTCCATGCATGGTGTTTGAAAAAATCTTTGCTTTGACTATCCAGTTGTGTTTTTGCTGATATATGAATGTCTTTTGCGTTTCTGTTTTTTGCATATGCTTGCACCTGTTGGATCAAATTATTTCTTCCCTCCATTTTGGAGTTGTCCCGACATCTTCAGCTCTCGTTAAAAGCTCGAGGATGATCATTCCAAGACTATAGACATCTGAGGCTGAACTTCCACTTCCTGTCATTAATTTCATTGTGAGGATCAGTTAGAAAATGAGTTCGTCCGAACAAAAATAAGGAAATAAATTTATTTAAGACGTTCACATAACAAAATTATATAAAAAAAAAAAAGTGAGATAAACACATTCCACATAACATGTGAAAGAAAATGATATAATAAGTGGTGCACCCATTCCCGAGATGAGGGCCCAACTTGACTCAAGACCAAGACTCTTTATAACTCGTACCAATAACAACATTGAGTGGCCAGAAGTTGATTGAAAAGGACATTCCACATAATATTTACGAAAAAAAGGTGAAAAGTGAGCTAAAAAACATCAAAGAAATGCAATTATTTTGTGTTTGTGTTGTCATATAATACAAGTAAGAACAACAAATTTTAACAAAAACAACAATTTCAAAATAAGTTGTTTACTACTATGAGCTTGTTTCTGAAAGGTGCTTGGCATGTTCTCTAAAACCAAGCAATAACAATCATCAGTTTCTCCGTGCCCCAAAAGTTTCACCATGTCGCGGTGATTAAGCTCGAATAACACCATCATTTCATTATGTTGAATGGAGAAGTGACAAAAAAGAAAAAGTTAGTAATTGATCTAATATGTACATTGCAGTAACTGTGTTAAATGTTCTTACTTTAGAATAGTCTTTAACACCCTTGTAACAGCTACTATCTCATGTTCCATTGTTCCTTTATAAACAACGTTGTGTGAACCATGACCAATGAGCTCTGAAAAATCTTTTGTTATAGTTTGTGGAGTCCGATTACTAACTGATAAAACCCTCAAATGTAGCGGTGTGCTCTCACACATGCATTAAATCAGTCAAGAATGAAACTTTAGAGCATTGGGGAATGTCGAACTCTTGACTTCGCATGAGTAATTTCACCTCACTACCATTGGAATGTTGAATAATTTTGGTTACTGTTGCAAACATGATTTTTAAGCAAATGTTAAGCAAATTACCACCCAAAACAGAGAAAAAGGAAAAGTAGTGCATTATAGTGTGATCAATTTATTTATTTATTTATTTTCATGAAAACTAGAGTTTGCATAAAATAATCCAACCTCTCTGAAGTAAGAGCTTGAACTCGAACTCTTGGAGCTTGAACCTTTGAAACTTTTTTTTACCATAGTTTCTCTTTGGCATTTTTAAACTATCTAATTTGAGAAAAAAAAATGTGAACAGTTTTTTTTGCTAAGTCAAAGAGTGTGGTTTTCCAGCTGCTAAGAGCTTACATTTTATAGTGAAATTAGCTTCCATTTTTTATAGTAATATAATTTTTTGAAAAATAAATAGTTATTGTACAAAAGACCCAAGATAGGTAAAACATGGCCTACCTGAAAAAGAAGAGGTAAAAGTCGATATGGGCTAAGCCCATTATAAAATGAAAAGGCCTGAAATGGGAAAACTGTGATTAGAAACGTAAGTGGGTCAGTCTAATATGGCCCAAATTAAAACAACACTGGTCGAAGGTCAAACTACTAATTGGTCCAAATAAAGAATACATAAGGTTTAAAGTCTAAAATGGCTAGGAAGAGAAAATATGGACATAAAAGAATTGGGTTGAAGCTGAAGGCAACAGGCCCAGAAAAACAAAGACTACAGAAAAAAGTAATTTCATCTAAGGCTCCGTTTGTTTGCTGTAAAATAACTTACTTATGGAAAATATTTTTAGTGGAAAATATTTCTTAAAAAATAAAATATTTTCCTTAGCTCTGTTTGTTTGTTGTACAATAACTTGTTGGGAGAAAATATTTTCTTAGAAAATAGAATACTGAAAAATATTTTCTAGTGTTTGGATGTACTGTGAGTTTCGTAAAATATTTGCTTCTCCTAAAGGACATGAAAATATTTTACATAATTTTGTACTAGCCGCAATTGTTGACTGTAAAATATTTTACAGTTGATTAATTTTCTGGTGTTACCAAACACCGTAAAATTAAGTAAAAACAACCATAATTGTTGACTGTAAACTATTTTATGTTTGATCAAATTTTACATCCTACCAAACAACGAAAAATGTGTAAAATATTTTCCAGCAAAATATTTTACGGCAAATAAACGGAGCCTAGTATATCATAATTTCATTTAGTATACCATAATTCTAAGATTAATTTTCATGGTGTATTTTTCGTTTAACATTATTTATGCACCATACAGGAGTGTACGGGCACTTTCTAATGTTGCATGTTGCATGTTGCATGTTGCTTGCACTTATATTGTTATACTATTTAGTGTTGCTATATTTCTATCAATTACATTAAATTGTAGCATCATATTATATTACAATATTTTTAGATTTTTTCTAACGTTTAATTTACACAATTTTTTACCAACATTAGCGTCGAATGATGATGGGAATGGGTCAAGTAAGCTTCCTAATACCTGAAAATGGACAAAGCAAGATTGACTAATTGTATGGAAAAGGCTGAAAGACATTTTGTAACCAAGTGTGAAAAATTGACTGAATGTCATTAGGAAAGTCCAGTGAAAAATCGACTGAATGTTACTAGAGTTTTGATTCAGTGGTAAAGTTACTTTTTATATGCGAGAGATTGTGAACTCAAATTTTGCTGGTTATATTGTACGGACTTATGACTCTCCTAAAAAAAAAAAAAAAAACGACTGAATATTCTAAACTGATAAACATTATTTATTAGTCCTTGAAAGTTTTTACTCTTTTTATTAAGTATAATTCTACAAAAGTATGATTCACCTTAATTGTTGACTATACAGTCCATAAATTTCACGTGGAAGAAGTATTTTTTAAATTGATTGATTGATTTATTTAATTATATCCAGTTTCATTCAGCATTTCAGCACATGCACTCTTTTAAGATCAAAATATCTCCCTTTTATCTCAAAATTAGGTTTAACATGTAGAAATTAGGTATAATATGGGTTTGATTGAATTAAAGTTTTATAGACCCAAAGATTTTATAAATTATTAATTAGTAAAAAACTAAATAATAAATTGATTATGAGTTTTATCAAAATATGAATCAATATGAGCTCATCTTTTATTGAATTTCAAATTAGTTGAATCTCATTTTTAATTATATGCAGTGCGCCTAAAAGTTTTTGAGGTTACTTTCTCGTATTACAACAAGAAGTTTTGGAGTATTATTGATGGTTTGAATGCTTTCTCATGACACCGGTTTAAAAGATTGTGTATCATCATCAACTTCAGCTTTATCTTGAGAACGTCATATTATGTCGTTAATGATCTCATATACGCTCAAAACTTCTGTACTGGTATCATTTTTACAGGAAAATTTAAGAGGTGGTTGACATTTATTTTTTTACAATATCCCAACTCATTAATTTTCCTTCAAGTCAATAATAATTGTCTATATTTATAAATTAATTTATCAATAAATTGATATCTTTTTAAATTAATAAATTTTAGTTAATTGCACACTACTAATTTAACAATTTTATACTCTATTATGATCAGGTTGGAGTTTAGGATCCGTGGGCTTCACACTATTAGTTTGGTGCATGGGTCCAAGTGTTAGGGTGAGCCTATAAATTCACGTGTTAGGATAAGACCCACGACTTTAGCCTAATACTTTAGTAGTTACGTGCTAATACTAGTAATCTTATATAAACCCCCTCGTGCAATGATTAGAAAAACACTTTTGAGGGTTGCTTTGTCGTCTGGATGTCCGTACCTCGTTCAAGGATTCTCCTGTCCTTTTGGAGAGAGTGGCCCCAAAGAGCAACCAAACTAGTTGTGACCTCGTCTTCAACTTTAAAACCTCTTTTATCTCTCCTTTTTTTTTTCTTCTTAATTTCCTTTTTCATATAAATATGTTCTCTTGTATTATTCTTCTTTTCTCTCTTTAATTTTCTTCTTCTTCTTTTTTTTCGTCTTTTTATGCATGTGAAAATTTGAAATTTTTGGCCTTTATATTCTGTAAACTTGTTGACTTCTAGCTAAACCCTTTTTATTTTTTAATTTATGTGTATATATATATATATATATATATATATATATATGTGCTTGTTCACGAATGTGGGTTTTTTTTTTTTTCTGCATTTAGTATACCTTGTGGAAATCACGTTAGCCTTTCATAAAGTTGTTAGCTTGTGGGCATGAGTTGCTCAACTCAGTATGTTTATGTATTTATTATGCAAAAATATGATTTCTTTATTTATTTTTCTTTTCCATTAGCATGTGAAGATTACAAATTTTAGCCCTTTGCTTCATATAAAAGTTTTGAGATTGTGAAAAAGAGTGCTTATATATACATGTAGGTAGAACCTTATCACAAAAAATAATTAAACAGAATAACTTTATGCAATTGTAAGCATGGTTTTGTACAGAAAAAAAATGACATACTTGTGTATCAAGGTGTTATTGCTGTCGTTTTAGATGAGTTATAACATATGTTTGTTATCGGGGTATTCTTATTCATTGGATGCATACTTACTAGTAGTTACATATATGCATCTGCTTTGGTCTGAATCGATGAATCGGTATGCTAATGTAGTTTTCATTTCTTGTACTCTTTTCCGATTTCTTATTTCTTCACCTTCAACATTATTTCCATCTGCTTTGATTGGAACAGTGGAGGGAATGATGGACCATGGTTTTGCTGAAAGGCTGAAATTTAAGGATCTGGCGATGTTTACTGACAATTTTAGTGAAGAAAACTTTGTTGGTACTTTCCAATTTGGCAAAGTGTACCGCACAAAATTTCAGCGGTTTCTGCCTCAAATAGATGATGTGATGGTGAAGATATGGGAAGTTCCAAAGCGTAATGAGTATTTCCAGGGAGTTAATTTAGCCGGAGTGATGGTTCGTTGTTTGAATAATTAAAAAATTCTTGAGTTTCTAATTAGTAGGTATCCTTTATGGATCCTCAGTATCATACTAGTGAGTGCTTCTTTTGTTTATTCTTTTCAGAGTGAATTTATTTTACTTAAACATGAAAGACTGACAAAACATCCAAGGATGATAGAGCTTCATGGATTTTGCTGGGACGGTGAACATCTTGGCGCCCTTTATAATTTTAAGCCAATGGATACCGTTCATAACCTGATCCCTAAGGGTATGCATAATTCTGTGCCCTGTTTTATCCAATCAGATCATGTACAATTACTTGCAAATACTCAATGATCTAGCAGTATCTGAATATCATGTCGAATTGATTATTGATGCTAAGTTGTGTTTTACTTATAGATAGCTTTACTTGGCTCTAAAGAAACAAGGTTGCCCTTGGATTTGCTCGCCTTCTTAAATTTTTGCATGCTGGAAATTCTGCGTATAATCCATTCCTGGTTCGCAATATTTCTGCTGCTCATATTTTGGTCGATGAGGTTTGATTTGTGCCTTATCTCATGATTTCTTTATGTAATTTGTCATTTTCTTTCATTTGTCAGAGAAGAGGAATGAAAGCTCATTGTTTCTCAAAGCAATATGTAAACTTCAGTAATGTTTCATGCAAGAATACAATCCCAAATTACATGACTTTGGCATGATTACTGGTGGAATTTTCCCTGATAGAGTGATGTATGAATGTAATGGATGCAATGGGTATGTTGACCCAAATATTGGCTATTCAGGTATGTGAAATTATCAACGGTAAGAAGATAGGAGGGTTAAATATGTTTGTAAGTCCACCTATTAAATTACAAGTTTGGTCTGCAATGTCAAAGTTCAACATATATTGACCGTCTATGTTCTATGAGGAGTTATTTTGTTGTAGGTGCTTAAAGCACAATTTTGTTGTCCTATTGTTTATGTGAAACTACAGAGAGGTTAGGATCAAGATGTTATGAAATTCCCCTCTCAATTGAGGTGCATTTTTTCCTTGGGAGAGCCGAAGGCAACATCCTGTCTGGAGATTATTTGAGAAAAAAGACAGTGCTTTACGTGAACTATTGTTTTCGGGTCAGAAGGATGAAACATCTAGTCACTTAAAATTACGTTTTATGCTAAGATCATTTTGGAAAACTTGTCACATTGTTGTATTTCATTTTGGAAAACTTGTCACATTTCTGTATTTGGACTAAAATGGGTTATGGCTAGAGCAATAAGGGAGATTTTGTTTAGCTTGAGATATATGTATAAGACGTAATAGGACGGGGAGATTGTAGGAGGCTGCTTCTTCTTAGAATTTCAAAGCCGACTGTTTCAGGCGCTTTCCTAGGCTGTGGCATCAGGAACTTTCTATGCTAATGATATGCATGACTGATCTGTAGGTCTAAACATTATAATTGCTAGCATTTTAAGTCTGCTATGTTACTTGTATTTCCTTCTTGATACTGTTTTTGAGGTGGGAAATAACTTTTGCAAAGTAGAAGTTTCAGAAAACTAACCTGGATACAGAGTGTGGCAAAATGCCTCGTTACAGGATATGCCAAATGACTGTAATTGGATCTTACATGGTTGAAGCAATGTTAAATGCGTTAGGTGCTGTACTGAACTGTAAGACGAGATGATGTCTGTTGATTTACATTCGTCAATTCCAATTCATAGCATACTGCTGCTCTACACTCATCCAACCCACTTAGCTTGGACTATAAGCCATGTCATGGAGCCTGTTACTTAGTGGTTAAATATCGAATTTCTATTCTTTTCTGTTTTCTGGGTGGGGGGTGGGGGTGGGGGTTAGCCTTGCCTTGCGGTTCTAAAGTTCATGAAAATGCCGTATTCATTGATGGAAGTATCGTCAGGGACAACAACTGTTGGTGTCCCTAATCCAATTGATTTTCTCTTCATGATGTGTGAGATGTTTTTTAATGTTTTGAAGCAGCAAGTCTTGAAATTATATCCCTATCATTTCCTAATAGCTTTTGGCATCTTTTTTGACAGGTAAATGGTCGGTGAAGTCCGATGTTTTTGCATTGGGGGTTGTATTGTTAAACCTAATAACCAAAAGAGTTGATAAGATAGGCGCTCCAATGCTCCTATCCTTTATTCTTAGGCCTGGGGTATATTCGAATCTTGTGAATCAGAAAACGGCAACGGAAAGTTCACCCTTTCACTTGTGGATCAAAGTTTAACACTGGACCTTGATTTTTCTTTAACGGATGGACATGAAATTACAGATTTAGCAATGAAATGCATAAATAGAATTGCAGATGAACGTCCTACTATGAAGCAAGTTGTGAAGTCTTTGCTGAAACTGCAAGTGACCAAGAAACATGCCGAGTTTCTGGGATTAGCCTCCAAATTGTAAGCTAGTGTTGATGGCTAGTACCGTGTTTCAGCTCTGTTTGTTATTTAATCTTACCTTTTAGCTATGAAGTTCTGAAGTTTCAGCTACGATATTACCGGAACTACAATGTCCAGGACATAGCCCGTGGAGTCTATATTGGTGTGCGTTTTCATGTGCCAGACAAAAATTTGAGCTACATTCATAATGTTATGGAACTCTAGCATTAGAAGCATATTGAACCAAGAGTAGTAGTTTTGGAAACTAGTGCTTTGAGACTTTATTTATGTCATAATTTTAAAATATTGTAATACTATTTAAATTTCAATACAAATTCTTATTTATTTTCTGCAAATCTGGCATTGGATGTTGTTACGACAAAAATTGGCAAATCCGGACTTCTTTCGGGTAGAGGTGGCATTTGGGTTGAGTCGACACAGACCCAGTTCAACCCAGCACATGAAAATTTGGGCTCAGCTTAGCTCGAATGAAAGTGGGTTCGACTCGGCTCAACCCACTACATATAGGTGGGGCGAAGTGGGTCATATATTTTTGGATCTATTCCATTTGTACCTAAACCCATTTGTGTCCAACCCCAGCCCAACTCAGCCCATAAGCTTAGCTTAACCCAGCTCGAACCCAGTACAGGCCCAGTTCGAGCTCAGCTCAGGCCCAATTCGAGCCCAGATAAAGCCCATCTTGAGATTATAATTTGTACATGTAATTTTTCTTATAAATAATTAGTGTATTCAACTTCATTTTATTACAAAACTATATATTTATTTTACTACCTATTGTCTCTTTATTTTACTACAAGAGAATACACAATATCTATGGTTATGGGGAAAGAAAATCTTTTACAACGATTACGTTCAAATGTTTGAAATCATTTTGCTTACTTTGAAGAAAATGGGTATGTAATTTGTAACTATTGTGAACGTAAATATATATTTCGTCGTCAATTTAGAACTGGAACGCTTGTAAGACATCTTGTATCTCAACACTCAAATATTCCAAACTATTTTAATCCTCAACCACCGTCACTACCACCACCAACAGGCCCAACACCCGCACAAGGAGCATAATAAAATAGAGAACTTATCTACCAACTTTCTTCAAGCATTTATGTAATGTTCTTTTTTAATATTTATTAGTAACGTATATGTGTCTCATGAACTTGTGGTTTGTTAAGTAATATTTTATCATTTATATTAATATTATCAATCACTTTATATCTTGTTAATTGTTAAATTAACTTTTTCGTAAAAAAAAGTTAAGCTTAACCTTTTTTCGTTATTAATCCAACTATCAAAATTCAGAACACACTAATAAAAAATTAAAAAAAGATGGGCTGGCCCAGCCCAGCTCGCGACTTGTGGTAGCGGGCTCGTGGGCCGAGCTAGGTCCTATATTTCAAGAATTGAGCCCAGCCCAGCTCAGCCCACTAAACATATATGCTGAGCCGGGCTCATTTTTCTTAACCCACGATTCGGCCGGGCTGTACCGTGCCGTGCCGGGCTGGCCCATTTGCCAGCTCTACTTCCGAGGCTGGACGAGTTCCCTTAACCGAATAATATTTTGTATGCTCTGTCCACCTTGCAACCCTCATAAATCCGGGGCAAACTATTAGCGGGGTTGTTATTAGCCCTGTGGGCTAATCTTACCCAAGTCTACAGCTCTGGTCTTTTGCTCCTGATAGGGCTTGATGGTCGGGGCTGGCACGACTGGCCTACTCCTTATCCTTGTCTTAGGGGTTTACCCTCTCTTGCTAGGTATTCTGCTAGGTCCTTACTCGTTACCATGTCAGCGAGGGCCGTATCAGATTTGTGCATCAAGTCCCGTTGTCCTGGAGCTCCGAGGTCCGACCTTCTGTCCCTGGTCGGTGCTCGATGGCCTGGGCTGACCTGTTTGGCAGGGCTGGACGAACCCCGTCAACCTGTGCTGTACGGACTATAAGGGCTGGAATCTACTGTTTGAGGCTCCATCAGCTTATTTCCTGCAAAACAAGGACCCTTGGGGGATACCTAGGGGCCCCCTCCCACACTCAAGTCAGTTATGGGAGCAAGAGATTGCTTAATAGCATTAAAGTATTGCGTGAGAGCAAAGTGGTTGCTTAGGAACAATTAAGAAAGAGCTTGTCGTGTTAGAACGAGATACCTGTACTTTTAATGTCTACCTGTATATATAGTTTCTAAAATATGGAGTTGTAAGATAGGATAAATATAAATCCCACGATATTAGGCTTAAGGAGATAATATCAAATGAGATGAGACAAATCCCTTATCTTTAGGCTCAAGGGGATAATATCCATATCCCTTATCTTCAGGAATCCAACAAAATCATTGTGTAGTTATCCTTATCTCAAAACTCCTTTGTTATTCGTCTGCTGCACAGCACTCCCCGTGAGCCCAGGTCAGGACGTTGACGGGATTACCCCCTGTGAGCCCAGGTCAGGACGGTGGTAGGGCTACCTCTAGTAAGCCTCGGTCAGGACGCTGGTAGGGCTCCCAGCTCCGTGGGCTGGATCTTTCCGTCTGCTGCCCAGAGCTCTTTGTGAGCCCAGGTCCGAACATTGGCGTGGCTACCCCAGCTTCATAGGCCGAATCTTTCTAGGGCTCGAGATCTACCCTTATCAATTGCCTCCCCAATCTCCTGAGCTCCGCAAGAGGTCAGAGAATTGTCATGTGGGTAGAGCTTCTTTATTCCCCCGTCAGTTTAGCTATTATAATCGCCACTTTGCAAACTAGATATACCACCATCTCAGCTGGTCTACGTACCTTGAGATTCATGCCCCCTACTTCGCGTCGTCAAAAAGATCTCCTTTACGACATGGTTTTTGTATGACTCGGGCTAATGACCTTATTTTTGAATTCAACTCATGGCTTTCTTTTTGTGGTCTGGTCGGTGAGCCTTTAGACCCTCATATTAGTGAATTCAATTTTGAAGTTGCTCCTACTGATATTTTGGTGGAGCTTTGGTATGTTCCCCAAATCTTCTTTAGAGAGGTTTGAGAGCTTGTTGTGACTATTAAGGTTGGATGTAGAGGTGCTGTGAGATCAAGAAGAAAAGTTGACCAATGGAACAATTCGAGGCGTATGCCTTTTCAATGGGAGCGCGTATTACGAGCCTATAAGTACAAGCATATGATGTTAGAGCTAACTTTTAAGCTTGATTTAGCCCTCATCCCATGTTTATCTTGGGCTCTTACGGTCCCACCTCTGGTATTTTATTACTCTTGCAACGTTCGTGTGTTTGGCTCGAAATGACATTCGACATGTAATTTCTTTTTTAGCTAAGGGTAGTTCGACTTTGCCATTTATGGATCAACCCTGGCTTTTTGGCCTCCGACATATGTCCGACTTGAGAATGACACTTCAACTTCTCTCTTGGCTCTTCTAATGTTTGACATGGCTCTTGGCCTTGCCTTGTGCTTGAGTTTGGGCTCAACTTTCCCGAGCTTTCCCTAGGTTCCACTTATACTTGAGCTCTTTGAAATTCTTTTGAGCTGGTCTTTCTTGATGAGAGGGGAGCGTTGAACACTTTGCTCTACTTAACTTGATTTTTGCTGTTCAGCCCTGGCTCTTTTGGAGCTCACAACTGGGCTCTATCTTTAGCTAAGTTTTCTTAGCGTTTGGGACTTGTGGGAGCCCTTTCGATTGTCTTTTCTAAACTTACCTTTGATTTCGACGGTCTAAGGGGGTTTTGGGTCCCTTCTCCGACATTTGGCCTAGGTTCATTTTGGCCTTTCTTGTATCTCGACATGCTCTTCTTAGCCCTCGAGATATGTCGGGATTTGTCCTTGGCCATGTATGGATTGGCTTGGTCATTATGCTTAGCCTTGATCTATCGCGAGTTGGTTTCCAACTCAACTCGTTTCAGTTAGCCTTATGTCGACTTTATTTCAGTTCCTTCCGAGCTCAGAGATGTTTAGGCATCTCATTGAGGCCCTTCCTCGATCTCTTTCTAAGTTATTCTTAAGGTCTTAGGGAATTTAAAGGTTTGTTTCAACCTTCTTGCTAGCTTTATTGAGGCCTAGGGACTTGCGTGGAGCCCTTCTTCGGCCTTAACTGAGCTTTTTCGAGGTCCAGGGACTTATAGGGGGCCCTTTTTATGACCTTGAGCTCATTATATTTTTGTTGCAGAATCCATTTTTTTGGTGAAAGGGCTTTGTGTCATGGTTTGGCTCTTTTCAGCTTGGCTTTGACTCTTTCCTTGATCTCTTTATTTAGATCTCAATTGCCCCCCAGACCGGATTGGCTGAGGTCTTTTATGTAATTCTAGCTTTGCTAGTCCCCACCTCTTTGAGAATGTGCTAAAGTTCAGCCTCTTTTTATTTTGAGGCTTGAGGAGCATTTTGGCATATCCACTGGTTTTTTGGGTAAGATATATCTCTATGGGCCTCACGTTTGTCCCAATTTCTCTTGATGACCTTTAAATTGATGCCAACATCTTTAAGTCTTTTGACTCAAGTAGCCTTGAGTTCTTACGTCCTCGAGAGCTGACTTGATATTTAGGGGTAGTCGGCCTTGAGCTCTTACAACCTCGGGGGCTGGCTCGAAAGTTGGTGCTATTAAGCATTTTGTACCATTATATGATCTCTTGTTTGTGAAATAGGCCTCCCTGATTTTGGACCAACAATTTGCAGGTCCTTAAGTGAGAATGCTAATGATTTTTTGATTTCGGACCTGGTACTTGAGCATAGACTCTTAGTTATTTAGCTTAGGAAATTCCTTAATTAACTTCCTGCATACTTACTAAGGATGCTTTAGGCTTTAGTGGAGGTCATTTCTTGCTGGAAGGACCTACGGGGTTGTGATGCTTATCAAATGTTACAACTTAAGTGGGCTGAAGCCAATGCATCAGTCGGTGCTCAATTGTTCCAGGCTATGCTTGACTTTTGGAGCAAAGAGCTCAATGAACATCATGACCTAAATGGGCTATGTCGAGCTCTATTTGGTGTTTGGATGCTTCTGGCTATACCCTCTATTGTTTGGTTCCTCATCGGCCTCGATATATGGCCTGAGGGATGATAACCCGAATAGTTGCTAGGAAGATTCCGAAGGGTTCTTGTTTAAGCCTGGGGAGTAATGACCCCGGTGAAGGTACTGAGAACTCAGAGGGTTCTTGTCTTAGTCTGGGGAGTGATATCCCCTGTGACGGCTGGTACGACCCCGGAGGGATATTGTCTTGGCCTGGGGAGTAATGTCCCATATGGTGGTCGATGAGAGCCCGAAGGGTTCTCATCTTTGCTTGGGAAATAATATCCTTGGTAGTGGCTGGTGAGACCTTAGAGGGTTTTCATCTTGGCTTAGGGAGTAATGTCCCATATGGTGGCTGATGAGACCCGGAAGGGTTTTCATCTCTTCTTGGGAAGTAAAAACCCTAGTAATGGCTGGTGAGACCTCGGAGGGTTCTCGTCTTGGCTTAGGGAGTAATGTCCCATATGGTGGCTAATGAGACCCCGAAGAGTTCTCGTCTTTGTCTGGGGAGTATATCTCCTGTGGTGGCTGGAGACCCCAGAGGATTCTCGTCTTAGCCTTCAGGGTGCTGCAACCCTTAATAGTGTTGAGCTCTTATGGCTTATAGGCCAGCCCTAGTAGCCTGGAGGAGCTTGGGAGACTTCTGCTGTGACTAGGCTGAGTTGGTCACCCATTTTTTATGCCAAATGAGCTCCACTGAAGTTGGGGGAACCCTATCGAGTTTAGGAGAATTGTTTCTTCTTGAGCTTAGGAGAGTTTCGATAATCTGCTGGGTTGAGGAGAACTCCTGCCTTTTGAGGTACGAAAAGCTCCGATGCTTGGCTGGGCTATGGAGAGCTCCGCTAATTTTAGGAGAGCTCCGATACTCTGCTGGACTGAGGAGAGCTCATGCCCTTTGAGGTAAGAAGAGCTCCGCTGATTTTAGGAGAGCTCTGATACTCGTGGGCTGAGGATAGCTCATGCCCTTTGAGGTAACAAGAGCTCCGCTGATTTTAGGAGAGCTCCAATACTCTGTTGGGCTAAGAAGAGCTCCGTTGATTTTGAGAAAGCTCTGATACTTTGTTGGGCTGAGCAGAGCTCTTGCCCTTTGAGGTAAAAAGAACTCCGCTGATTTTAGGAGAGCTCCGATAATCTTGGGCTGAGGAGAGCTCCTGCCCTTTGAGGTAAGAAGAGCTCCACTGATTTTAGGAGAGCTCCGATACTCTGCTGGGCTAAGGAGAGCTCCGCTAATTTTGGGCTGATTTGATTACCTCATTGTGGGTTAGCGTACGCCTCAACAAATTATCTCATCACTGTTGGACTTACACCTGGATATCACAATGACATTTACACGAGCTATTCTTTTGCTCTCTCTTTTAATGATAAGTCAATTGAGAAAAAGCGTTAGGAGATGCATCTTGAGCATTTTAAACATAATTTTCAGATATTTAAATGTATCTCTAGCTCGCATTGACCGAAGTAAATCCAAATCAGAGTTAAAACAAGGCAAAAATGAAACAAAATGTTGCTGAAACTTCAGGTTCGTCATTTCTGGATAGCTCAGACACATTTTGCAAAAATGGTCATAACTTTATCTAGGAAGCTCCAATTCATGAACTGTTTAAAGCATTAGAACCTAGACTTGTAAGGATTTTTGCCCATATATAAATCACCAGCCAATTATTTCTCAATTGGAGCAGTTTTTTACTCAAAGTCAGCCTGAAAAAATCTTATTTGTAACCTTGCTATATCTCAGGCTTCTTTCATAGTGTAATTTTTTGCCTCTTACACTACCTCAAAATGCAGTAGTATGACTAGCTAGGTTGTCATTATGCATGTCAAATATATGCACTGCAGGTCAAACCATAATTATAGGCATCATAAATTAGCTCTGACATATTGTTCCCTAAAACACTTATTTTCTTCAGGTGTTTTATCAAACACTTTGAGTGCACATCATAACAGGCATGCATTTGTATAAGTTTTCTCATGTAAATTGCAAATTGACATTTTATCAAACATCTTCGACATATAACATAAGAGATATATAATTTGTGTCTAAGTTTCCTGATGCCAAGTTTACCTTGGCATTCTATCGAATACCTTAAGTGTTTTGCTAAGAACACATACTTATAGGTGTTTGCCAAACTAATGTTATTTCTAGATAACATCACATATTAGAATCAAAATGCAAGGATAATGACAAACATGCTGTAAGTGATGTTTTGGACATTATTATGCACACATATATATGTCTTCTTTTAAGCTATGATACAAGCATGTTATGGTATGAAAAAATAGTAGCATGGACTTGGCTAGTCACGTTGTGTAATATAACAATCATTAGATATCTTGTCAAAACAACAAGGTTGAGAATTGTGAGTGAATCATACACTTTAATTAGGCAGTAGCTCGTATAACATCAACATGTCAACTGATAAAGACAATATCAGTGCCTTATCACTAAACTTTAATGAAACATATAGTTAACATGAATGTATAGTATGTAAATGCTTAACAAACTGGGTGATCAACTTAATGTAATAAGCAATCAATAGATGGTAGCTAACACAGGGCAAGTATTATCATTACTTATCTTGCACAAATGTGGTTTCTTAGTGGGATAATCCTTGGTTCCCACAGACGACGCCAAACTGTTAAGGCAAAAATTGGCAGCTCCGGACTCCTTCCAGGGCTGGACGAGTTCTCTTAACCGAATAATATTTTGTATGCTCTGTCCACCTTGAAGCCCTCGTAAATTCGGGGCTAACCTTACCCAAGGCTACAACTCCGGTCTTTCATTCCTGATAGGGTTTGATGGTCAGGGCTGGCACGCCTGGCCTGCTCCTTATCTTTGTCTTAGGGGTTTACCCCCTCCTGCTAGGTATTCTGCTAGGTCCCTACTCGTTACCATGTCAGCGAGGGATGCATCAGATTTGTACATCAGGTCCCATTGTCTTGGAGCTCCGAGGTCCGACCTTCTGTCCTTGGTCGGTGCTCGATGGCCTGGGCTGACTTATTTAACGGGGTTGGACGAGCCCCATTAGTCTGTGCTGTACAAACTGTAGGGGCTAGAATCTACTGTTTGAGGCTCCATCAGCTTATTTCCTGCAAAACAAGGACCCCTAGGGGGTACCCGGGGGCCCCTTCCGATGCTCAAGTCAGTTATGGGAGCAAGAGATTGCTTAATAGTATTAAAGTATTGTGTGAGAGCAAAGTGGTTGTTTAGGAGCAATTAAGAGAGAGCTTGTCGTGTTAGAACGAGATACTTGTACTTTTAATGTCTACCTATATATATAGTTGCTGAAATATGGAGTTGTAAGATAGGATAAACATAAATCCATGATATTAGGTTTAAGGAGATAATATCAAATGAGATAAGACAAATCCCTTATCTTTAGGCTCAAGGGGATAATATCTATATCCCTTATCTTCATGAATCCAGCAAAATCATTGTGTACTTATCCTTATCTCAAAACTCCTTTGTTATTCGTTTGCTGCCCAGTACTCCCCGTGAGCCCAGGTCAGGACGTTGACGGGGCTACCCCTTGTGAGCCAAGGTCAGGACGCTGGTGGGGCTATCTCTTGTGAGCTCATGTCAGGACGCTGGTAGGGCTCCCAGCTCCGTGGGCTGGATCTTTCCTTCTGCTGCCCAGAGCTCTTTGTAAGCCCAGGTCCAGACATTGGCATGGCTACCCCAGCTCCGTAGGTCGGATCTTTCTGGGGCTTGAGATCTACCCCTATCAGATGTATTTAGCACTAATGGTGATAAGTGGACATTGGATGATTTATGTAACGCCCCGAACCCAACCCCACGCTAAAGGTCAAGCTCGGACCCGTCACTCGGACAGAGTCTCCTCTGTATCAAGGACTAAACTGTTACCTGCAAATAGTCACATATAACATTGGGACTACAAATAACAAATTATACAACCTATCTTCTAATGTTTCCAAAGCCAAATCAAATTCACAAGGCCATCCGAGCCTTGGAGCAACAACAATCTTCTTAAGCACACAAGCATGCGAGGTAAGTTGGTTTTAACCAAAAGTAGTTAGATACAATTATAATTTTAAGTTCTATATGTAGGATAATAAACACTCCAAGCATGCAATAGAAGATGAAATCTAGAATCCATTATTACAATCCAACATATTTCTCTAACATACAAGATTTCAACTACCAACATATATACAAGACCCCAAGGTCTCAAAATACAACATTTAACATGAACTCCACGCAAACTGCACATAAGATCCACCTTAGCACACAAGGTCACAGATTCTGATCTATGTGTACTCCTTCTTCTTCCTCTACTTCTATCAGCTGGGGATTCAACTCAGCTTCTCCTGAAACATATTAAATGAGGAGTGAGCAACAATGTTGCCCAGCGAGGGAGGTGATGCAACATATTGGGCATGCAATATGATATGCAAACACAAGAAACATATATATACAACATAAACCAGCAAGATAGAAAGCCAAGTAATTAACCACTTTAAAAAGGATACGGTTCCACTTCAAGTCTTCAATCACAAGCCACGAATCACGAACTTCACGAGCATGCCGGCAAACCCCAAACACTAACGAGTTGGGATACTCCGGATATATCCCGAATCCTACGACCCTTTCTCCTGAGGTAGGTCCATGCCCAGCAGGTGAACCACACCACTGGGGTAGTGGAGTATGCCTCAGCGAGAAGGGAATAGGCACGATAGTAGTCGAGGGAGCACGGCAAGCCCGACGCTGCCCGTGTTTCTCGATGCTATCATGTCCGAAAAGGTTGCGCAACCCCGAGACAAGTCACAAGCAATCAAGATATCACATAACACGTAAGAGGGTCGACAAAGTAGGCCGCCCTCACATATAAGCACAATATAAGTTCACAATAGTACGAAAATAGCTTTAAAGTCCCAAAAGAAGCAATCAACATAAATATTTCCCATGAGTTACTTAAATAGCTTAATTATATCTTAGATATTCAATACAAGACAAGACAACTCCACAATAAGTTCCAAATGCAACAAAAATGGCTAAAAACTACTTTTTCCTTTTCTTTACCAAGATTTCTTTCTCCTATGCGTGTTTCAAGGTTTCCAAACCTTATCCTAATCTTTCTATATTCTTAATTAAGCACAAAGACACCTATTAAAATCATAAAATATCATTTTAGAAGAAAAAGTTCGGGAAGGCCCCGAACGGGTTTGAACTACAACTATACTAACCGAACCCCATTTTTGCGTAATAAAAGCACCAAAAGTGCTTCCTTAGCTCAAGGATACCCGAACCATAGCCCAAACTTGTCCGGATTGCTCAACGAGAAAAGTCCCCTTTTTAAAGTTGACTAATTACGCAATTTAGCTCGGATTTGAGTGATTCGACCTCACGTGGCTTTTCAACTAGCTTTACTAGGGCCTAGAGCATCTAATTGAAGTCTAAATTCAAGCTAATTAGCAATTTTTATTCAAAACCCTAAAATGAGAACTATTCATCATCTCTTTTATTCAATCTCAACTTTCAACCATAAACATTGATAATAAGCCTCAAAAGTTAACTCTATAGCATCTATTAAGCATATAATAAGCATGTATAACAAGTATTAGGGCTATAATCAACAAATTAAGAAATTCAACAAGGATGCATAAACTTTAACTTCAAAAAAAAAATGAACTCCCTCACAATTTAGAAGGCAAAGATGCGAAGTAGGAGCTCCTAGATGCCACGAAACCTTCCTAGACCAAGCCAAGAGCTCAAGATGCAAGGTTGATGAAGAAAAATCTTCTCTTTTTCTCTTTAGGGTGGTCGGCCAAAGGGAGAGGACAATGATGGAATTTTTGCTTTTGTTTTGATGACAAGTTGTATGTGTTGTTTTAATTTTATGAGTTTAGATTATTATATGTATATGTATGTCCATTAATTTAAGTTAAATAGTCCCAAAAACTTGATCAACTAAGGCCAAAATGCAATTTTAAATGTTTTTAGTTGCAATTAACACTATTCTTACGTAACACTATTCAAATGACATGAAAACTATTTTCTAAACGCACGCTCCCAAGCTCGAGAGTCCAAAATAACTAGGTCTCGATTCCTTCTAGATGTTATATGATCTAGGAAAAATATGAAATCGAACTTTCGAGGCGGTCGAAAATTTTATGAATAGTGACCTCTAATAAAAACAATTAAGCAAGAAAGATGATGCACGTAGAAATGTGCAAATAGATATGCATCAGTTATAAAAAGATTTATGATAGAATTCTCGGGCGTCACACCCTCTCCCCCTTAAACTAATTGTGTTCTTGCAATTCTTACATGATTCAATAAGCAACTCCGGACACTTCTCTCTGATCTGATCTTCTCACTCCCAAGTGACATCCTCAACCCCATGATGATCCCAAAGAACTTTTACCATAGGAATACTTTTAGTTTGAAGTTCCTGAATCTTTCGGTCAACCACTCAAGGAGGTTTCTCAACATAAACTAAAGACTCATCAATTTCCAACGGTTCTGGCTCAATAATGTGCGACGGATCATGATTATATTTCCTCAACAGTGACACATGAAAAACATCATGAATCTGGCCCAAACTCGGAGGTAATGCCAATCTGTAAGCTAAATTCCCCACCTTCTCAATAATTTCAAATGGTCCTACGTATCTAGGGCTAAGTTTACCTCCTTTTCCGTGTCGAATCAAACCTTTGCACGGAGAGACTTTTAAGAATACACGATCACCCTTTGAAAATACCAAGTCCCGTCGGCGTCTATCAGCATAATTCTTCTGTCGACTTTGAGCTGTAAGCATCATTTTCTTTATAAGTTTCACATTATCCACCATTTTGATCATCTCAGGAAGAATAGCTGGATCAACTGTTTTCATCTTACCTACCTCATCCTAATACAACGGAGACCTACATTTCCGCCCATAAAGTGCTTCGTAGGGTACCATACCAATAGTAGCCTGATAACTGTTATTATAAGCAAACTCCGCTAAAGGTAGGTACTTCTCCCAATTCTTGCCAAAATCTAGAACACATGCTCTCAACATGTCTTCCAGTATCCTGATAGTCCTCTCTGACTGGCCATTCGTCTGTGGGTGATATGCAGTACTAAAACTCAAATTAGTCCCCAAGACCTTTTGTAGTTTCTGCCAGAACTGTGATGTAAACCTGGGATCCCTGTCTGACACTATCTGAGATGGGACTCCATGCGATCTCACAATATTTTCAACATATAGCTCGGCCAATTTATCAAGAGAATTTGTTTTCTTTATAGCAATAAAATGTGAACTTTTCGTCAATCTGTCTACTACAACCCACACAGAATCATTACCTCGTGGTGATCTCGGCAAATCCGACACAAGGTCCATAGTAACCTGGTCCCATTTCCATACCAGAATCTCTAATGGCTGCAACAATCCTGCCAGCCTCTGATGTTCTGCCTTAACTTTCTGACAAGTCAAACACTTAGCTACATAATCAGCTATCTCTCTCTTCATGTTGTTCCACCAGAAATTCTGTTTTAAATCTCTGCACATTTTAGTGCTTCCAGGATGAATTGTGTATCTAGAACTATGAGCCTCAGCAAGAATCTCATCTTTCACAGTCGAATCACTAGGAATGCAGATTCTATTCCTGTACTTGAGTAATCCATCATCATGCAATTTGAAGTCGGACTCTCCCCCTTTGGACTTCTCTAGAAGATTCAATAACTGAGAATCTAATTGTTGGGCTTCTCTGATTCTAGGTAGCAATAGAGATTGGATTTGTAGGCTAGCAAATTGAATACCTGATCTAGAAGCCTCCGGTTTCCACAAACATAGTTCTTCTACAATCTCCCAGTCCTTGATTATCAAACTAGCCACAGAAGCTTTTCGGCTCAGTGCATCTGCAACAGTATTAGCTTTTCCTGGCAAATAGTTAATGGTACAATTATAATCATTTAACAGTTCGAACCAACGCCTTTGCCTCTTATTCAGATCTTTTTGAGAAAACAGGTATTTTAAACTTTTATGGTCAGTAAATATCTCAAATTTATTACCCCACAAATAATGACGCCATTTCTTCAGTGCAAAAACAACAACAGCAAGCTCAAGATCATGTGTAGGATAATTGAGTTCATATGGTTTCAATTTCCTAGAGGCATATGCTATCACTTTACCATTTTGCATAAGAACACAACCCAAGCCTTCTTTTGAAGCATCACTGTAAATCACCAAGTTTTCAGTCCCCTTAGGCAAAGCAAGGATAGGTGCAGTGGTAAGTCTCTTTTTCAACTCCTGGAAATTGGCTTCACATCTATCATCCCAATTAAACACAGTTTTCTTCTGGGTTAATGTAGTCAAAGGCCCTGCAATCTTTGAAAAATCCTTAACAAATCGCCTATAATAGCCCGCTAATCCCAAGAAACTACGGACTTCCGTGACAGTTTCAGGTCTTTTCCACGACATAACCACCTCAATTTTAGCAGGATCAACAGATATTCCCTCATGTGAAATGATATGACCTAAAAAGGCAACCTGTTTCAACCAGAATTCGCATTTGCTAAATTTGGCAAACAATTTGTGTTCTTGTAGGGTTCGAAGCACAATTCTCAAATGTTCTTCATGTTCTGACTCAGATTTAGAATACACTAATATATCATCAATAAAAATCACAACAAACTGATCAAGATAGGGTCGAAATACTCTCTGCATCAAATCCATAAAGGCGGCTGGAGCATTTGTCAAACGAAATGGTAACACAACAAACTCATAGTGGTCGTACCTGGTTCTAAATGCAGTCTTAGGTACATCTTCTTTACAGATTCGCAATTGATAATAACCCCGCCTTAGATCAAATTTAGAAAACACAACAGCACCCTGTAGCTGATCAAACAACTCCTCAATTAAGGGCAAATGATATTTATTTTTCACCGTCACCTGATTAAGACCTCGATAATCAATGCACAAACGCAGAGTACCGTCTTTATTTTTCACAAATAATACGGGAATACCCCACGGTGACGAACTAGGCTGAATAAAACCTTTCTCAATTAAACCCTGTAGCTGAATTTTCAATTTCTGCAACTCAAGGGGAGCCATTCTATATGGGGTTCTTGAAATAGGATTAGTCCCCGGCAACAAGTCAATTACGAACTCAATTTCCCTATTAGGTGGTAATCCAGGCAACTCCTCAAGGAAAACCCCCGGAAACTCTTTTATAACAGGTACTTCATTCAATTTCAATTTATCTCCAGGCTGATTAATTAAATAAGCTAAGTATGCATCATGACCTTTACTCAACATTTTAGTAGCTTTAATGGAATATATGATACGAGTCGCAGTAGATTTTCGACTCCCAGTTACTTTAATAACAGGTTGGTTAGGTACTTCTAAAGTTAAAACTTTCCTCCTACAGTCCAAACATGCATAATATCGCCCCAACCAATCCATCCCCAAGATAACTTCAAAGTCCCGAAATGGCATGATTATCAAGTCAACAGGATACATGTGACACTCAATGCAAATATTACAATCTTTACACACAGACTCCGTAACAAATTTAGTACCCATAGGATTACCTACTTCAATCACATACGGCAGTTTATCAACTTTTAATGTAGCAGACTGTGCACATGCAGGAGTAATGAATGAATGTGTAGCCCCGGTGTCAATCAAAACTACTACCGGCTGGCTATTAATAAGAAAAGTACCTTCCACCACCACCATCGTCTCTGGAAGTTCCTCCTGGTTGAGTGCAAATACCCGTGCTTGACCTCGCGGTACAGTAGCTGCTCCTGAAGCTCTAGTCTGGGCACCCTGGCCTGAAGTCTGCCCCTGACCATATTTAAACTTGGGGCAATCTCTAACTCTATGCTGATCACTGCCACAACCTGTGCAACGACCCAATTTCCTCCAACACTCAGCCTCCGTGTGGCCTTTGCGGTTGCAATGTGTGAAACCCCACTTTCTTGCTTATCTCGTAATACATGTTTTACCTCGTTTTGCGTGCATATGACCTGTTTATGTGCTATAGGACCTAGAAAGTTATAATTTTGATTTCAATACTTCTAATACGTGCTAAATGTGCATTCATGAAATTTTCATCAAAAACGGAGTCAGAAATTTTATCGTCGATTTTCAGTGAATAGTGTTTTCGAAACACGTCCGCTATAATTTTGAAACTGGTCTTTTTAACCCTTCTAGACCTAGTCCACGGACTTTAATAGACCTGTGTTTGATGAAAACGGTTTTAAAATCGGCTTAAGAATTTATTAGGATTTTTACACCGACTTTTGCGAAAATCGAGTTTTAAGCCGACTCGGGTGGAATTCTTTGAATGTAAAACTTCTTGTCACCTAAAAATAACTCACTTGAGATATCTTGGGGGTTGCATAATTAATTTTAACTTGGTGATCACTAAAATGCAATTAAAGACATTAAAAACACAAAATTACCTATTAAAATAACTTTGACTTTAATTAAAAAAATTGACCTTATAAGCTATTGTCACCTACACACACTCACACAACACAAAAACACCACCACACACACACACATTGCCGAGGGGTTGAGGGAGAAAAGAGAAGAAAGAAAACTCAAGCTTTTCAATCATTTTTTCAAAGAAAAACCTAGTTTTTGTCCGTGAAACTTCGCACCGACTTGGATTCTGCTTGTTGGGCACGCATTGCACGCATTCCTAAGCTTATATCGCATCTAAGGTGAGAGAAAAATTCTAGATCTCAAAATGTCATTTTTGTGTTTTTGCGTATAAATGAAGATTGAACCGTTAGAATTGAAATCTGATGTTAGATTATTGCTCCTTGCATGCTAGGGATCATTATATACTAATACTACGAGTTTCTGTCGGATATAGCATAATTTTTATTTTCCGGGTATTTAATTTTGATTAAAATGTTCAAAGTTGATTTAATTGAGTTGTGTTGATCGAAATCGATTGCCGTCGATTTCTAAATACTTGATAATTACGTGTTAGCGCTGTTGTAATGCCGAATTTTCGATTACATTGTTTGTGTGGAAATCCGGAAAATCCAGCCATGACGTCATAGGGTTTTAGGGTTATCGGGCATGTTTTGGAGGTGTTATGGTGGATTTCCGAGAGGGCTAATGTAGTAGGTTGAATGGGTGAGTGATAGGAACTGATTTGGCAATGTTTGGATTAGTAGATTGTAAGTTATGAATTTTAGAAGTTAGGTTGTCATTCTTTAATTTCTTGAACGATGCCTTAGATGGTTAGGTAGTGTTCGAGTGATGAATGGTGAGTTGTTGTTGAGTAATTTAGAGTTTAATTATGAATATTATGCATGTCCGGTTAGATGGCCTACTTTGTCATCTAACTACGTTGTTTGATGTTTAATTTAATATTGATGTTATATTGATGTTATATTGATGTTATTGATTGATTATTATTGAATGCGGGAATCGGGCACTCTTGTTGCTGATCTCCCAATTGATTGATCGATTTATGCTTGCATGATGATTGATGAACATGGAGCCTTGGTATGTGTGTGCCACCTCTCGGGCAGCGTCGGGCTGTCGGGTTGAAACCGGCATGACTGCCATAGGCTACCCCCAGCTCGCATGACGGAGATGTCATGGAGGGAAGGGGATAGTGAGGTACCTCGGGTGCGTGAGTAATGGGGAGTTATAAGAAGAACGGTTGAGATCGTGATGGCGTTTGGAGCTACACCAAATAGAGTATCTTTATTGAATGGTCATATAGTTATGTGATGATAGCTTTATTTATGTTATTATTGTTGTTGTGTGTTTACTTGCTCAAAGGACTAAATCCAAGGAGCGTAGTGAATACTGTCGAGATCTATCGGATCCTCACTGGGCTTATGTATATAAGCTCACTCTCTATTAATGCATGTTTCAGGTGTACTTTCACAAGATTACGGGTACGTGCCTCCTGAAGAGGAGAATGTGGAAAATGTGCCTTTTGTGGATGAGTCATATGTTCCCGAGTCTTATCCATGACTTTATATTGTTAAATGTCTTGTATATTAGTTTAATAGACTTTATATGCTTTACGGTTCTTAATGTAATAGATATTGAAAAGGATGATGAACCAAATGATGTTAACTTAGCGGTTTCCTTTTGTCTATGGTTAAATTGTAGTTGTGTCTCAACTTACTTTTGAAATGTATGATAAAGTTGAGGTATTGTATGTCATGTTGGAACGGAGGCGTATAACGAAGATGTTTTATTGTATAATATGATTGTGTTGTATGTTGTTGTTTATATTGAGGAATTACTGGTTGTATGTTGTTTAATGAGGTTGGTTTAGAACCTCGGAAATCTGTTTACTGTCGTTATGCCGCTGAAATTCCGTTGCGTCCTGACTGATCGTAGGTGGGGTCGAGTTGGGGCGTGACAGTTTAAGTGGTATCAGAGCTCATGTTAGTTGTCAGCCGGGGTATTCTCGGAATGTGGGTAATGGTCTTAGCATGAAATATGTATGAAAGGAAAGAAAAATGAAATATGTATTGGTATGATTAATTGATTAAGTGATTATGTGATTTAAGTGCTTATGTGATTATGTGATCAATTTGATTATGTGTTTTATATGAGTTTGTTATTTATGTGTTAATAGTTGTTTATAACCTGTCTACGTGCTATAACTGTGCTAACTCTTTGATTAGTAGAATGGCCGGTCGACCGAGAACCAGAGGTAGGCCTGAGTTGACTGATGAGACTCCGAGTAACGTGGCACCGGGCCGTGACGGGGGTGATGACCGATTTGGAGCCGCTATGGAGCGGATTGCAGAGTTAGTGGCTAGTCAGGCACAGTTATTAGCAGGGCAGGCTGCCCAGAATCAGGCTATGCAGGCTCAGCTTCTGAATATTCAGGGTGGTAACCACGGGCGTGGTACCCTGAAGGACTTTTTAGGATATCACCCACCGAGATTTCAGGGGGAGCCGGATGATAGGAAGGCGGAGGTATGGATTAGCAAGTTGGAGAAGATTTATGATCCACTTGGCTATACTGATGAGCAAAAAGTCTCTTTTGCCGTGTATTTGTTAGATGACGAGGCAGAGGAGTGGTGGCGCACGGTAAGGACTAGCTGGGCGGCACAGGGTATTCCTTATATTTGGGGTACCTTTCTGATGGCTTTCCGAGCAAAGTATGTCCCGAGGATTTGCAGGGAACGGAGAGAGGCCGAGTTTCTAGCCTTGGTCCAGGGAGATGCTACAGTGGCTCAATATGAGGCCACATTTACTCGATTGTCCCGGTATGCACCGGAGTATGTGGTAGACGAGGAGCGGAGGACTCGCAGGTTTATGTTAGGGTTGCGGCCCGAGATTCAGGATGTGATGGCTCTGAATCGTTATGATATCTTCACTGAGGCTTTTGATGCAGCTTCTAGATTGGAGAAGAGGAAAGGGGATCAGATTGTCTCCAGTCAGCCTAGTAAGAGGCCGTATCAGCCACCGGGCCAGCAAGTTTTATATAGGCCTCCAGTACAGCAGGTTGTCTACAGGCCACCTGCCCAGCAGGGTTCTTTTAGGCCACAGAGTCAGCAGAGTTATTATCGGCCTCAGTTTCAGCAGAGGCCATATCAGGTTCAGACTCAGTTTAGGCCAGCCCAGTCTCAGGGTCAGTACAGGCCTAGTGTGGTGAGACCTCAGCAGCAGGCTGTATCAGCTGCTTCTTCAGCTTCTGGTTATTCTAGGGGCAGTGTTAGTGCCACATCATCGCAGTGTAATTACTGCAAGCGCTCAGGGCATGTAGAGTCCGACTGCAGGGTAAAGGCAGGGACATGTTTGGGTTGTGGTAGCATCGATCATAGGGTGAGGGATTGCCCTAAGTATGCGAGGACTGAGGGTCGGGCAGCGACTCAGGGTTATCAGGGTAGGCCTACGGGCAGTGTACCACAGCAGCAGCGGGTTCAGGCTCGGGCTTATGCAGTTGACTTAGAGGAGATGCCTGAGGAGACTGCAGTTGTGGAAGGTAACTTTCTTATACTTGATCAACTTGTTAAAGTGTTGATTGATTCTGGTGCTACGCATTCTTTCATTACTCCTACTTGTGTGCAACGTGTTAAATTGCAACCTGAAAGATTGCCTTATGTGGTTGAAATTAGTACCTCTTTGACTGATAAGTATGTTACTGGCTTAGTATGTAAGGATTGTTTAATACATGTTAAGGGGCATAATTTTCCTTCGGACCTTATTTTATTTCCTATCCGGGGGTATGATGTTATCTTGGGTATGGATTGGCTTTCTAAGTATGATGCCCAGTTGAACTGTAGAACCAAGGTAGTACAGTTTCGTTTGCCGGATCAGCCAGTAGTTGAGGTAGCGGGTAACCGGGGTGCTAAGACGAGTTTTGTTATCTCAGCAACTAAAGCCGTTAAGTTGGTGAGTAAGGGGTGTTCGGGTTATCTAGCTTATTTGATCAACAAGCCATCTGTTAAGCTACAGCTTGAGGAAGTCCCTATTATCCGGGAATATCCTAATGTATTTCCCGAGGAGTTGCCAGGGTTGCCGCCTGAGAGGGATATCGAGTTTGTGATTAATCTTGTTCCCGGTACTCAACCTATTTCTAAATCGGCATACCGGATCGCACCAGCTGAGTTGAAGGAGTTGAAGACTCAGTTACAGGAGTTGTTGGAGAAAGGATTTATTCAGCAGAGTTCTTCACCTTGGGGAGCTCCTGTTTTGTTTGTGAAGAAGAAGGATGGTACCTTGAGATTATGTATAGATTACCGTGGTTTGAATCAGGTGACTATCAAGAATAAATATCCTTTGCCACTGATTGATGAGTTGTTTGATCAACTTCAGGGAGCCAAAGTCTACTCTAAGTTTGATTTGAGGCAGGGGTATTATCAGCTTCGGATTCGCTCAGACGATGTTCCGAAGTCTGCCTTCAGGACTCGGTACGGGCATTATGAGTTTGTTGTTATGCCCTTTGGTTTGACTAATGCACCGGCAGCATTCATGGATCTTATGCATCGAGTCTTTCAGCCGTACTTGGACCAGTTCGTGGTGATTTTTTTTGATGATATCTTGGTCTATTCTAAATCTGAATTGGAGCACGAGCAACATCTACGGCTTGTATTAGAGAGGTTGCAGGAGCATCAGTTGTTTGCCAAGTTCAGCAAATGTGAATTTTGGCTGCAACGGATTTCTTTTCTTGGCCATGTTATTACACAGAGTGGTATTTCTGTAGATCCCACTAAGATTGAATCGGTGATGTCTTGGAAGCGGCCAGAGAGTGTTACTGATGTCCGTAGTTTTCTTGGCTTGGCGGGTTATTACCGTAGGTTTGTCAAGGACTTCTCAAAGATTGCGGGGCCACTATCTAAGTTGACTCAGAAACGGACTATCTTTAATTGGGACGAGAAGTGTGAGAGTGGATTTCAGGAGTTGAAAAAGAGGTTAACTACCGCTCCAGTACTTGCTCTACCAGAGGGGACCGATAATATGGTCATTTACAGTGATGCATCCAAGGAGGGCTTGGGATGTGTTCTTATGCAGGATGGCCGAGTTATTGCCTATGCTTCTCGAAAGTTGAAGCCTTATGAGGTGAATTATCCGACTCATGATCTTGAGTTGGCAGCAGTTGTCTTCGCACTGAAAAAGTGGCGTCATTATCTGTGGGGCAGTAAGTTCGAGATTTTCACTGATCATAAGAGTCTTAAGTAGTTATTCTCACAGAAGGAGTTGAATATGCGCTAGCGGAGGTGGATGGAGCTTCTTGGAGATTATAATTGTTTTATCAATTATCTGCCTGGTAAGGAAAATGTTGTGGCAGATGCTCTCAGCCGGAAGGCTAGTATTTCTTGTTTGGCTGTCAAGAAGTGGGAGGTTCTTGAGGAGTTTAGTTATTGGAGACCAGAGTTCACTCAGGTTGGGGTGATGTGTTCACATCTCCGTATTCAGCCTTTATTGTTGTCTCAGATCAGGGAAGCTCAGCAGCTTGATGTTAACCTTCAGAAGATCAAGGATCAGATCACGGATGATCAGTCTGACTTTAAAGTGCATGAGGATGGTATTCTTCGGTTTCGGAACAGGGTTTGTGTTCCCGATGAACCGGGCTTGAGACGAGGTATTCTGGAGGAAGCTCATAATTCTAAATATACTATTCATCCTGGTGGAACCAAGATGTATCGGGATTTGAAACAGCATTACTGGTGGAACAACATGAAGAGGGAGGTTGCTCAGTTTGTGTCTAGATGTTTGACTTGTCAGAGAGTGAAAGCCGAGCATCAACGACCAGCAGGTTTGCTTCAACCGTTGGCTATACCAGAGTGGAAATGGGAGCATATTACGATGGACTTCGTCACTGGTTTGCCTAGATCACCGAGGGGTAATGATGCAGTTTGGGTTGTCGTGGATCGTTTGACGAAGACAGCTCATTTTATCTCGATGAGGTTAGGAGATGAGGTTACAAAGCTGACGGATCTTTATCTGGATCAGATTGTTAGACTTCACGGTATTCCATCTAGTATTGTCTCTGATCGAGATCCTCGATTTACTTCTCGTTTGTGGGAAATTTGTGGGAAAAACTTCAGGAGACTTTGGGTACTCAGTTGAACTTCAGTACAGCGTATCATCCACAGACCGACGGTCAGTCTGAGCGGACTATTCAGATTCTGGAAGATATGCTTAGGGCTTGTGTTCTGGACTTCGGGAAGAACTGGGAGAAACATCTACCACTTGCCGAGTTTGCCTATAACAATAGTTATCAAGCTACTATTGGGATGGCACCTTTTGCAGCTCTTTACGGTCGTAAGTGCCGTTCACCTTTATATTGGGACGAGGTAGGAGAGATGAAGACTGTTGATCCGACTATCATGCCAGAACTTCTTGAGAAGATCGAGAATGTTCAGTTGATCAGGCAGAGAATGCTTACGGCGCAGAGTAGATTCAAGAGTTATGCTGATAAGCGTCGTCGAGACTTGGAGTTTGCAGTTGGAGATCGGGTTTTCTTGAGATTGTCTCCTCGAAAGGGGTTTGTTCGTTATGGTAAAGGTGGTAAACTGAGTCCGAGATTTGTTGGGCCGTTTGAGATTACTGGCAGGGTTGGTAAGTTGGCATATCGGTTGGCTCTACCGGAGAACTTCTCTAATGTCCACGATGTGTTTCACGTGTCTAATTTGCGGAAATACAATCCGGATCCTTCTCATATTCTTGAGCCAGAGCCGTTACAGCTTCGAGAGAATTTGACTTATGACGAGCGTCCGATTCGTATTCTAGATCAGATGGACCGAGAGTTGAGGTCGAAGAGGATTCCGATGGTTAAGGTGTTGTGGAAGCATCACGGCATTGAGGAAGCTACGTGGGAGAGACGAGATCAGATGCAGCAGCAATACCCAGATCTTTTCCGTACATCAAGTAAGAATTTCGAGGACGAAATTTCTATAAGGGGGGGAGAATGTGAAACCCCACTTTCTTGCTTATCTCGTAATACGTGTTTTACCTCGTTTTACGTGCATATGACCTGTTTATGTGCTATAGGACCTAGAAAGTTATAATTTTGATTTCAATACTTCTAATACGTGCTAAATGTGCATTCATGAAATTTTCATCAAAAACGGAGTCAGAAATTTTATCGTCGATTTTCAGTGAATAGTGTTTTCGAAACACGTCCGCTATAATTTTGAAACTGGTCTTTTTAACCCTTCTAGACCTAGTCCACGGACTTTAATAGACCTGTGTTTGATGAAAACGGTTTTAAAATCGGCTTAAGAATTTATTAGGGTTTTTACACCGACTTTTGCGAAAATCGAGTTTTAAGCCGACTCGGGTGGAATTCTTTGAATGTAAAACTTCTTGTCACCTAAAAATAACTCACTTGAGATATCTTGGGGGTTGCATAATTAATTTTAACTTGGTGATCACTAAAATGCAATTAAAGACATTAAAAACACAAAATTACCTATTAAAATAACTTTGACTTTAATTAAAAAAATTGACCTTATAAGCTATTGTCACCTACACACACTCACACAACACAAAAACACCACCACACACACACACATTGCCGAGGGGTTGAGGGAGAAAAGAGAAGAAAGAAAACTCAAGCTTTTCAATCATTTTTTCAAAGAAAAACCTAGTTTTTGTCCGTGAAACTTCGCACCGACTTGGATTCTGCTTGTTGGGCACGCATTGCACGCATTCCTAGGCTTATATCGCATCTAAGGTGAGAGAAAAATTCTAGATCTCAAAATGTCATTTTTGTGTTTTTGCGTATAAATGAAGATTGAACCGTTAGAATTGAAATCTGATGTTAGATTATTGCTCCTTGCATGCTAGGGATCATTATATACTAATACTACGAGTTTCTGTCAGATATAGCATAATTTTTATTTTCCGGGTATTTAATTTTGATTAAAATGTTCAAAGTTGATTTAATTGAGTTGTGTTGATCGAAATCGATTGCCGTCGATTTCTAAATACTTGATAATTACGTGTTAGCGCTGTTGTAATGCCGAATTTTCGATTACATTGTTTGTGTGGAAATCCGGAAAATCCAGCCATGACGTCATAGGGTTTTAGGGTTATCGGGCATGTTTTGGAGGTGTTATGGTGGATTTCCGAGAGGGCTAATGTAGTAGGTTGAATGGGTGAGTGATAGGAACTGATTTGGCAATGTTTGGATTAGTAGATTGTAAGTTATGAATTTTAGAAGTTAGGTTGTCATTCTTTAATTTCTTGAACGATGCCTTAGATGGTTGGGTAGTGTTCGAGTGATGAATGGTGAGTTGTTGTTGAGTAATTTAGAGTTTAATTATGAATATTATGCATGTCCGGTTAGATGGCCTACTTTGTCATCTAACTACGTTGTTTGATGTTTAATTTAATATTGATGTTATATTGATGTTATATTGATGTTATTGATTGATTATTATTGAATGCGGGAATCGGGCACTCTTGTTGCTGATCTCCCAATTGATTGATCGATTTATGCTTGCATGATGATTGATGAACATGGAGCCTTGGTATGTGTGTGCCACCTCTCGGGCAGCGTCGGGCTGTCGGGTTGAAACCGGCATGACTGCCATAGGCTATCCCCAGCTCGCATGACGGAGATGTCATGGAGGGAAGGGGATAGTGAGGTACCTCGGGTGCGTGAGTAATGGGGAGTTATAAGAAGAACGGTTGAGATCGTGATGGCGTTTGGAGCTACACCAAATAGAGTATCCTTATTGAATGGTCATATAGTTATGTGATGATAGCTTTATTTATGTTATTATTGTTGTTGTGTGTTTACTTGCTCAAAGGACTAAATCCAAGGAGCGTAGTGAATACTGTCGAGATCTATCGGATCCTCACTGGGCTTATGTATATAAGCTCACTCTCTATTAATGCATGTTTCAGGTGTACTTTCACAAGATTACGGGTACGTGCCTCCTGAAGAGGAGAATGTGGAAAATGTGCCTTTTGTGGATGAGTCATATGTTCCCGAGTCTTATCCATGACTTTATATTGTTAAATGTCTTGTATATTAGTTTAATAGACTTTATATGCTTTACGGTTCTTAATGTAATAGATATTGAAAAGGATGATGAACCAAATGATGTTAACTTAGCGGTTTCCTTTTGTCTATGGTTAAATTGTAGTTGTGTCTCAACTTACTTTTGAAATGTATGATAAAGTTGAGGTATTGTATGTCATGTTGGAACGGAGGCGTATAACGAAGATGTTTTATTGTATAATATGATTGTGTTGTATGTTGTTGTTTATATTGAGGAATTACTGGTTGTATGTTGTTTAATGAGGTTGGTTTAGAACCTCGGAAATCTGTTTACTGTCGTTATGCCGCCGAAATTCCGTTGCGTCCTGACTGATCGTAGGTGGGGTCGAGTTGGGGCGTGACACAATGAGTACATTGTAGGTTCTTCTTAGCAGCAGCACCTCCTGTAGGGGCCCTATAAGTAGATGTAGCAGAACTACCCTGCTGAGATCTGTGACTGTCCCTGTGGCTGGCTCTGAGCTGGTCTCGGCTGTGACTGTACCTGAACTGGTCTTGGATAGCTCTGGGTCTACCTAGGCTGCTGAGTCTGAACAGGCTGTTGATACTGCCTCTGATAACCCTGACTCTGAGACTGAAACTGACGTTTGCTTGACTGACTAGACTGAGCTAACACATCTGCCTTGCGTTTCTCATATCTCGATGCAGCCCTGACTACTGCAGTATAGCTCGGATAATCTTGCGAAGACAAATTAAACATGATGTCACTCCTCAACCCTGTGATAAATCTCTGGATCTTCACATCCTCCGGCTGAACTAAAGCTGGCACATATCGAGATAGTCTAGTAAAGGTAGCCTCATACTGGTCTACAGTCATGTTCCCCTGTTTCAAAGCTATGAATTCATCCTGATGTCTCTCCCGAGCTACAACCGATACATATTTATCCCAAAATTCACGAACAAAGTCAGCCCATACATGATGGACCCTCTCAGCATCCCATTTCTCTCTAATAGTGCGCCACCATTCCTCGGCGTCACCCTCTATTAAAAAGGCAGCATAGGTAATCTTTCTTTCATCGTTGCACTCAAGTATCACAGCAACTTTCTCGAACTTACTCAACCACATCTCTGCTTTCATGTCATCATGCTTGCCATAAAAACTATATGCCCCGTGATGCAAAAATTTATCATACAAATTACCCCCTGCAGCACCACTGCCCTCTACTCTGGCAGCCTGATTCCCTCTGCCAATACCTGCTGTACCCTGCTGAACCACAAACTGAGCTATGGTATTCATTGCGGTGGCCATTATGGCCAAAATCTGGGCATTACTCGGTTCCTGACCCTGCGGTACATCCCCGGCTGCCCCTGCACCTTGCCCCGGTACATCCTGCCTGGGAGCTTCCTCCGGCTCTCTCCTTGGTCTACCCCGTTTCCTCATTTCAATGCTAAAAGAACATAATATTATAATAGGCAAATGAACTATGCAAAGATAATGTACACATTGTTTTCAAACATTTTACTCATATAACAAACATATAAAACACTTAACAACATTAAACACTAAACTTTTTGTATTCTTATCATATCATGCTTTATCATTCCTTTTCATGCTAGCATGTCTTTTATCTAAGTACTTAAACAATTAGTCAATCACACATTCATATAATTCAACTTCCACACATAGACCACTACCCACATGCCAAGGAAATTAACTCGGCTTCATGCATTCAAGTAGCTCTGATACCACCTAAAGTGTAACGCCCCGAACCCAACCCCACGCTAAAGGTCAAGCTCAGACCCGTCACTCGAACAGAGTCTCCTCTGTACCAAGGACTAAATTGTTACCTACGAATAGTTACATATAACATTGGGACCACAAATAACAAATTATACAACCTATCTTCTAATGTTTCCAAAGCCAAATCAAATTCACAAGGCCATCCGAGCCTTGGAGCAACAACAATCTTCTTAAGCACACAAGCATGCGAGGTAAGTTGGTTTTAACCAAAAGTAGTTAGATACAATTATAATTTTAAGTTCTATATGTAGGATAATAAACACTCCAAGCATGCAATAGAAGATGAAATCTAGAGTCCATTATTACAATCCAATATCTTTCTCTAACATACAAGATTTCAACTACCAACATATATACAAGACCCCAAGGTCTCAAAATACAACATTTAACATGAACTCCACGCAAACTGCACATAAGATCCACCTTAGCACACAAGGTCACGGATTATAATCTATGTGTACTCCTTCTTCTTCCTCTACTTCTATCAGTTGGGGATTCACCTCAGCTTCTCCTGAAGCATATTAAATGAGGAGTGAGCAACAATGTTGCCTAGCGAGGGAGGTGATGCAACATACCAGGCGTGCAATATGATATACAAACACAAGAAACATATATATACAACATAAACCAGCAAGATAGAAAGCCAAGTAATTAACCACTTTAAAAAGGATACGGTTCCACTTCAAGTCTTCAATCACGAGCCACGAACCACGAACTTCACGAGCATGCCGGCAAACCCCAAACACCAACGAGTTGGGATACTCCAGATGTATCTTGAATCCTACGACCCTTTCTCCTGAGGTAGGTCCATGCCCAGCAGGTGAACCACGCCTCTGGGGTAGTGGAGTATGCCTCAGCGAGAAGGGAATAGGCACCATGGTAGTCGAGGGAGCACGACAAGCCCGACGCTACCCGTGCTTCTCGACGCTACCATGTCCAAAAAGGTTGCGCAACCCCGAGACAAGTCACAAGCAATCAAGATATCACATAACATGTAAGAGGGTCGACAAAGTAGGCCGCCCTCACATATAAGCACAATATAAGTTCACAATAGCACGAAAATAGCTTTAAAGTCCCAAAAGAAGCAATCAACATAAATATTTCCCATGAGCTACTCAAATAGCTTAATTATATCTTAGATATTCAATACAAGACAAGACAACTCCACAATAAGTTCCAAATGCAACAAAAATGGCTAAAAACTACTTTTCTTCTTTCTTTAACCAAGATTTCTTTCTCCTATGCGTGTTTCAAGGTTTCCAAACCTTATCCTAATCTTTCTATTTTCTTAATTAAGCCCAAAGACACCTATTAAAATCATAAAATCTCATTTTAGAAGCAAAAGTTCGGGAAGGCCCCGAACGGGTTTGAACTACAACTATACTAACCGAACCCATTTTCGCGTAACGAAAGCACCAAAAGTGCTTCCTTAGCTCAAGGATACCCGAACCATAGTCCAAACTTGCCCGGATTGCTCGACGAGAAAAGTCCCCTTTTTAAAGTTGACTAATTACGCAATTTAGCTCGGATTTGAGTGATTTGACCTCACGTGTCTTTTCAACTAGCTTCACTAGGGCCTAGAGCATCTAATTGAAGTCTCAATTCAAGATAATTAGCAATTTTTGTTCAAAACTCTAAAACGAGCACTATTCATCATCTCTTTTATTCAATCTCACTTTCAACCATAAACATTGATAATAAGCCTCAAAATTTAACTCTATAGCATCTATTAAGCATATAATAAGCATGCATAACAAGTATTAGAGCTATAATCAACAAATTAAGAAATTCAACAATGATGCATAAACTTTAACTTCACAAAAAAAAATGAACTCCCTCACAATTTAGAAGGCAAAGATGCGAAGTAGGAGCTCCTAGATGCCACGAAACCTTCCTAGACCAAGCCAAGAGCTCAAGATGCAAGGTTGATGAAGAAAAATCTTCTCTTTTTCTCTTTAGGGTGGTCGGCCAAAGGGAGAGGACAAGGATGAAATTTTTGCTTTTGTTTTGATGAAAAGTTGTATGTGTTGTTTTAATTTTATGAGTTTAGATTATTATATGTATATGTATGTCCATTAATTTAAGTTAAATAGTCCCAAAAACTTGATCAACTAAGGCCAAAATGCAATTTTAAATGTTTTTAGTTGCAATTAACACTATTCTTACGTAACACTATTCAAATGACATGAAAACTATTTTCTAAACGCACGCTCCCAAGCTCGAAAGTCCAAAATAACTAGGTCTCGATTCCTTCTAGATGTCATATGATCTAGGAAAAATATGAAATCGAACTTTCGAGGCGGTCGAAAATTTTATGAATAATGACCTCTAATAAAAACAATTAAGCAAGAAAGATGATGCATGTAGAAATGCGCAAATAGATATGCATCAGTTATAAAAAGATTTATGGTAGAATTCTCGGGCGTCACAATTTAGCTATTTTATAAGGTCTTCTGGGACTTTATTTTCTATTCCAATTTTAGATGGTTGTATGAGAAAGACTCAATCGAAAAGGAAACAATCTAACCTAGCAAATTTGGCAACATAATTAGAAGAATAATTTATTTATTTTTACTAACTAAGCAAGTATTCTTATTAAGTTCAATAATCTAAAAACAGACTTGTAACATCTTTACACAACAAAATCCAAAACATACAATCATATCTTCTATTTTTTACTTTCTACAGATAATTCTATTCAAAACACTACTCTTGAACTTAAGGTGAAGTTGAATCTTAAGTCGGACACTATTGACAATTTTGTCAAACAATTGCTCCTCTGTAAAAGAGTTAAATTTCGTTGGTGCAATCTATTGATTGTTCTAATCAAATTGATGTTAAAACTAGTGGGATCAAGGGAGCGACCATGTTCTTAAAGAGTTGATGTTCATTCAATGTTGTTGTAGTTGTGGTGGTGGAGGTGTGAGGAGGAGGTGAAAATAGAAGGAAAATGTAAATTGAAAAAATGCCTCATATGTTATTATTAATTTGCTGAAATGAATTTCTACACTCGCAGATTTATCGACATCAAGTTCGTCCTTATTTAACAATGGCTAATAAGGGGCAATTTGTCCAAGAAGAATTTATTTTTTTGAAACTATAGAAAAAAATTTGCATTATAAGTGCGTACAACTAAATACTAATGGACAAATAACAAAAGTTGTGAGACCCCGGTCCCGAATTTATGTGCAAATACTTGTTTAATTGTTATTTACGTGCATTTGATTATTTAAATTGTAAATTACATGCTTTTACTTGTTTAAATTGATTATTTGTCACATAATGTATAATTTCATGTTTATTTCTTTTATTACATGAAATATGTGCATTCATATTATTTTCATAAGAATTTTTAGTGAGAATTGCATTTAAAGTGTTTTAAGTTCTATTTATTGATCTTTCTCCTAAAATTTTTAAAACTAGTCTTTTAAACATTTTAAAAACTAGTCTACAATTATATTTTGATTATTGGTTTAGAAAAAAATTGAATTTGCAACAAAATATGAGATTAAAGTTGAGTTTTAGCGTGTTAAAATAATGTTTTTAAAGTAAATAGTGATTTTTCACTCACATATATTATCCTTTGATCCTTTGACTTCATTTTAACACCCTACAACTTCAAAATCTGGCAAAAAACACTCAAAATCAGCCACCAAACCCTTATTACGGGAATAGTAAATTTTATGCAATTTTGGTTCTTTAAAGGTGTAAATGAAGGAGTTGGAAGCTCAAATTGCATATTCGGACTCATCTTGGCGTCCTCTATCTTTCTACCGTTCGTTTTTCGCATTTCGGAACAAAACTTTGTGAGGATTTTTTTGTATTTTCATGGAGTTTTAAAGTTTATGTTCAATTTTGTAATTTTCGGATTTTAACGTTAATGTGTCATAACATGCTTGATTCTTATTCTATATAGTATTATTACATGCTAGAGACCTTGTATATGCATTGGTATAGTTTGAAAATAATTTTTTGACAAGATTTCACATGTAGAAGATGATGAATAGTAAAAAATATGAATAGTAAAATCTTGTGTTTTAGCTTAATTTATTGCTTCAAATAAGCTTAAATAAGTATGTAGAGCAAAATTTTGAAGTTAGTTAGCTTTTTGATTGGCTAGAAATGCAAAATTCAACTTGGAGAAGATGATGAATAGTGCTAAACTAGGGTTCCGAAAAAGAAGTTACAATTTAATTCGATTCGAGGCTTCTAGTAGTTACGAATTAGGTCCTTGAGCATGGGAAAAATATTCGTTATACTTGCCATGTGAAAATTTTGAGAATTTTGATCAAAATAGGCTACTTTAATTGGGAATTTCGGGGTTAACTCGAATCCGGGTACGTTTTGAGGTTATGGCTAGTCTTTATTAAGTATTGAAGCCTTAGAAGTGTCTTCGTGTTGCTTGTTTGGATTCCGGAATTGGTACTTGTAGTATAAACGCACAAAGAGGAAATCGGGGATTTAATGGTAAACGAGGTTTAACGGGTGAACTCGAGGGTCCTTGGGGTGCCATAAGGTGTGGTTTGAAGGGATAACTCGTTTGGGAATCTTGAACCTTGCCTTTCGGTTTGGAGCTTAATAGCAAAGATTGACAAAGGGGTTTCGGGTTGAAAGTGAATCCGGGTGCGTTCGGGCATTAGGGCTAGTGTCTAGTAAGTGAGGAGGTGCTAGAAATGTATTCGCTTCACTTAATTGAGCTCCGATTAGAGTACTTGTAGTGTAATGCATAAAGAGGTAAATTTGGACTTTTGGGGTAATTGTACTTTAAAGCGAGATTTCAAGGGCTTAAATGGTGCGATAAAGTGTCATTAGAGATGTAGTATAGTTAGATTTGAAGTTCATTATCTTGTGTGAAGATTAGAATCTAATTTGTAAGCATTTTGAAGGGGTTTTGTTAGAGTTTATGTAAATTAGTTGCGCTTATTGCATGATTAGCTATTTGAGTTATTATAATTGTTATATTTGTCTATTGAGTGAGTTATAAAGTGTAATTTGGGTGAATAAGTATGATAATAATTCTAGGTCATGTTTATAGTTGGATTATGTTTAAGTATTAAGTGTGTTTGTATAGAAAGTATATCTTTTTGAGTGAGATCTTATGAGTTAAGTATTTGTGAATATGTCTAAAGGAGGTACAATCTTTGCTTGCTAAGTTATTGCTAAAGAAAATCAGTCCATGCATGCAAGAAATTCAATTAAAAACGTTGAGAACTTAATGTGTGTGTGTGTTCAACCGTGGCTGTCCAGATTTTCAGCAAAATTGAGGCAACTTCGAGCTTAAAACTGTATTAATTGGAGAAGGATTAGGGGTTTCATTATATACCGTTAGAAAGCCTTACGAGTCTAGTTTCTACAGCTTTTTACGGTGCATTAATCGGAGTTGTCTAGAGCAAGTTATGATCATTTTGGTGAGATGTGTCAGAAATGCCCTGTTACGCGAGAATCTGAATTTTGTTGTTATTTTGCTATAGTAATGATATAATTCAGTTCTAATTGGATGTATTCGATCAAGACCTTATTGTGTAGTATCCTTGGATGATTAATAACGTAATGGGGCTCTTATAGTTATGTTGTTTTCATGAATTGTAATTGAAATCTAATTGCTAGTAAAGTTAATTTAAATTGAAAGCTATTCTATTCTACTGTGAATGAGAAATGCTAGTAGAGTTGTGATGGTCACCACTTTAGACATAGGTAATGTTTCTATATATGCTAAACAATTCAATTGTTAGAATTAGTTGTTGTTATCAATGTGCAACTAGTGAACACTTATAAAGGTCAAGTAAACTATGTGGAAGAATGTGTTTAATGCTTTTTGAAACTACATGTAAGGTTAATTGTAAGTTGATAGTTGTCTATTATATGTTAAATGTAATTAACTTAACTTAATACTACTAGTGATATGTTAGAATCTTAGCTTGAAGTATAGTTATTTTACTAAAATAGTATGTTAGTTATTAAATGGTTGATAGTTAACTTTTCTATTAGTTGATAAATGCATTTCTTTCCCTATGTGCTAATGTTGGACTATCTTCATAGAGATATTACTAACTATTGTAAATAAAGTAGAATATGAATTAGAAGTTCATTAAAGTAGTAAAAGACTGGGTAGTGTCATTGTGAATGAATGTGTCATTTGAACATTAAAGTAACCTAACCTTTATTATCTATAAATTCTTTGGAGAAATTCTTTGAGTTGAGTTAATGGCTAGTTTATTGTATGTGGAGTGAATTAGTTTCTTGTACAAGTTATTAACTAAAGTAAAATGAGAAATAGTATGAGTAACTGCAGGCTCATGTGTTGATCTTAGTTAAACTAAATTCTAGCTCAGTTTATATCTAGTTATAGCATGCTGGTTGAATCATTCTCCTTTAAGTTTTTGAACTATCTTCTTAATTAACTTGTAGACTATTGAAAATATGGAATATATGTTACGTTAAAGTATATAAAAGTGGTGTTTTGTTACAAATAGAATTCTAATAGATATTGTATATATGCTAAATAAGCGAAGTTATAAGTTAGCTAACCTAGCTGAATAATTAATGAATGTTGTATTTAAAGAGTAATTGAAGTAATGTTTGCTCATAGGTTCAAGGTGACTGGAAATGATGTGATTCAAACTTACATCTTGGAGCTCGGTAGAGGTGAGGGACCTGCATCCTTACGTGCATTATAGTTTATTTTCTTTCAAAAAGAGTATATTGTTTAGTATAATTGCATAATTGATATATGCTTATTGTTGCTAAATTGTAACTTGGTGCGAGAACAACTTACTTTTTGTCCTTAAATGTGTTTCCTGATTATATTGTCATTGTTATCATTCTTGCATTGCATCGTAGTTGCGCAACCTCATTGTCGCGGCGGATGCGATGGCCTCGCTGGGCGGCATCGGGCTTGCCAGTGTTGGTTGCCTTAGCTCCGTCTACTATTCCCTCACTCGCCTGGTCCGGAGATTGCCAGGGGGTGTTGGGTCGTAGGATCGGGTACATCCGGAGTACCCATTGGTGTAAGGGATGCCGGCATATCGAGATTGAAATCGTGGTTCGTGGATCGGGGATCGAAGATTTGGAGTGATAAGGGTTATCGATTGTATCCTTTTAAAATGTGGTATTAAAATTGTTATTCACTGTTTATCTATTGTATTAATTGTGTTAAGTTGCTGCATTGCACGTCCCCGGTACACCTTATCCCTCACTGAGCAATTGTGATTGCTCATATCTCGCTAAACATGTTTCAGGTGGTGCAATTGGAGGTGTTGCCTTGGTTGCTGTGTACTATTACTTGAGATTGGAGTGATTGCTTGCTAAACTGTAGAAGACCTTGCTTGTCTACTTTATGTTCTATTTTGGAGCCTAAGGGCTTATGTATATATATTTGAGTGGTTGCAATTTGAAAGCTAAGTGGATGTAGTAAGTGTTATGGAATTGTGGCATGTAATAACTTATACTTCTGCTTCTAGCTACGTTGCATGCTTGTATGTGTTTATATTGTCTCGTGTTGCTTAAGGCTTGGATGGCCTTGAAGTTGGGATTTCAATTAGAAATGTTGTTCCTTTGCTTCGTGTTTTATTTGAATGCTTACAGGTTTCCAGAATGTCCACGGTACAGGAAAAACTATGTCCGTTTTCCCTAAAATTTTGTGACCGGGTTTGGTATTGGGTTGAGAATAGCATGGTTATTAGAGCCTCCGGTCTCATGAGGGATCGGGGCGTTACAGAAGTGGTATCAGAGCTTAGCTAGTTAGCTAGGCACAAGCCGGGATAGGGTCTTCGGCTTGTGGGCTAGTGGCCTTAGTCCATGTGTTTTGAAAGAGAATATGTATGTCTTGTGTGAGCAATATGTCTTTCTTGTTAAGTGAACTAGATGTGATCTACGTGCTTTACGTGAATGATGTGCTTTACGTGTTTATGTGCTCAACGTGCTTATATGACTAATGTGAATATGTGGTCAATTTGTTTATGTGAATTTGTTACTTATGTGAGTTTACTTGTTATAAATTGCTTATGTGGTCAATGTGTATTACATGTTAAACATGTTTACATGAAACATTGTGTTTTATGTGTGGGATAGTTCATTTGTATGTGTAAGAATTGCGTGGGTGCAATTTTTGTAAGGATGGGAGGATGTGAGACCCCGATCCCGAATTTATGTGCAAATACTTGTTTAATTGTTATTTACGTGCATTTGATTATTTAAATTGTAAATTACATGCTCTTACTTGTTTAAATTGATTATTTGTCACATAATGTATAATTTCATGTTTATTTCTTTTATTACATGAAATATGTGCATTCATATTATTTTCATAAGAATTTTTAGTGAGACTTGCATTTAAAGTGTTCTAAGTTCTATTTATTGATCTTTCTCCTAAAATTTTTAAAACTAGTCTTTTAAACATTTTAAAAACTAGTCTACCATTATATTTTGATTATTGGTTTAGAAAAAAATTGAATTTGCAACAAAATATGAGATTAAAGTTGAGTTTTAGCGTGTTAAAATAATGTTTTTAAAGCAAATAGTGATTTTCCACTCACATATATTATCCTTTGATCCTTTGACTTCATTTTAACACCCTACAACTTCAAAATCTGGCAAAAAACACTCCAAATCAGCCACCAAACCCTTACTACGGGAATAGTAAATTTTATGCAATTTTGGCTCTTTAAAGGTGTAAATGAAGGAGTTGGAAGCTCAAATTGCATATTCGGACTCATCTTGGCGTCCTCTATCTTTCTACTGTTCGTTTTTCGCATTTCGGAACAAAAACTTTGTGAGGAATTTTTTTCATTTTCATGGAATTTTAATGTTTATGCTCAATTTTGCAATTTTCGGATTTTGCCATTAATGTGCCATAACATGCTTGATTCTTATTCTATATAGTATTATTACATGCTAAAGACCTTGTATATGCATTGGTATAGCTTGAAAATAATTTTTTGACAAGATTTCACATGTAGAAGATGATGAATAGTAAAAAACGTGAATAGTAAACTTTTGTGTTTTAGCTTAATTTATTGCTTTAAATATGCTTAAATAAGTATGTAGAGCAAACTTTTGAAGTTAGTTAGCTTCTTGATTGACTAGAAATGCAAAATTCAACTTGGAGAAGATGATGAATAGTGCTAAACTAGGATTCCGAAAAAAAAGTTACAATTTAATTCGATTCGAGACTTCTAGTAGTTGCGAATTAGGTCCTTAAGCATGGAAAAAATATTCGTTATACTTGCCATGTGAAAATTTTGAGAATTTTGATCAAAATAGGCTACTTTAATTGGGAATTTCGAGGTTAACTCGAATCCAGGTACGTTTTGAGGTTATGGCTAGTCTTTATTAAGTATTGAAGCCTTAGAAGTGCCTTCGTTTCGCTTGTTTGGATTCCGAAATTGGTACTTGTAGTATAAACGCACAAAGAGGAAATCGGGGATTTAATGGTAAACGAGGTTTAACGGGTGAACTCGAGGGTCCTTGGGGTGTCATAAGGTGTGGTTTGAAGGATATGATAACTCGTTTAGGAATCTTGAACCTTGCCTTTCGGTTTGGAGCTTAATAGCAAAGATTGACAAATGAGTTTCGGGTTGAAAGTGAATCCAGGTGCGTTCGGGCATTAGGGCTAGTGTCTAGTAAGTGAGGAGGTGCTAGAAATGTATTCGCTTCGCTTAATTGAGCTCCGATTAGAGTACTTGTAGTGTAATGCATAAAGAGGTAAATTTGGACTTTTGGGGTAATTGTACTTTAAAGCGAGATTTCAAGGGCTTAAATGGTGCGATAAAGTGTCATTAGAGATGTAGTATAGTTAGATTTGAGGTTCATTATCTTGTGTGAAGATTAGAATCTAATTTGTAAGCATTTTGTAGGAGTTTTGTTAGAGTTTATGTAAATTAGTTGAGCTTATTGCATGATTAGCTATTTGAGTTATTATAATTGTTATATTTGTCTATTGAGTGAGTTATAAATTGTAATTTGGGTGAATAAGCATAATAATAATTCTAGGTCATGTTTATAGTTGGATTATGTTTAAGTATTAAGTGTGTTTGTATAGAAAGTATATCTTTTTGAGTGAGATCTTATGAGTTAAGTATTTGTGAATATGTCTAAAGGAGGTACAATCTTTGCTTGCTAAGTTATTGCTAAAGAAAATCAGTCCATGCATGCAAGAAATTCAATTAAAAACGTTGAGAACTTAATGTGTGTGTGTGTTCAACCGTGGCTGTCCAGATTTTTCAGCAAAATTGAGGTAACTTCGAGCTTAAAACTGTATTAATTGGAGAAGGATTAGGGGTTGCATTATATACCGTTAGAAAGCCTTACGAGTCTAGTTTCTACAGCTTTTTACGGTGCATTAATCGGAGTTGTCTAGAGCAAGTTATGATCATTTTGGTGAGATGTGTCAGAAATGCCCTGTTACGCGAGAATCTGAATTTTGTTGTTATTTTGCTATAGTAATGATATAATTCAGTTCTAATTGGATGTATTCGATCAAGACCTTATTGTGTAGTGTCCTTGGATGATTAATAACGTAATGGGTCTCTTATAGTTATGTTGTTTTCATGAATTGTAATTGAAATCTAATTGCTAGTAAAGTTAATTTAAATTGAAAGCTATTCTATTCGACTGTGAATGAGAAATGCTAGTAGAGTTGTGATGGTCACCACTTTAGACATAGGTAATGTTTCTATATATGCTAAACAATTCAATTGTTAGAATTAGTTGTTGTTATCAATGTGCAACTAGTGAACACTTAGAAAGGTCAAGTAAACTGTGGAAGAATGTGTTTAATGCTTTTTGAAACTACATGTAAGGTTAATTGTAAGTTGATAGTTGTCTATTATATGTTAAATGTAATTAACTTAACTTAATACTACTAGTGATATGTTAGACTCTTAGCTTGAAGTATAGTTATTTTACTAGAATAGTATGTTAGTTATTAAATGGTTAATAGTTAACTTTTCTATTAGTTGATAAATGCATTTCTTTCTCTATGTGCTAATGTTGGGCTATCTTCATAGAGATATTACTAACTACTGTAAGTAAAGTAGAATATGAATTAGAAGTTCATTAAAGTAGTAAAAGACTGGGTAGTGTCATTGTGAATGAATGTGTCATTTGAACATTAAAGTAACCTAACCTTTATTATCTATAAATTCTTTGGAGAAATTCTTTGAGTTGAGTTAATGGCTAGTTTTTTGTATGTGGAGTGAATTAGTTTCTTGTACAAGTTATTAACTAAAGTAAAATGAGAAATAGTATGAGTAACTGCAGGCTCATGTGTTGATCTTAGTTAAACTAAATTCTAGCTCGGTTTATATCTAGTTATAGCATGCTGGTTGAATCATTCTCCTTTAAGTTTTTGAACTATCTTCTTAATTAACTTGTAGACTATTGAAAATATGGAATATATGTTAAGTATATAAAAGTGGTGTTTTGTTAAAAATAGAATTCTAATAGATATTGTATATATGCTAAATAAGCGAAGTTATAAGTTAGCTAACCTAGCTGAATAATTAATGAATGTTGTAGTTAAAGAGTAACTGAAGTAATGTTTGCTCATAAGATCAACGTGATTGGAAATGATGTGATTCAAACTTACATCTTGAAGCTCGATAGAGATGAGGGACCTGCATCCTTACGTGCATTATAGTTTATTTTCTTTCTAAAAGAGTATATTGTTTAGTATAATTGCGTAATTAATATATGCTTGTTGTTGCTAAATTGTAACTTGGTGCGAGAACAACTTACTTTTTGTCCTTAAATGTGTTTCCTGATTATATTGTCATTGTTATCATTCTTGCATTGCATCGTAGTTGCGCAACCTCATTGTCGCGGCAGATGCGATGGCCTCGCTGGGCGGCATCGGGCTTGCCAGTGTTGGTTGCCTTAGCTCCGTCTGCTATTCCCTCACTCGCCTGGTCTGGAGATTGCCAGGGGGTGTTGGGTCGTAGGATCGGGTACATCCGGAGTACCCATTGGTGTAAGGGATGCCGGCATATCGAGATTGAGATCGTGGTTCGTGGATCGGGGATCGAAGATTTGGAGTGATAAGGGTTATCGATTGTATCCTTTTAAAATGTGGTATTAGAATTGTTATTCACTGTTTATCTATTGTATTAATTGTGTTAAGTTGCTGCATTGCACGTCCCTGGTAGACCTTATCCCTCACTGAGCAATTGTGATTGCTCATACCTCGCTAAACATGTTTCAGGTAGTGCAGTTGGAGGAGTTGCCTTGGTTGCTGTGTACTATTACTTGAGATTGGAGTGATTGCTTGCTAAACTGTAGAAGACCTTGCTTGTCTACTTTATGTTCTATTTTGGAGCCTAAGGGCTTATGTATATATATTTGAGTGGTTGCAATTTGAAAGCTAAGTGGATGTAGTAAGTGTTATGGAATTGTGGCATGTAATAACTTATACTTCTGCTTCTAGCTACGTTGCATGCTTGTATGTGTTTATATTGTCTCGTGTTGCTTAAGGCTTGGATGGCCTTGAAGTTGGGATTTCAATTAGAAATATTGTTCCTTTGCTTCGTGTTTTATTTGAATGCTTACAGGTTTCCAGAATGTCCACGGTACAGGAAAAACTCTGTCCGTTTTCCCTAAAATTTTGTGACAGGGTTTGGTATTGGGTTGAGAATAGCATGGTTATTAGAGCCTCTGGTCTCGTGAGGGATCGGGGCGTTACAAAAACGGATATTGTGTAACATTTGGTTAAATACAAGGAACATTTTAATAATTATCCTGATACAAGGAGTCTGTCTGCATATTAAGCATATTATGTGAAATAGGGAAAGCGATACAAAGGTTGAAAAGGAACCAGAAAAAGGAGGAAAAATGAGAGACAGAGAGAGAGGAAATGGAGTTGGGTTGTTATGACATTATCTTTCTTCTTTAAATTCTAGCATTTATATCCTCACATCAACATGTGACAAGTATGCGAAAAGCAATTTCGTTAAGTAATTATGAATGATGCTAAAGAAATGAGGTTATTAGGGAGGGATGGGAGGAGGGGGCGACCTCCAAAAAAAAAGAAGAATATTAATTTAATGGAAATTTTTTTAAAAAAAAATAGATTTGGTCCCCCATCAAGTAAAAAGTTAAAAAGGTATAAAAATCTTCAAAAAAATGGAGTTAGTTTAGTGATTAATCATATTTCCCAACATATTGAGGATGTGAGTTCAAGTCATCACAATTATATTTTTTTTGCAAGTTTTTTGCTAGTGCGTGTCTCTATTACTGCTTGTTTTGATTTTATTTTTCTATTAGATAGATAGATATAACTTTGAAGTACTTAGTGTTATACATGTTTTGATTTTTTTTTTTAACTATAAAAATTGAGTCTCTTTTCTATTTTTTTTTAACCGTAAAAATTGAGTCTCTCTACTAACCAAAAAAATACCGTGTAAAAAATACTATACAAAAAAAGATTTCAGCCCCTCCAACATTAGATTGGAAGTTATTGAAACTATTTTGATAGGGTAATGATTCTTTTTAACCAAAATAATTTGATGGTACGAGACTACAAAATAGTTTAATGAGCCCTTAAAAATTTGGAACTTTTTTTTTAAAAAATATTATACGTCGTTCTCTAATTTAAGCTCATCTAATCTCATGTTTTGAAAATGATTATTAAAAAATTTTAATTTTTTTAAAAAATAAGGTGCATCATAGGTTTTAATGCATCTGCAGCCTGAATGCTACGTCAATTTTTAGGGGCCAAACAAATTATTGTGTCGCTAACCAGGGGTAGATCTAGAATTTTTGTCAATGGATGTTAAACCATACAATTTTTTTTTAACTAAATGAGTACAATTTTTTTTTTCAATAGGGACTGTTAAGGTAGAAAACCTTGACTGCTCCGAGCTGCACTTTAAGCCGGACCTGAACATGCAAAATAAAAGAACCGAGGGTGATGTCCACGGTACCCACTCCGACGCACAAGTCAGTTAAACATGAGATGGAGCTTGTAAGTTATGAGAGGTAGATATTTTTCATACCTTTTCCTGTGAGATTACTCCTATTTTATACTTGTAGTGAGGAGATTCCCTAAACGGATAAGGACTCCTCCAAGATCAGGACTCCTAAGAGTCTTTTTTTGCTCAATAATCCACGGGAATTATACTACCCATGAGTCATTCCTCATCCGGTCTTCTCGACCTCATCCTTATCCTCATGGCGTCCCTGCTCGCGTGCCTGCCCAGTGGCTTTGCTGGGTTCAGGGCTTGAAGAAGGACAGGACTGACCATTATTACCAGGGCTGGAGCCCCACCCCTATCATCTGCCCCCCCAATCCTCTAAGCTGGCTCACAGGTCTGGGGATTGTTACAACATTGGGGCTCTTCATCTTCCTCAGCGGTACTAGCCGTTACAACCGCTCATTGTACACGTCCCTTCAACTTTGCTACCACTTCGCAGGCATGTTTCTCACAATTTGCGTCACCACTCCCCACGATCCTACGTGGGTCGACTCATCCGTGTGCGGGGCCTCGTAGGGTCCTTTATAAAGGGAGCCCTCCCTGGTCCATGCCCCATTCGTATCCCCCTATTCTTCAACTTTCTTTATTCCCTTGCTACTCTTTTCTCACTACGCCCTACGTGAACCCCCTACCACTGTTTAGGTACGCTCTTTCCCTTCTCCCCCACTAATGGATAGGTTTCCTCAGTCAGGCGTCGCCAATGGCTCCAGTGACAGTCTCAGGGATGTCCCTCGTACCCCTAGGAGTTCCGAACCCATCGCTGCCATCCCGATTTCACAGAGTCCTCCTCCTACTAGAGGTATTAGAAGGAGTTCTAAGAGACCTAGGTTTAAGTCTTCCTACCATCGTACAGCCACGACGCCTTCGGGTCCTGCTAGGATTGATGATCTTTTGGTTTTCGGTGCCGAGCGTAAGGTCTGCACTACCCAAGAGAGGTCCATTGCCCACCTTAGGGGCATAAGAGCCATTCCCCCTGACTTTAAGGTTTGTGTCCCGAGTGATGGTAGGCCAGTGTCCGCCTATGGGCCTGGCCAAGGAGAGGTTACCTTCTACTACGAACAACTCCTTATAGGTCGTCTGCCTCTGCCACCCTATTTGGTAGAAATTTTCAATTACCTTTAAATTAGCCCTGCCCAGGTCACCCCCAACAGCTGGAGGCTCATGGTAGGTTTTTACGTTTTGTTGAAGGAGTTGGGCTATACCCCCACTTCCAGGCTTTTCCTCTTTTACCATCATCTTAAGACCACTGACAAATCTTCTGGCTTGCACTATTTTTCCGCCCGCCATCACCCTTTAATCGTTGACGTTCCTGACAATTCCAAGAATTGGAGCCATAAATTTTTCTTCGTAAAGTCCCCCATGGGTTGGGAGGTCTGAAATATCTGGGCTGTTCCACTTGAGACAGCCAAGGACCCCCCACCCTTGATGAAGTTGAGAAATCAATTATCGAGGAGCTTAAGAGAGCCATCCATATTAGATGTGACGACCTTCTCTCCCCCAAGAGGGTAGCTGCAAGTGGCTTATTTCCACGGCCTACAACGTTGAGAGTCGGGGCTCCTCCTTTACCCATTTCACATCGTAGTACCAGGGCTGGATAGAAGGCTCTTACCGCCCCTTCTCCAGTTATCGCCCCTAACCTTGAGAAACCTGAGCCTCCAATCTCTTACTCGTCATCCGACACCGAGGGTTAAGTTTTATCATCGTACCTACTTTCACCTTCTTATTTGTTTATGAAGTCCTTACTAACTTTGTTTAAGCTCTCCCTAGTACAGGTAACATGAAGATCTCTGAGCTTGTTACTTCCGCCCGAGGTGAAAGAGTGACTAGAAGGTGTTTGGTCAAGGTTTTTGGGCAGCCTACCCCAAAGAAGCAGAGGGTGGCCCCTCTCGCAGGTGATATGGAGGTACAGATCCTCGAAGAACCTCCCGTTCCTGCCCCGGAGAACCCTGTCTCCATCGAGGACCCCCGGTTCCTCCCTCCAACTGTCCAGACTCACCTACCACTAGGCCTATCAAGACTGGGGTGGTTGATTCCCCACCTTTATCTGAAGCACCACCAGTCCCACCTCGCAGGCGTTTATCGTCTCCACCTTCATCTCCTGTCACCTCCAGGGCCTCGTTCTCCTCCCCTTAGATCGACATATTGCGGGATGAGCAACATTGCCCTCTTGGCGAGGCCTATCAGATCAACACCCCACGCCTGCGCAAGCATGGTGGGTCCGTTTCGCCTGGTCCCATTCTTGGCTTTGACGACGAGATAGAGATTGATGACGGGCAAGGTGGTACCACACGTGTTTCTGCTTGTCGCCTTACTACTGCCAGAGCTTACCAAGAAGTCAGGGAAGCTTTTTATGAGGTAATTTGTCATATTTTCCTTTCATCGGATTACCTCGCTTTTTCCTAATGCTCTGCTCTTGTATTTTTAGAGCTGGCTAAACCTGAACCACCTCTATGGGATGCTTCATAAGGCCTTAGTGGCTTACGACAGGGTCGAGATCAGCTCTTCTTTGGCTTTACTCCGAGTTGAGAAGAAAGCCGAAGCCTATAAATGACGCTTTGAGGAACACCACTAGGCCTATGCCAAGGCTTTCGACAATGACTTCGGCACCTTTAATAAAATAGAAGCCCTGATCGACAAGCAAAACACTGTTATCCAGGAGGCTGGACTTTATTAGTCCCTTTCCGGGGACATCCTCACCGTAGCACTGAGGTCGCAATTGTCGAAGGCTCAAAAGACCTGCCGCCGCATCCTTGCCGAACGGGAGTTGGCCATTCAGTCTTATGAGAAGCTCGAGAATGACCTAAAAGAGGCCTCTGATCGGGTCGTTGGTGCTCAGGCCGATTATGATCAATTGGTGCAGGCTGTTGGCTCATATGGAGAAGTTGCTATTGCCGCTTATAAGGAAAGTAATGCTTTTAAGGCTCTGTTAGGGGAGCTATTCCGTCCCGCCATCAACAAAGCTGGATACGACGCTGAAGTTGCCCTCATGGAGGATGTGCAGGCCCACTTGCAAGGCCAGGGCATTCAGATTGACTTGTCGGACCTCCTTGGCGAAGCCCCCCTGATCCAGAGATTCACCTGTGACTCCTCCCAAGTCATAAGCACAGTTAGAGGAACCCCGCCTTCCCTGGACCTGCTTTGACATTTTGCCAGTTTTTAGCTGTTGCTTTCACCCAGGGGCTTTGATCCCCTCGTTGTACATCCTTCTTTTGTTTTTAATGAAATTTCATTCCCGGAGTTTCTTGGGCTGTTAATATGCAAACCTTTTCTAAGTTTGCTTTCTCATTTTTTTACGAGTTTTGTTCACGCATCTTAGTCATATTTCGACTCTACTTTATGTATGTTGGGTTCTTTGAACCTCTGGTCCTTTTTCCTTTTTAGTATTTCCCCTGGATCCCATGGTCCTTTTCAGGGACAACCCTGCCAGCGAAGATGAGTCATTTTATCCATGGAGCGCAACCCTTTCCGGGCACAGACCCTTCAAGAAAAGCTCCTTAAACATAATACAGGAGCAAAACCAAATCTCTAGGAGGGATGTGATAACCCGAACCCGGCATGCATTTAATGGCATTTAATTGCATTTAATTAAGTGTTATCTTAAATGTTAGCATTGAATTTCGTGTTTATTTTTAGTTAAACATTCATTTGTAGCATTATTTTCATATTTCTTTTAGAAGTAATTAAATAATACTTGAGTTAAATTATTTTAACGGAATATCAACTACTTTCATATTTATGTTAATCGGTTTTATTTTTTCTTGCACCTTAATGCTCGGTTTTCAATTAAATGAAAAGTAGCTCTGAGCCGGAGTAAATTTTGAACTATGTTACTTTTCAAAAATTACATTTTCTTAAATTCTTTGAGATTTAATTGTTATTCTTTTATTGTCGCAAAGTGCATAGTATATCGAGAGCGATAGTTAGGAAATGATTTCTAGTCCTCAGCAAATAGTGAAAACTAGTTTTTAGTGTTTTGTTTTTAGTATTTTAGTTGTTGTTGATTAGAATTAAATTGGTGTTGGTTGTTTTAGCTTTGAAATGCAAGAAATAAGCTAAATTGACCAACTTAAGTTAGTTGACCAAAGGCTTGACCAATTGACCAAGGCTTGTCATCTTTTATAAGCTTATATTAGCAAGGAAAAAAAAAAACAAAGCTGAAAAACAGAAAAGAGCTGGCCGAAACATAGAGAGGAAAAAAAAAGAATTTTCAACTTCCAAACTTCAAATCTTCGCGTGAGCTTGCACAGGGTTGTTTCTGAGGCATCCAGCGTGGTTTTCCTAGCGTCTAGGAGCGTCTAAGGTGAGAGTTTCATCATTATTTGCGTATTTGAAATAATTGTGTTTAAACTTTAATTTTTAGATTTTAGTCGTAAATTGTTATTTTGATTGTTTTGATGCTTAAAGAATGTTCCTTGATGATTGTAGAACACGTATTTGTAGCTTTTTAGCATTTTCTACGGTTAAATATAGCAATTGTAATTTAAAATGCTAATGGAATAGTAAAATATGAATAGTAAACCCTCGTTACGTTAAAGTTGCTTCGTTTTGTGTTTCGTTGATATAGGAAGGTGCTAGATATGCTAGAATGCCTAAATGTATGGTTTAATTAGATTGTGTAATAGAAAAACGGAGGAAAATAGCTTAGTGAAAGTTGGGGTCGTTTAGGTAAAGTTTGGCATTTTATCGTTTTGCGTGAAGGCATTGTCAAGGTACGTCATGGAAGCACTTTTGGTGCAGTTGTAACATTGGTTGGGTGATCGGTTGAGGTAGTTGTAGTTCAAATGAGTAAAGGGGAAAATCGGGGCTTTGTGGGAATTTTAGGGTAAAGTAGGGTTTCGTGGTCTTTAGACGTGCCTTGTGGTGACTTAGGAGGATTGGTGAAGTCGGTTTCCAAAACTCGTGGCTCGTTTGAAAGTAGTAGCGTTTTGAAAGTTAGGGTCATTTTGTGATTTTGTGTGTTTTCATAGTGTAATGCCTATAGAATGCTTAATATTGTCTGTTATGCTTGTTAAAGTTGATTATGACTGAATTTGTATATCAATTGTTGATAATGCTTGTTAGTATTGTTCTTGTTACTTTATTGATTGTAATTGCTTATTGTATCGCATGTTGTTACTAACCTGCACTTCAGTGCCTTGCTCGATTATCGTTATATATCTCGTATTGCATTGCATAAGTGTCAGGCGCATGAGTGATGGGCCTCTCTGGGTAGCCTCGAGTTGCCAGTGTTGGTTGCTCTAGCTCCGTGTCCTATTCCCTTTCTCGCTTGGGTTGCCGCCCAGGGAGTTTTGGGTCGTAGAATTGACAGAGTATGTCCGGAGTACTCTAACGGAAGTTATAAGGTGGGTGAGCCGGTGCGTCATCGTTAAAGTCATCGAAGTCATGATCGGTACATTTCTCGCTCGAGGGAACCATAGCCTTCAGAGTGTGGTATAGCTTTGAATGGTTGTGTTAATGCTTTTATTAATTGGTTATTGTATTGATTGTTTATATTGAATGCTTGCTTGTCAATTATATTGCTTAGTTGTACCTATTTGCATTGCACAAACTTCTTTCTCTCCACCTCGATATCTGTCTCGCCCTCACTGAGTATACGTGTTGTGTATACTCACTCCTCACCACCACATTTCAGGAAATGCCATGTTAGTTGGAAAGTTCGTGATTACGTGAAAGATTATGCTTGAAGAGTTGTCTTGCGTGCTATGTGGCTTGAGTTGTCAAAGATGCAAAGATGTATGTTTCATGTGTTGTTTGTATTTAATGTTAAAAATGAATGTAATTTAAGTTTTCTAGGTTATTGAAGTGATTTGGAAAAGCTAGTTTATGTATTCAGATAGAATAGTTTAACTTTAATACATGTTTGTAATGTCCAAAGGAAAATAGTTAGAATGGTATGATAGTCTATTTTATGCAATGGGTTAGTATAGTTTAATTGCCAGCATGAATGTTCTTGTCGAAGATGAAAAGAGATAGGTTAGCTTTTAAATTGGAAATGTATATTTAATTGTGTTCGCTTGTTGAGAACCAAGGCTCGGATGGCCTTGAGGTGTTTGTATGGTTGAACACGATGCTGGTCCACTTATATGCTATTACAGGTTTTACATTTTGCCTAGAAACAGGGGAGACTCCGTCCGTCTTTCCCTAAAATTTTGCCCGGGTTTGGAATTAGGTTGTGATTAGATTGATTGATAGAACTCCCGGTCTCGAGAGGGATCGGGGTGTTACGGGGGAACAGAGCTTTTATTATTTCAAAGATCATTACATAGACTTCTATCGAATGCTATTTATTCACTAACATTATTCTGGAAATGTTACATGAAATATTTTCTAAGATGTTCAACATTCCATGCATTAGCTAACTCCTTTCCACTAGGTTCTTCTAACCTAAAGACTCCTGGCCTGATTTCCTTTGATGCTAGATAAGGGTCTTCCCAGTTTGGCCCCAACTTACCCTATCCAGGTTGGGATTTGAAGATGGCCTTCCTGAGCACCCAATCTCCTTGTTGGATATTTTTGAGTCGGACCTTCCTGGAAAAGGATCTGGCCATGGCTCTTTTTCCCTCCAACATCTTTATCTGTGTCTTCTACCAAAACTCCTCGATCAGGTTGAGATCCTCATGGAGTCCCTGATCATTTATTTTTTCCTCATAAAGTTGCACCCGACTATTTGGAATGCCCACATCCACCGGGAGCACAGCCTCCGTGCCAAATGTTAGCGAGTATGGGGTCTTCCCTGTTGCGGTGCTTGGGCTTGTCCGGTGAGCCCACAGGACCTCTGGCAGTATGTCCGCCCATAGTCTTTTTGCCTGTCCCAGCTTGGTTTTGATGCCCTACAAAATAGCTTGGTTAGTTACCTCGACTTGCCCATTAGTTTGAGGGTGAGCTACAAAAGCAAATTTTAGTTTAATCCCTAGCTCCTCGCATTTGACACGGAAGTAACTAGAGTCAAATTGCCTGCCATGATCGGTGATCAGGGCTCGAGGCACCCCAAAGCGGTACACCACTAATTTCCATACAAAATTCCAGGCTGCCCCTTCGGAGATTCTAGGGATGGCCTCAGCTTCCACCCATTTGGTAAAGTAGTCAACCGTCATGAACACAAACTTCTTCTGGCCCTTGGCCAGAGTTAAGGGTCCCAGAATATCCAGCCCCCACTGGGCAAAAGGCTAGGGGCTGACCATGTAGGTCAATTCTATTGCCGGCTGCCGAGGTATCCTGGAAAACCTCTGGCATGTATCGCATCTTTTTACTATTTCCAATGCATCCTTCTGCATCGTGGGCCAGTAATATCCCTGTCGAAGGGTCTTTCGGGCCAACGCCCTGTCCTCCAAGTGGTTTCCACATGCCCTCTCGTTTATCTCTCTAAGCACCTAACCGCCCTATTCTTGAGTTACGCATTTCAGCAGAGGCCAGGCATAGGCCCGCTTGTACAGCTGCTCCCCCAGAATAATAAATTTTGAAGCTCATCGCTCTATACTCCGAGCCTCCGCCCAATCATAAAGGAGATCACCTTCCTCCAAATAGGCCTTTATGGGTTGCATCCAATCCCCATACATGGCTATGGCTGCAACCTCCAGTGTCGAGGCTTGAATCGACGGGGCCTCTACTTCGTTTACTTTTATAACCACCGGCCCTGAGGAACTCACAACCAGTCTCGCGAGAGAGTCTGTCATCTCATTCTCGGATCGCGGTACCTGGCTGACATGGAAATGCTCGAGCCTCTGGGCTAGCTTTTTGACTTTGTTAAGATAGGCCAGCATAGTCAAGTCTTTCGCCTCATACTCACCTATCACCTGGTTCGCTACTAACTGTCAGTCCGTAATCATATCTACCCTCCTTGCTCCGAGTGAGATAACCGTTTTTAAGCTTGCTATCAGTGCCTCGTACTCAGCCTCATTGTTGGAAGCCGGAAACAAAAACTTGAGTGAGTACTGGCTTTCTGTTCCGTCGGGGCTGGTGATTAGAACCCTGGCCCCGCTCCCTTACTTCCCTGAAGCTCCATCAACCTGCACCTTCCAGGGAGTGTCATCTTCTGCGATCTGGTCCCCCGTACATTTTACCACAAAGTCAGCTAGGGCCTGTGCCTTAATGGTTGTTCGAGGCTAGTAGATGATGTCGTATTGACTAAGCTCTATGACCCATTTTAGTAAGCGCCCGGACACCTCTGGGTTTTTCAATACTTGTCTGAGAGGCATATTCATCAAAACTCGGATTGTGTAGGCGTCGAAGTAATGTCTAAGTTTCTGTGCCGCAATTAAAAGAGCTAACGCCATCCTCTCCAGGGCCGAGTACTTGAGCTCCGGTCCCCGCAGGACCTTGCTTACGTAATAGACTGGTTTCTGGAGCCGATCCTCATCTTTTATCAAAGCCGCAGCCACTACCTTGCTTGAACTAGCGAGGTACAAAGGGAAAGCAAACCGGTCAACCTCACCACAAAAAAACAGGTAACTTTTTACCTCCTTAAAAGCTTCTTGGCACTGCTCAGACCATTGGAAGTTTTTTGGATTCCTCAACACCCTGAAAAAAGAAGCACATTTGTTCGCAGACCTGGACATGAACCTGCTCAGGGCTGCTATCTTTCCGGCCAACTTCTGCACATCCTTGACACTCCTCGGGGGGTTCAAATTCAGTATGGCCTGAACCTTGTCTGGATTCGTTTCTATGCCTTGACTGGTAACCATGAAGCCCAAGAACTTGCCCGCTCGGACCCCAAAGGCATATTTTTCTGGGTTGAGCTTAATCCCGTATTACTCCAGGGCGGCAAAGGTTTCTGCTAGGTCCGCCACATGGGTGTGAACGTGCTTACTTTTAGTTAGCATATCATCAACATACACTTCCATGTTCCTCCCAATTTGTCTGTCAAACACCTTATTCACCAGGCACTGATATGTAGCCCCGACGTTTTTCAGCCCAAAAGGCATTACTCTGTAATAGTAGGTTCCCATGTCCATAGTAAAAGCTGTTTTTTCCTCATCTTCTGGGGCCATCATGATCTGATTATATCCTTTGAATGCATCTATGAATGTGAGTAACTCACAGCCAGAGGTAGCATTTACTAGCTGGTCTATCTGAGGCAGAGGATAACAATCCTTGGGGCACGCCTCATTGAGGTCCTTATAATCAACGCACAACCACTACTTCCTGAGGCTCTTGGCCACTACGACCACGTTGGTTAACCACTCTGGGTATTGTATAGTCCTGATGTGGCCTGCTTCCAACAACTTTCGGACCTCTTCCCTGATGTTCCTGCTTCTTTTTTCCCAAAAATTTTGATTTTTTTGGCGGATGGGTCGGAACATCGGGTCCACGTTCAACTTGTGAACTATCATGGATGGGTCTACTCCTGTAATGTCAGTCGTACTCCAAGCAAATATATGTAGGTTATAAGAAAGAAAGTTGATTATACCTTGTCGCAGATCCGGATGGAGGTCATGGCCTATTTTCACCCACCGGCCTTGTGAGAATTCTACCTCCTCCAACTCCTCGGCCGGAGCAAGTTCCTTTCTCTTCTTTCCTTTTGACTCATCGAGACAACAGGCCTTCGGGCCTTTCATTTTGAGGGAAGTAGCATAGTAGCAACGAGGGGCCAACTAATCTCCTCTAATGGTGGCTACCCCTCCAGGAGTTGAGAACTTCAGGGCTTGGTGTAGCGGTAATGCCACTGCCCGAAACTTCATCAGTGCTACCCATCCCAGGATTCCGTTATACGCCGATTCGCAATCGAGGACAATGAGGTCTGCCATAATCGTCACTTTCTTTTGCCCTTCCTCCAAGGTTACGGGTAAGTTTATAACCCCTTCCGGACGGAAAACTTTTCCTGTGAACCCTGCAGTGAACCATTCAAAGGGCGAAGCCTTTCCTGCCCTATTCCTAACCTGTCGAAGGCTTTCAGAAACAACACATCCGCTGAACTGCCAGTATCCACCATCAGGCGTTTAACTATGTAATCAAAAATTTGGGCCTCTACCAGCAGTGGATCATCATGCAGGTAGATTACGCCTTTGAGGTCATCTGCAGTGAATGCCAACTACTCTCCAACTCTCTGCCCCTGATACCAAGGCTCTTCCGTCGCGGCCCTGGCATAGGACCTTCTTGCCTTTCTATTGGTTCTACCAGATGCGAACCCCCCAGCTATAGTATCCACCACCCCTAAGTGTCGATCACCCTGATCCCTTCCGCATTAGGGGCTGCGCTCCCTCTCGCGTCGGGGGCTGCGTTCCTTATCCTGCCTGGGGCTCATTTCTCTCTCTCTCTCTCCGAGGCTCTTGATTTCCTGCGACAAATCTGTTCAATAGCCCTTTCCTCACCAAGACCTCTATTTCGGCTTTAAGCTGCTTACAATCTTCTGTGTCATGACCGTGGTCTCTGTGGTACCTGCAATATTTATCTTTGGCCCTCTTGTCTGGGTTACCAGTCATCCTAGACGGCCAATGAAACTTGCGGTGGGTCTGGATTTCATGCAGTATCTCTGCCCTAGGCATATTCAAGGGGGTATAGTTCTTATCAAACCTTACCCGGCTATTGCTGCCTTGCCCTTCTGATCGACTCCCCGGGGCTCCCCTTTGCTTGCCCCTTTCCTGAGCTTTTCTTTTCCCCGCGGTCTCCTTCTCTTCTTCTTTGTTGGCGGACATGACCTCCTCTAATCTGATGTACTTGGAAGCCCGTGTCATGAGCTCCTCCAGATCACAGGGGATTCTTTTTCCCAAGGACGCTTGCAAGGGTCTGAAGTGCAGGCCCTGCATATATGCGACCATGGCTACTGACTGGTCGAGGTCTGGTACTTCCAGAGCCGCTTGATTGAATCGCTGAGTATAATCCCGCAAGGTCTCCCCCCTCTACTGTTTTATAGAGAGTAAAGACGTGGTGAATCTCGGGGGTTTTTTATTGCTAGCAAATCGGGCAAGGAACAACCCAGCAAGCTGGTCGAAACCATGAACTGAGGCCTCTGGTAGGCCAGCAAACCACTTCCGTGCCGCCCCTACCAATGTTACTGGAAAGGCCCGGCATTTGATGGCGTCTGGGATATCCTGAAACGTCATATGGTGCTAAAAAATGGTAAGGTGATCCTCCGGATCCCCAGTCCCATCATAAGTCTAGAGACTGGGGAGTTTGTACCTATATGGCATTGGCTCTTGCATAACCTCTCTGGCAAATGGATGATGTTTCCCCTGTCCCACCAAGACTTGATGCTGACCTCCACCACTACGGATGTCCTCTGGCCTCTCATGCCGAAGTGGTCTCCCTTGCCTTTCCTGCCTTGGCCTTCCCTGTGGCTCTGCCAAGGCTGTTGTATCTGCCGATAGAGTCGGGGCCTGGGGCAGGTTCCCTGCTATCGGATATTCCCTGTGAGGAGGAGCGACCTCTGGGCGTGCCAGCCCTTGGGTTTGGAGAAACTGGTTAAAAGCTCCTCTTAGACCATTGAACAACTGCACCAGGGTGGGCAAGTCGACCTGCTGGCACGAGGATGGCATATCTCCTGGAACAAATATCGGGAGAACTGAGGTAACAGTTTCCCCTGGTGCTCTCGTGTTTGTAGGGATGGGAACCACTAGAGGAGCAATACCTTCAGGAACCTGATGCTCCTCGGGAGGGTTCTGATTTCCCCCGGTATTGGCTTGACTTCATGTGTGAACCATCGTGGAATCTCCATAGGTTGTTGGAAAGTTTTCCACAGACGGCGCCAAACTGTTAAGGTAGAAAACCTTGACTGCTTCGAACTGTACTTTAAGCCGGACCTGAACCTACAAAACAAAGGAACCGAGGGGGATGCCTACGGTACCCACTCCGATGCACAAGTCAGTTAACGTGAGATGGAGCTTGTAAGTTATGAGAGGTAGATATTTTTCATACCTTTTCCTGTGGGATTACTCCCATTTTATACTTGTAGTGAGGAGATTCCCTAAACGGATAAGGACTCATCCAGGATCAGGACTTCTAAGAGTCCTTCTTTGCTCAATAATCCACGGGGATTATACCACCCATGAGTCCTTCCTCATCCGGTCTCCTCGGCCTCATCCTTATCCTCATGGCGTCCCTGCTCGCGTGCCTGCCTGGCGGCTCCGCCAGGTTCAGGGCTTGAAGAAGAACATGGCTGACCATTATTACCAGGGCTGGAGCCCCACCCCTATCAAGGACTAATTAGGTTTTTTTTTTTAAACTAAAAATATATAGATATATGAATTTATTTTTTACAAAAAATGAATAAATTTTTAATATTTTTTGGAGGCAGTGAAGGTTGCAGCTTCGACTTTTTCCGACCTGCATCCGCCCTTATCGCTAACTAACACATGTATAAGTGGGTATTTTGCCTCATATCCCCAAAACTTTTGGTAAATGTAAACTCCATGTTTTTTGAAATATAGAGTTATGAAGATTCATTTTATTTTTCGTCAAAAATAAGAGTAGTGGCTAATTACAAAATGGTAAAAATGAAAGATCGTTAGTTGATAATTTTGATTTAGACCTCTTACACTTTTAGTAAACCATAGACCCTGTACAATTTTAGGAATATAAGTTATATAACCCATTCTGTTAAGGATTTGCCTTTTTTCCATAAAAAAGGTAAGAACAAAGTTTTAAAATATCAGTGATAAAGAAACACATGTAACAAACATGTCTACAACTTTATTTACCTTTTGGCCAAAAAAAAAAAGTAAATAAAACCCTTTTCTACCTTACTATGTTTCATTTTTCTTTTTTTCCTTTCCTATTTTTTCTTTCACGTTTTTCTTAGTATTCTTTTCTCTGTATATCTCGTTGTCATGTATAATTAAAATATTGGTAATTTATATTGCATTAGATTTTTACCATTGTAAGAAATTTTGTGTAAAATTTTTCGGTACAACTCATAATTAGTTCTAAATAATAAAAGGGTTCTTTCAGTTACCTTATTAAAAGCTATCTTATTAAGATAACACTGTGAAAATAAAAAATGAATTTAGAGAATTGAATAAACTAAGCATGTTGATTTCAAGACAAGTTAAAAAACAATGAACTTTAGTTTTTCGTATATTCTGAACACTTACTACTTCATCTTGATTAGGAATCCTAGTTTATTACAATCTCATCATATACATTTTTCCTCCTCACCAATATTATTTTATATGAGAATAAAATTAAAAAAGTAATCTCCACAACTGGAAAAGTCCCAACTATTTAAAAATTCTAAAAATTAATTTTTATTGTCGATGTCACGCCCCGAGTCCAGACCCCCGAGCCCGCAGACGCGACTAGTATTTTAGACATAAGAAACAACTACTTGGACCTCTTTCCTACTGGCCCAAAATGGTTAACCAAAATTATTCCTTATACTCACAATATTTATTTATAAACCACACAATCATACTATTTCTCACTGATGTGGGATGTCACATATACCCCCGTTAAGGACCTAACGTCCTAGTTAAGGGCATACATACCCAAGATCAACCAGGCGGATGTGGCTCCTACGGGTTCAAGAGGTGACTTCCACCAGCCTTCTAGGTGTAGCACTTTGCCCCGCATAGCACTTAGCTCCCGTACTGGCCTGTAACGCCCCGAACTAACACTCCCACGCCTGCAAAGGATACTTCCTGGGACTTGGGCCTAAGCGAGCACCAAGGCCATGGCGAGTGGGCCTAGAAGCGCACTATGCACGAATTGTTCGCTTTGGAGCCCATACCCCTCACAGTTTTGTCGCCTCGCAGCCACTGCCAGGAAAACGGTCGTGCACAAATATACGAGTTGCCTCTATATATTCAGTTGGCCCAGCTCCAAGCCTTCCGATGTGGGATGGGGTCACCACATCCGTCCCCTCTTAAGGAGGCCCAGCGCCTTCGCAGGCCGCTGGTACAAAGGAAGGTCGGCTCTGATACCAATTTTGTAACGCCCCGAACCAACACTCCTACGCCTACAAAGGATACTCCCTGGGACTTGGGCCCAAGCGAGCACCAAGGCCATGGCGAGTGCGCCCAGAAGCGCACTATGCACGAATTATCCGCTTTGGAGCCCATACCCTTCACGGTTTTGTCACCTCCCAGCCACTGCCAGGAAAACGGTCGTGCACGAATATACGAGTTGCCTCTATATATTTAGTTGGCCCAACTCTAAGCCTTCCGATGTGGGATGGGGTCACCACAAGGCCAGTGACCTGCTTTGATACCATTTTGTCACGCTCCGAACCCAAAACCTTAGACCCACAAGTGCGATTGGTGTTGTACGCATAAGAAACAACTACTTGGGCCTCTTTTCTACTGGCCCAAAATGGTTAACCTAAGTTGTTCCTTATGCCTACAACACCCACTTATAAACTAAATAATCACACTATCTTCCACCAATGTGGGATATCACATACACCCTCCATTATAGACCTGACGTCCTCGTCCGGGGCATACAAATCCAGGACCAACCAGGCGGTATAGGATTTTAGAGGTGGCTCCTACGGGTTCAAGATGTGACTCCCACCAACCTTTTAGGTGTAGCACTTTGCCCCACATAGCACTTAGCTCTCCCCATCGACTAATGACCGGCTTTGATATAACTCTATCACGCTCTGAGCCCAGACCTCTAGGCCCGCAGACGAGACTAGTGTTGTGGACATAAGAAACAACTACTTGAGCCTCTTTTCTACTAGCCCAAAATGGTTAACCCAAGTTATTCCTTATACCCACAACACTCACTTATGTCATAGCACTTAGTCCTATATAGCACTTAGCTCCCGCACTGGCTAGTAACCTGCTCTAATACTATTCTGTCACGCTCCGAGTCCAGACCCTCGGACCCGCATGCGAGACTAGTGTTCTAGGCATAAGGAACAACTATTTGAGCCATCTTTTCTACTGGCCAAAAATGGCTAACCCAAGTTATCGTTATACCCACAACACCCACTTATAAACCACACAATTACACTATCTCCTACTAATGTGGGATATCACATACACCCTCTGTTAAAGACCTGATGTCCTCGTCCGGGGCACACATACTCAGGATCAACCAGGAGGTAAAAGATTCTAGAGGTGGCTCCCACTAGTTTTCTAGGTGTAGTTGTGGTGAACCGCATCCCACATCGGTTGGAGAATCGTTGGGACTACTGAATATATAGGGCGAAGCCTTTGTATTCGTGCAGGGCCCTTTTCCTAGTAGTGGTCGGGTGAGGACAAAACCGTGAGAGGTATGGGCTCCAGAGCAGACAATTCCTGCATAGTGGCATTTTCGGCCCACTCGCTACGGCCTCTTGGCGTGGAGTTCCATGCAGGCGTGGGGGTGTTGGTTCGGGGCGTTACAAAGTGGTATCAGAGTGGGCCGACCCTTGTGCCAGTGGCCCGCGAGGGTGCTGGGCCTCCTTAAGGGGGGGTGAATGTGGTGAACTGTATCCCACATCAGTTGGAGAATCGTTGGGACTACTGAATATATAGGGCGAAGCCTTTGTATTCGTGCAGGGCCCTTTTCCTAGTAGTGGCCGGGTGAGGACAAAACCGTGAGAGGTATGGGCTCCAGAGCGGATAATTCCTGCATAGTGGCGTTTTCGGCCCACTCGCTACGGCCTTTTGGGCTCGCTAGTATCGTTAAGGGCGGGGAGTTCCATGCAGGCGTGGGGGTGTTGGTTCGGGGCGTTACAGTAGTACTTTGTCCCGCATAACACTTAGCTCATCACCGGCTAGTGACCTGCTCTGATACCATTCTGTCACGCCCTGAGTCCAGACCCTCAAGCTCGCAGGCGCAACTAGTGTTCTAGGTATAAGAAACAACTATTTGAGTCTCTTTCCTACTGACCTAAAATGGTTAACCCAAGTTATTCCATATATCCATAACACTCACTTATAAACCACACAAACAACTATCTCCCACTGATGTGAGATGTCACAGTTGATCCATTGAAGACATTCTTCATAAAAATTACTAAAAATAATGATACAAATTAAAAATTAAAATAGAAAATAAAAAAGTTTATATTCTTGTCCCTTTTTCTTTTCCCTTTTCCTTTTTCTCTTGCATTAGTTCTTTTTTTTTTTTCCTCTTTTGGTCATGCTTCTTCCTTGAAGGGCTTAGAAATTAAATTTCATTTAGTACTATTTATTACTTAACTTATTCCTTGCTCTTTTCACAATGGGTTCACATTGGATAAGAATTTGGGTAAATGCTTGTGGCATTGAAACTTCCAGAATAGTTTAGTGGGGTTTTCAACAAAAATCATTTCTCCTATTACTTATGCTCCCAACATAACATAGTTGCTCTGATTTCTAACTTTACTTTGATGTCATGAATTTTCAATTTCATAACTGCCCTATAGAAATTGAATCAATAATTTGGTGACATTGAGATTCTAGATTACATAAATAGATCAATATAATCTGTATAGTGTAATATACTATATTATATTATATGAGAATTTTGTACTTCTAGAAACTTTCCCTAATGCCTAATCTTCTCAAATTTACGAACTTGAAATGAGCAAAAGATACATGTTTGGCACCCCATTCCCCCAACCAAAATCTCCCGTATGCTTGCACCTCCTAACTACAAGCTGCCCACCCAATATATGTGTGTTTATATATACACATATATGGATTCGTATATGGTTTTGGAATTATTTGACTCAATAATTTCTCATTAATCTTATTTTTTTATGATAACTAATAAGTGAGCTAATATGATTTTATCTAGTGTTAAAATTAACAAAAATAGGATGTTGATAGAAAAAAATAAAATGAAGTTTTTGAATAAATGCTAGTATTGTAGAAATAGGGAAACTGTAGCAAATTAAACGGTAACTACAACAACTCGGGATTGTAGTAACTTAAGAACTGTAGAAGGTTTGAAAATTTAAAACCAGGTACTGTAGCATGCGGAGTTACTATAGCAATACTGTGGGGGCACAAATTGGCATGTAGAAATCTAAATATTGGAGTTATTGTGCAGGTTCTATAGCAGATCCGTTAGAGTACTGTGTGGCTATTGTAGCCACGATTATAATTGAAGCTTTTGCTTGTAAATACACCCAAAAACTTCACAATAAACACAACTCACACATACAAGAAAATCATACTTACACACATCAAAAAGCTTGAGATCATTAGTGTCGAATATACATTTAAGCTCCAAGTTTTGAAATATTCTATTATCGTATCAGTAATTTTATTGAACTATTTGTTATTATTATATTCAGCTAATATTTGAGTTGTAAAAGATAAACTTCATTGTAATATTTGCCTAGTTGAGGGACGCTGAGTGTTATAATTATTTATAAGCAAGAAAAATAAATATATATAGAAACACAAATAGTAATTTATATTAAAATCTGGTGATTAGTTTGAACTTTTATAGAAGCATTGGGAACCAAATTGAATTTGTTCTAAAATATTAGGGACTAAAATGGAACATTTAATTAAATTTTTAATTTTTCCATTTGAATAGTGGTGAGGTGCATTGCAAGTTACCAATTTACTATTAATGTTAACTAACTTTTTGACGTTAGGACCAATTTGTACTTTTTATAAATATTAGAAATTACTTTGCATTTTCTGAACAAGTGGAATTAACTTGAAAAAATATGGTAACAGTGATGATCATAATTAACACTTTTAATTTTGTAATTTGTTATTAACTATTTGGGGCAGAACTGTAATTGGAATGAGCTGATCTTTATTGAAGAATCGTGATTTTTTCTTCATCTTATATATATGATATTTTTTAGGTGATATAACTGTATGGTTTTTTCAAGTGACATTATGTATTAGTTTGGGACTTGCTTGTTTTTAATATAACATTAAAAATGTGCAGATGTGATGGGAAGATTGGCTATGGATGTGCTTATTTTGGAGGCCAGATTGCATATTCCTTCCACCAAGTTAATTTGATTGGCGTAGAAAGACAAATAGTAATTTATATTAATTTTTTTTGGTGCAACTTTCATGATGCTAAGTGTTTTACTTATTGCAAAATTTAATATTTATATATTTTTCTTTAAAAATTAAAAGCTTCTGTAGTTTTAGTTAAAATGACTAATTAAGTTCTACTGAAAAGAAAAATTTAATCATATAATTAAAAAATAATAGTTTTAGACTCTACTAAAAATAACTCCTAGATTCGCTCTTGAAAAAAATTACTAAACAAGTTGTTAAGATTCAATCTAGTACTATTTTGAGAGATCGAGTTTATAATTATGAATCAGAGAAGGTCAATATCTATCTTAATAATTTCCAAATAGTTTTGAGTTTTGTAGATTGTTGTGTGGCTGAAAATGAATAGTCTCTGAACACCTTAAAATTGCTGAAAATCATTAATCTTTTAGAGTAAAGTATACAAAAATTACATTTCATTAATAAATATTCAATTTAACAGCGCAAGAATTACTTCAAACACTACATTTACTATGTTGGCTAACGTTAGGATGTAAGCATGATAAAATACCACATTTCTCAACCCGTGGATCATAAATGAAGTAAAAGTGGAGCCTTACTTTCGCTGTCTCACAATTGAAATCTGATATTTACTTTTATTTTTAATTTTATTTCTTTTTATTTTTTCGGTCGAAGTGAAACCTTCACTTAGATCATTTTATATTACGTAAGATGTTACAAAATTTAAACTTAAGATCTTTCGCATTTAAAATGAGAATTAATGCACGAAACCAAATGGCTAGCGGTAAGTGAAGCCTTATTTAAGTTCGCTGCCTCACAATTGAAGCCTAATAATTATGACAACTACCGACGTCGCTGTTCATTTGCAATCTTGTCTTTGTCGTTCTCTTAATGACCAAGCCAACAAATCACCGAAGTCGCTGTTCTTCTGCAATTTTGTCCTATTCATTGTGTTAATGACCATGCCAGAAGTCGTCGTTGTTTCTGCAGTTTTTCGTCAGTCGTCGTCTTCTTAATAAACACGACGATGACGGGCAGCAACTCTTGTTGTTCCTTTTCTTAATAACTACGTACGACGATGAACAACCACGGGGATGCTAGCTGCATGCAATGATGCTGTCCTCTTCCACTCTCTCTCATGGCTGTGGAAAGGTAATATTACTATTTTAAGTTATTCATCAGATTTCGTAGAGCTTTCTATTCTTTGAATCTATAGTATTAATCACAAACAAAAAAATTACAAAAAGCAAAAGATCCGATATGGATTTTTCCTCTTATTAATTTCTATGATATTTTCATTGACTGTTTATTTTTCCTAAGTTTCTTTTCTTGTTTATGTTTCTTCTTTTTTCTTTTTAAATTTTTTTTTTCAACTCTCCTTTTCACACTCATAATCTGTTAGTGAACTCCAACCGGTCTTACCTCAGAAATTCAACTCAATCTTTTACACCGATATTGTATCGTACTCTCTTGTAGTGGTGTTTGTGTCCATTTTTCCTGTTTGGTTTGCAAGACCAATATGTTTTGTAAGCTTGGTGTCTGTCGAGATTATGCTGTAAAGTATTCTCTACTAGAATATCCACCGCTTAGATCCAAAAAAATTAATTTGACAGTGCCGAGTAAAATTGAGCTATGGGTCTGACGTCCAGTGAACATATGGAAAAGTTACCACTAAGTAATATTAGACCCAAAATATAGTTTGAGGGCCTTGAGGTTCAGGGAACATGCATTTTATTTTAGATAGTCTAATAATTAATTGCAATAATTTTGTAAGTATATTATTCCATGGACTATAATACCTGCTTATGAAAAAGGTAAGTAGAACAACTTTGGCAGTTAATTGGTGTTCCAATATTCTGTCATAGCTTCAAATTTTAGGTTATCAATAAGTTTAACGGTCATACTAAATTCTGAGTGGTTTTACAAAATAATGATTTCAAGCAAGTTGCATAGTACCAATTAATAACAAGAAAAGAAACTTAGCTTAGGAAAAATAAACAATCGATAATATCATAGAAATTAATAATTAAGAGGAAATATCCATATCGGATCTTTTGCTTTTTGTTTTTCTTATTTGTGATTAAATACTATAGATTCCTAAAATAGAAAGCTCTACGAAATATGATGAATAGCTTAAAATAGTAATATTACCTTTCCACAGCCATGAGAGAGAGAGAGGAAGAGGGCAGTATCATTGCATGCAACTAGCATCCCGTGGTTGTTCATCGTCGTACGTAGTTTTTAAGAAAAGGAACAACAAAAGTTGCAGCCCGTCATCGTCGTGGTTATTAAGAAGACGAAGACTGATGAAAAATTGCAGAACCAGCGACGACTTCTGGCGTGGTCATTAACACAACGACTAGGACAAAATTGCAGATGAACAGCGACGTCGGTAGTTGTCGTAGTTATCAGGCTTCAATTGTGAGGCAGCAAACTTAAATAAGGCTTCACTTACCACTAGCCATTTAGTTTCGTGTATTGATTCTATAAAAGAGTTCTTGAATTTAAATTTTGTAACGTTTTACGTAATGTAAAATGGTCTTCGACCAAAAAAATAAGAAATAAGAAATAAAATTAAATTAAATATAAGATTTCAATTGTGAGACGGCGAAAGTAAGGCTTCACCTTTACGACTACGTCTTCATCCTCTATTGTCCCTTTATAAACAACACCGTATGAACCTCGATCAATTTCTTTAGAAAAATTATTTGTTATTTCCGTCAACTTCTCATTGTTGAACAACTAGGGTTCTGTCCTCTGCATGTATTAAACTGAGGAAAACGAAAATTAGAAATGCAATAGTGTATAATCAATATTGTTTTAATAAAAACTATATATAAAGTTTGTATCGATTTGATGCCACTTGTATGTAGTAGGAACTTGAACTTCTAGAGCTGGAAGCTTTTTTGGAACTTTTTTTATTGTATCTCCTCGACATATTTACGGTACTGTTAGTAGGCTTGTGGAAAAAAAGGGTGAAAAGTTTGGTCATTTTATAGCTTAATTTATATTGCAATTCGTTTCCACTTTTGATAGTAATGTAATGAAATCTTAATAATATATATTTAAAGCATAAAAGACCCAAAAATAGAATACAAACAGTGACTAATTGAAAAAAGAGAAAAAGTAAAATTAAGAGGCTAATCCCATCATTGTGTGAAAAGGCCTAAGAAACTCTTAAGCTTTGAAACAAAAGAAAATGAACAAATATTGCAAGTCCTCTTTACCAATAGGCGCAGTAAATTTAAGTTTTGACACTTGAATATTATTATTTTAAGTTAATAATTGCACACAAGAATTGAGGCAGTCTTTTTTTTTTTTTTTTAACAAAAATTAAGCTTAGTTCAGTCAAAAATTGAAAAAAAAAAAAACAAAATGTTTCTCTTTGCTCTCTAGGAATTCCTATGCGTGTAGATATTCATATAGGTTCTACATTGGTTGGTACAAAAATATTGTTTGAAATGCTTCGAACTCGTCAAAAGCTCATATGGACATGAGACGGCCTCTTTTCAATGAAATGAGAGTTTTCGGTTGAAACGGTTTGAATCCATACTCTAAGGAGGACCACAAGCTCTTCTAAACTAGCAAAATCCTAGGACATTAAAAGTGGGAAGTTGCCCGCATGCATGTTTGAGTTTTGCTAGTTCATTTTGTTGGGAAGAATTTCTCAAGATGCTCATGAAAACTAAAGTAACTTCTTATATACTAGCACGAGTGTTCCTGTTTTCCAATTCGTGATAATTAGCAAAGTTGGATATTACTGTGAAACGCAAGCTAAAAATAAAAGGGATTATCAAACAAGTGTTTTATTTTTGTTTTCTGAACAAAATAATTTTTTTTAAAATTTATTTCTCATCTTACAATTTTATGACAATGTTAGTCTTTTAGCCATTTCGTAAGTAGATAATGACTACTTCACATGCAACATACGTGATTGTCAAACACTACCATCGACCTAAGCAAACCGTATATAGAAAGTAATTCTGATTTAGTATGACATACCCCTAAATTTAACTTTTAAGGTGTATATTAGAAATGACACCGGGTAGGATTTAAAATTAAAATCGACGGATATCTAATAGATAATAAATCCAATAACGAAAAAATTGATGAGGTACTCGTCAAGTTTTTTGTTTTGTAGGTGGTAACCGACGAATAACTCGATAAGTTTTAGTAAAAGAAATTAAAATTCGAAACCTGATTATTATAATTTATGATTATATATTTATTGACTTAATAATATATTTTTAAGTCTAACCCAATAAGGAAATGGGGTAAGCCCAAACACTATTCTATCTTTTAGTTACTATTTTTTTTTATTTGATCAAAAGCTTAAGTTACCTAAATAGCTAGATCTTAAAATAAGTTATACATTTTTATCATTGTCCTAAACCCTTTCTTGTTACATTTGTTGGATGCTTTTCTATGTACAATGATTGTAAAGGTTAAGTATTGGCGTGTAATCTCTTGATTAAAGGAATAATTAAAAAAATCTTTTTGAGTTATTATTCTTTTCCTCTCTATTTCCAATAAAACTTTGTCTTACGCTATTTTTTTTTAGGTTTTTATATTCATAACCTTAAAATTTTTGTAATAAGAATATAAATATAACTCTACATACATATGGAACAGGTTATGCATGAGAGCCCACCCTCAATCCCGATCCTTTGTGGGGATTAGAAGTTAATCTCCACTTCATACATCAATTCCCGTTTCTCATTTCTCACTCTAATAAGCCCTCCATTTGCGACGGGACCAAGGCGAATACTGTCAAATCCAACCTCATTACTATTCATATTTAGAGAGTCGCCAACTCCATTATTTTTCTCTTCTTAATATGGCCGTTTGATATTATCTTGTTTGCAATTTGCAAACAAAAGGAGAATGACTCTGACACAAATCTTCTTTGACCATTTCCAATTCCAAAATAGTATCCTCCCATGGCCAAAAATTTATAACTTAGAGTAGTCACCATTCTCAAGATTACTTTTTAAAAAACAACTAGTAAATATATTCTACACATTTTTAGTAACACATCACAAGAAGGAAATTGAGAAAACGGGATTTTTTTTTCTAAAAAAATGATGTCAGAAATTGATTTTGAAATAATCCTTGGTTGATGTCTGAAAGCTATGCATTGAGATTAAATAAGAAAATGAAACATAAAGAAATTTTTGAGAATTTGAGCATGCAATTATGTATGTTTGCATAGAAACTAATTGCTTTTGCCACTATCCTTGTCAGACGGTTGGCAATTATCTTCTCCTTGCCTACTTTAGATGTTATCAGAGGAAATCTCTTGAGATTTGAGAACATTGATGGCTGAAATGTCCCATTATAGAAATGGGAAAAGCCCCACTTTAAAGAACTTGATAATCAAATAACTTTATTTTGTACAAATAAATGAACAAATGCTACAAAATAAATGAACAAATGCTTGGGACCACACTTTCCCTCGAGGAGTCACTTTAATGTATTTTAATGAATACATTGTCATATTTGAGGTATTTGCAATTGCTTTATGAAGTACATAGACTGAAGACTCAGTTTGTTGATTGCTATTGTTATGTAATATATGACAAGTACTGATTGGTTGATTTAAAAATTTTAACTACTAAAGAGTGTATATTTTAATTAGTTTGATATTTTTAACTCATTCTTTCACGTGCAAGTAGAAATGAAGTTTTTAAGCTATAAACGTTGATAACTAGGATGATAGGACGAGACTACGCTCATAACCCTTTGTCAATTTGCTTACTAGCTAATTAAGTTCAAGAATGTATCCATAAAGTTTAGCTTTCCTTCGGTTTATTTAATCCAATTGTCTTCGAAATAATCTAACATCGTTTCTAGTTGCCTCTAGTTCTTTCTTTAGCTGCACCTCTTCAACACGAACTACTTTATTGTCCATTTTGTAGATCCTGCAAAGTGAGATTCAGGAAAACAAGAAAAACTTATTACTCACGCATCATTATGTTTAGAGCGTCACTATATAAAGATAATAAACGAGTAACGGAAAAACAGTTGATATCTAGTAAATCTCTTAAATTTAATGAACAAACCTAACAACGGTTTGTTACTTTAAGACGATTTCTCAAGAGTCTTTTAGGCTCATCTGCAACTTTCCCCAAGTCCAAGATTTTCCATTGCTATTGAATCCTTGGTTTCACATCAGCTTCAGAGCTACGCCTTTATTTGGCATCTTGAATTTCCTTAAGAATTCGCCTGTCGTCGAAATTATTGCATCCACGTTGCATGCGTAGGCACAAGCTCTTAATGTATGTCTACTTATCCGTCTAATCCTTAAGTCTCCTTCAATCTCATTTGAAGAATAGATAACAAAACCGCTTATTGGGTAATAAAATTTTGTATAATTGGGAATCTATCCCAGGATTGGTGCTCCAATGTACCACCCGAATTGTCTAATATTAAGCTTTCTAATTTTGTACAAGCCGACATCAACCAACCTTTTGTAACTATTGTTCTATTTATAAATTTCATCATTTTGACCAAAGAAGTGTACAAGAGCCCCATGTGCTTTTGTAAAGTTGCATAATATTTTCTTTGGTTTTCAAAGTGCACGGTACCCCTGTGATTTATGAAACTAAACACAATAACCTCTTTAAAAGTGCACGGTACCCGCTGTGGTTTTTGAAACTAAGCACAATAGTCTCATATGTGGTTTTAAAAGTGCACGGTATCCTCTGAAAAGTGAAAATTAAATGAAAAATATAATGAGCAATCACAATTAGTATAACTAGAGATATTAATGACGGAATTTAATCTTACACGTTCATTTTGCTACCGTGATGCTCCATATCTACGCAGAGCTTTCTGCAGAAACTGAATTTTTTTCCTTGTGTGATCAACAATCTCTCTAGTGAATCCATAGCAATATCCTCTGCAATATCGTATATATTTTACTGTGGGAAATAAGTAATCTTGATCCCACTATACGGACAAACCCGTACCAAACAATATTAGATACCATTCTACATAGTGATTCTTAAAAGGTAATACTTTATGTCACTTGAATAATGTTTAACCGCTTTATATTCTAAGAATTCCTATAATTTTAAACGTGAAACACCCTCTTATAATAAGAACTTTTAATTATAGGGGAGGTTGAAACATCATTCGGGTGGAATATAACATTCTTCCTACTAACAAAAATAACCTATGCGTAAACTGGTTCATAGATATAGATATAAATTAATTGAGCCACGAATACTGAAGTACTAATATAGACCATCTCCAATAGATTCCCCAAACCCTCAAATCTTCTATATTTAGGAAAGCTATTGGTACTAAATTGGTCCAACAACTCCCCTATCCAATCTTCATGTTTTAGGGGAGCTTAAATTTGAAATTTAGATCCTACAAACATGGGGAAGTAGATTTGATCCCCCATCCCAGCCCACATATCATTCAACGGTCAAATGACCCTAAAAAATTAGGGTAGTTGTTGGAGTGAAATTGAAATATATATTTTTTTAAATAAGTGATTAGTTAAAAATAGAAGAACTATTGAACTGAGATTAAGATGAGGGATCGGTAAATGTAGGGAAATATTTCAAAATTTTTAAATGTGTAAAAAATAAAAATAAAAATAGAAGAGCTGTTGGAGGTGGCGTTATACTATAATTGACTCATACTTTGACCCAAAAAAAGAAAAAAGACTCGTACCCATGTTATCCTAATTTATAAGAAAAAGTTGAATTGCCTTAATTCGATTTTCCAAGCGTATGTTTGCTAATTACTAGATTAAACAGGTATAATTATATATAAAAATAGATAAAACATTTTGAAAAATATCGAAACCTTTTCATGTGAAATGTTTGGATTGTTCTACCTAATAGTTTAAGGTGAATCAAACGTTCCTAGAATTATATTTAATAAAAGAGGTAAAAATTTTAAGGAGCTACTAAATTATGCCTTTCATCTAACATATTTATAAGTTGGTTATTCGCAGTTTGTCAAAGCACGTCTTCGAATCTTTTCATACAATTACCTCGTTGGTTGAAGAAGAAGAACGCTCAAAGACTACCTACTCGAACTTAGATTTTGTTTGACCTAGTTTTTTGACCTAGTGCCCATTATATCATAACTGAACTTCAGCACTCAATAGTCAAACGGACTTGGCTTGTCTACAATTCTATACAATATTCCTTCCGATCAATGCCATATATCACTAAATCTCATATACGGACCTCATTAATTTTGCTAAATTAACTTTCCAATCGTAGTTAGAAAGTATTAAATATCAAATATAAATTACCATGTTTAATTAGCAAATAAATATGGAAGCATAAGACATTTTTTTTAAAAAAACAAAAGAAACAGAAAACAACACACATGGTTCAATACAAATAATATTTTACTATTTAATTTATTAGACATTGTGTTTTTTTTTTTTTTACTATCTTTAGTATCTTGCTCTCTCAAATTTCTACTCTGACATTCTATAAAGTTGTTGACGTTTTATAAAGTTGTAGGACTTGCAAATTACCTCCCAAATCCAGTAAATTTTAAGATAATCAGAAATAAAACTACTAACTCTACATCATCAATACGAGTTTTTTTTTGGGTCATAATCGACACGAGAGTTGCTCAAACAAATATCATATGACTTCTTTTTTTTAAAAAAAAAAAGAAAAAAGAAATCGTATGACTTAGAAAAAAAATTTAATGGCTTCATTTCTTTTTTTTTTTGTCCAACTTCTATATCGTTTTCTAAACTAATACTTCAAGCGCTTTCAGAAAACGTAATTCTTGGAGGACAAAATAATAAATGGGGCGTTTTCTTGCATTCTTTTTCTTTTGTTTATACATCTTATATATTGCTTATACAACATATATTGTATCGTTTTCTTACATCTTATATATTCTCTATACACATGGCTCTTGCATTTATCGTTTTCTTGCATTTTTTCTTTCTTTTATTTTTTATGTGTGTTGTTTTCTGTTTCATTTTCTTTTCTTTTTTTAAATAATATGCTTCCATATTTATTTACTAATTAAATATGGTAGTTTAGATTTGGTATTTAATGCTTTCTAATCATGGTTGGAAAGCCAATTTAGCAAAATTAATGCAATCTATAGATGAGATTTAGTAACATGTGACATTAATTCAAAGGAGTAATATATAAAATTATAGAAAATGAAATTGTAGAAAAGCCAAGTCCTAGTCAAACAGTTAAATTGAATACCAAACAGAGCTGAATAGAGGAGGGGCTCTTCGACGCTATCCTCTGTGTCACGAGATTTGTATTGCTCCCACGCCCAATAATAAATGAGATGACGTATCTTTTGGGAATCTCTCTGTTCTTTAGTTAAGAGTCTTTTCGCCATCAGATTTAGCAATATAACACCAAATGCAAACACATCTGTCTTCTTTGTCCATTCACCTGTCAGAAGATGACCGAGAGCTATTAGGAAAGATAGCACTATAAATTCATGACACACTTCTTGAGTCATGAAATGTATATCAAAGACGCAGGTGCGAATTCAGAAATTTATCTCGACTCCCTATATTATTATGCCATTTAAAATCTACCCATACTTGTATGTCTTTTACATAATCTTTAGCTTAACAAAATCTCTCCTACTGCGCATGCCACAACCTTGTTTACTCCAAATGCACGAACTAACAAGTAACAACAATGATCTTACCATATCACAATGTAAATTTATGTGAATTTATTTTTAGATTGAAAAATCGATTTAGTTCTTATTAAATTTCTTTTTTTTATAAAAATACTAAATTATATGATTTTATCTCACTAGATGAAAATTCAGAATCTGTCCCTACCAATATCCTTGTGTTTCAACCACTTCGGTAGATAGAGGGGATCGACAAGCTCAAAACCCAACATGGTGGATACCGTATTTAATTTGGATGAGTCATATTGATCACTTTGAATATATCCACTTTTCATGCACTTATTCGCCTTTTTTTTTCTTTCTATTTCCTTTGTTATAAAGAAGTACATTTTGGCTATTGAAAGTTGAGATTTTCGCCCAAATAATACTTTTTTCCAAACTTGGTTACCAACCTAACACTTCTAAAATTAATTCTTGCATAATCTCTTTCTACCAAATATTTGAGAAAACTCTAAATTATGTATCATAGCGCTGAAAATATTTTCATGGATCGTGCCAAAACATAGACGAGTAGCAATAAAGGGTAAAGAACAAAAATAAACTACTAAAATCAGTTTTACAAAGCTATGGAAATGAGTCACAGCGGGGCCTTTGGTCTAATGGTATGCTTTTCGCAGTGAATTGAGAGATCCCGAAATTAATTATCGTGAACAATATCATTGATGTATCGTACAGTTTATGTAACACCCCAAACGTGTGGTCTAATTTTTAGCATATTAAGTGATACCACTAATTAAGGTGATTAATTTTTGTAGTTGTGACCATTACTTAGAAGGGGAGCTTTGCAAATAAAAATGAAAGTTTGAGATCAAAGTGGAATATTAGAATTTTAGTGATTTAAGGAGACTTGAACAGGTCAATCAGTTGGAAGACAAAATCATCAACGTTAGAACTCTTCTTCCAGACGTCTCAAAGTGAGGAAAGAAAAAGAGAGGGGAAAAGAAAAAAAGAGACAATCTGACTTTCGCCAACTGCTCTACCGTGAGGTCTTTGTCCATATTACCAAAGAGATTGAATTCATGACGTAGGTGGAAGGATTGTGAATTAATAGATATTGCTTAGGAAACAAGGTAAGTAGAATTCTCCTTTTGTAACTTGATTTCTTACGAAATTGCTATCATTGTCAGTAGTACATGAACCTATCTTTGTTAAAGTGGTTCTCCTTCGTTATAAATATCGGTAGAAAATAATTCTAAAATTTCGTTCTCGGCATGAGGTTGTTCTCTTCCAGTTCCATAAGTTTATCAATGCTTCTCCGTTAGATATTCTTTGCTCCTTGTCGTGTATTGTTCATCAATTTTCAATCACTCATTCATGAGATTGAAAAACATTAGTCTGAACCTTATCTCTCATTCATTGTTTTTGGCTTATACATCTAATTTACTCAAATATTTCACGCATGAAATGAGTTGGAATCTATAAAGGGTTATATTTTGACAAAAGAGGAAAAGGAAAACTGCCACATTTTCGTAGTAACCTTATGAAAAATAAATGAAAATTTTTATTTTGGATTTTTAGTTTGTAATACTCACTCTACAAAAGATTTGTTTGTCAGTTGGCTATACTTTTGAAGGATTTAATCATGCTTTGGCTTCATCGTAATTTTCTTTTTGTTTTGCTCACTTTACGAGTTATCTCAACGTCAAATAATTAGACTGTTGAAATATTTTATGACCTTCAGCTCACTTTATAAGTTATTTTTATGTCAAACAATTGAACTTTTGGAATGTTCTATGACCTTCAATGGTCACTTTATGAGCACCTTTTTTTTTTCCTTTCCTTTCATCCTGTTGTATTTTTTTATTCACGGTCATAGATGTGTGCATCTGAGTCGCTTCTTATAGCTGTGAATTAATAATGGTACTAATATTGTTACGGTATCGTGATATAGATACTGTTATTGTATTGCACTTGCGAATACTGTTACCGCTATCGTTTGGTTGGAGGCCCCACATTTATTAATGAACCGTTGTTGCACGGGTTAATTGCAACCACAGCTTTTGTCCTATGATGTGCATTGAAATATTTTGATCGAAATGTTATGGTTTACTATTGCATATGAGTTTTCAGTCAGCTCACTCGTATAATATTCTAAATGTGTCTTGTGCCAAATGTGTTTGATCTGGCAAATTACTTAAATTATTGAAATTTCATCAATAGTGCTAGTCTTTGGATCTTGAACAATATTTTTCCTTTGCTTCAGTCATTTGCTATCACTTTCTTTGTGGGATGAATTCCCTTACTGAGCTTTTGTTCGCTCACTATATTTGCTTCCGCCTGTTTTCTTTGCAGTTAAAACAGAGTAAGCATTTTAGCTTTGGGTGAGATCGTGTCATTCGGATAAAGTGATTGAAGTTAGAGAGACCTCCTCTATTTGATTTCTACTAGTGTTGGGAATTGAGTAGTTATTTACAGTGTTCAGATTGAATGTAATAAATGAGGAACTTGACCTCATCTTCTGATTTAATTTAGAGGTTATTTTCTTGATGTAATGTGATGATGATTTGGAGACTTGTAAATTTGTAAATTTTATGACTTTAGTAGCTCTGGATTGGTTATATTGTGGTTGTGTGCCTTGCGGGCATGAAGGTTTGTACCTTTTGGACACGCGGCATGTCACGTGCTAGATTCTTTCTGATTAGTGGGGTTTGGGACGTGACAGTTTAAACCTCTCTAGAAACAAATTTATATGAGTTTCAAGATTTAGTAATTAAAATAACATGGCCGAAAATTCTGAAATTTGTAATATTTTAACTCGATTACTCTGCCAAGAATAATATTTGTTTATCATTTTTTCAGTCGGTGAACGTGACTGATCGAAGCAATACTCTGCAGAGAATAGTATTTGTTTATCGTCAATAAGCATTAGGCCATCCGAGAATTGCATTTGAAAAATTATGTTACAATAACAAGGAAAATGAACGATCGAAGTGTACGGGAGAGTTAATGTGGGTCTAATCCGTGCGTGGAATTCACACGGTTGAACACATTCGACTATTATTTTTTAGCACAATCGCAATAGCAATTAATTATAAGGTCACCCGGAGATTGCTACACCTCTGAGATTTGATTATAACTTTGATTGTGATCACGATCAGATTTGATAACTGTGATTGTGATCACCACAACTAAATTGGACAGATCTCAGTGTCTGTCATGGTTTTATATGTAGAAAATAAAGTTTCATCTTCTCCAAACCAAGGCATGACTACTCGGTAGAACTTGTAAGCATTACTAAAAAAAAATATGAAAAATCCTGCTTTAATGTTTCACCTCCTCTTTTTTAGCTCGTTGTGACTAGTGGTATCATTCTCATACTCAACCGAGAACCAAGTGGGAGGGGAAAGTGCAAATTTTCAAAGAGATGATAAATTATTAAGGGTTTGTCCCTCTCTTTGTCTCATGATACAAAATATATCATCCGAAACAAGTTAAAAAGATAACTACGCCAACTATGCCGAGGTCGTTGTCCTGCAATTTCTTTTTAGTTGTACTCTTAATAATCACTGTGATAACATGCTCGTGTTGTGGTATGTTCTGCAATTTCCTTGGTCCTTTCCTTTATCTTTCTTCTGATGCACCCAAACAGGGTAATTGGAGGTGATGGACTGCCATGAGGATGCTGTTATATATGTATGCTCTACAACCACACCTATGCTGCTATCTTCTTTAATGGCTTTATTAAACGACTGTCATCGAAAGGAAATGAAACAATAACAATTGGTTGATGTATTTTATTGTTGTAATAGAAGGTTATTTTGACCAAAAAAAAAAAGAAACCGTGACTTCTTGTCGAAAGAATGTCGAATGTCTAGATTATCGTTAGATTGGATTTCAAACTTTTCGCCTACATTATATTTCTTTTGGGTGATGACCATCCCTGCTTAGGAATTGGTTAGTGTATTTTGGTCAAAATCCCGTGAGGTGAAAGTTTAAATTCATAAACTGATACAAGTCAAAAGAAATACTATTATACTATAACTCCGCAAATTTTTTTTAAAATTCTCTTTTGCAACCCAATTTGGTTGAGTGACGAATTAACACCACTTTACCATGAGAAATGGCAGCCAAAAGAGCAATTATAATATTTATCACCGTTGATAAACAACTTTGATTGAGTTTACACATAAAAGAATAAGAAAGAGAAAAAGGTACTTAGGAAAGTGTTCTAAAAACGCTTAAAATTTAGTATGGCATATTGAGAGCCTAGAATTTGAACTATGGCAGAACTTTTATATTAGAGTACCAACCATCAAGTTTTTTATAATGCTACTTTTTCATAAGCAAATATTTTAAATCCATGACATCATATTCTTACATAATTATTGCAATTATTACACTATCTAACCTCAGAGAAGACCTCAAATTATCCCTAACCTCAAAGTCCTTAGACTAATTTTTCGGATCTCGTAACATATATCCACCGATGTCAAGGCCTCTCATATGGGTCGACCACACCCTCACAGAGAGCTGTGTGACATCAGTCTGAAAATCTACGAATCTTAATAACTTAAAAGCAGCAGAGCAAAGAATAGTAATGTTGTCAAAGATCTTTGTAGTTGCAATGTTTGTAAAAGATTTCAAGTTCGAGTCTTGCTAACTAGATCTTTATATATGTATAACTTTAGATACCTTTTGAATAAAATAAACAAACAAAGAATAGTAATGATACCTCTCAACATCCGTTTACCAAAGCCGTGAGAGAGAGACTGAGGGAGAAGGCGTGAAAGAGGGCAGAAAATAGTAATGTTGCCTTTCGACGACAGTCATTTAACCAAGCGATTAAAGAAGCTAGCAGCATAGTCGTGGTTGCAGTAGCATCCACGTGATAGTCCATCACCTCCAATTACCCTGTTTGGGTGTATCAGAAAAAACATAAAGCAAAGCACCAAGGAAATTGCAAAGCACAATACGGCACATTGTTATCGCCGTGGTTATTAAGAGTATGACCAGGAATAAATTGCAAGACAACGACCTCAGCATGGTTGACATAATTATCTTTTAACTTGTTTTGGATGATATATTTTGTATCGTGAGAGAAAGAGAGGGAGAAAAATCCAAGTACGAACAAGACAAATTATGAAGAAAAATACTTCCATATCTCCACGTATACTCCCAATTAAGAAAACTCGACTATAGCGAAAGTTTCAGGCTTCAATTGTGAGACAGCTAAAGTACCAGGCTTTAATGTTATCTCATTTATAATCAATTTCGTATTTCATCACGCATTTATCCTAACGTTAGCCCACGTAGTAAATGAAGTGGTTGAAGTAGATGTCTGCCCTGTTAAATTTAAGATAAAATTCAATGCAGCTCAACCTCCTCATTTATGACCCATCAATTGCATATTTATTAATTGAAATATATAATTTTTGTATACTTATTCTAAAAGATGGAAAACTTTTTAATCCGTTCCACTAACCATTTGAAAGACGATCCATCAGTGGGGACTTTGCAAATAATTTTCCTAAATTATTTATAATTTGAGCAATTTCAAAGTCTTTAAAGACAATTAATTTATTTCAACCACTCAAAAATTTAGATATCAAACTACTTTGGTTCATAGTTATAATCTAAACCCTCTCACAATATTATTAGATTGAATCTTGTATTTCTACTTCGAACAAAGTACAAACAACGTGTTTGGTATTTTTACGTTAAATAAAACATTTTTGTATCATGAAAGTTGTACCAAAAAAATTTAATATGAATTACTATTTGTCTTCTTTATTATATATTTATCTCTTTATTTTCTATTATTGTCATTGTCTTTCTCTTCTGTTCATGTTTGAAACATGATCCCCTGCTGACGCTTGTCAAGGGCGCATGAAAAGCCGTGTAGAGCTCTAACTTTTTTCTCTCTCTTTATATAACTGCATATAAATAAAATTTAAGTAACTTTTACTCAATAATTAAATTAAACGGTGATATGTTATAATTAAAAATTTTAAATTTAAATTATTATTTTGATCTTTATTTTATTAGAAAAGAAAATTTAATGACTGTATGGTAAGATTTTTTTTTTGATCGAAGACTGTATGATAGGAGAAACTTATGGCTTAAGTATTTTGGATGAAAAATATCAATTAAATTAACCAAGTCACTTTTTTTATATTATTGGTAGTAATTAATGACTTGTGTATCCATTATTTTGTATAAAATACATTAATTAAATATTTAACAGTTGAATAAAATAATTAAATAATAACATATTATTATTAAAAAATTTAAATTTAAATTAGAATTTTGACTTTTATACTAAATTAAAAACGTTACGTGTCATACATAATTGCGAAAAGGGTAAACGTGTCACTTTGTAAAAACGAGTCCCCTCCTTTAGAATGTGGACAATCAAAATTTCGACTTTCAGCCCTCAAGTATGGGACTCTGATTTTTCCACGCCAACCAAACTTGATAGAGGCAATACGGTCCATAGAGAAGACAAAAGGCTTAGTTTAAACCGAAGTGCAATGGATATTCGACCCAACAACCATAAAACTTGTTTATAAAATTGATGGGGGTATTCACTTCATATTCGTCGCAGGTGATTAACAACAGTCTCGGGTTTGAGACTCATAAGTGTGTGGGTTGTAGGAAGTTGCTATTTTGAGCTGATTTACTTGGTACATGTCTGTACTTGAAGGTTTTGGTTCACATTTAACTGTCAGGTCAATAAGGGGATGTCAGCGTGTCTCATCCGATGTCAGTGAATGGTGACTAATCCAGTCTAGGTCTCGTGGGCTGATTGAATAAGAATGTTCCTCTAAGTTTTAAAAAAAAAATGATGGGATATTCATTTGGGTTTAATTTCTATAAGTGGTTACTTATAGATAGTTCGATGGATCTAGTAATAATAATTAAAAAAACTTAAAATCCAAGAACCCAATTACTAATTTAATAAAAAATAAATTTATAAAAATATTTATAGATCTACATACATACACATAAAATATAATGCTCAGAAAAATAATAATTTTCTGATATAACGCAACTCTTAAAGCTAATGTTAACCCTGTCCTCTTCACATTGTGACTAATTCAGCAAATACAACCACTTAACTGCTTAAGTTCTTTAACTTCCTAAGTGACCAAGTCCCAACTTTCATCCAAAGACAATGGATGTTTTAATGTGTGCACAAAGTTGGTTATGGAGTGAGATGGAGGAGAAAATAGTATTTCTCGCAAAAATTATTTTAACACTTATTATTTTTTTTTTATAAATTCGACGTACATTTACATCTATGCAATTTTCATAGATATCAGCACATAATATTTAAATGCATTTTTGTTTTAGTATATTAAAATTCAAACTAGAATGATAATTCTCAATTCTGACAAGTACTGTGTATTCTTTTTTAGGTTATTGCATATTGTTTGGTAAAAATATGATAACTTCTCAGCAAAATGCTTCTATTATGTTTATATTGATTTAAACTTATTTATGAATAAAAAAGTTAATTTATTAATTTTATTTTATTGAGGTCGGTGGAGGTGTCGCAAGCCAACAAGTGTGGATCAAAGCATTATTAAAATGGACTACTTATAGAAATCATCCCCATTGTCACCATCTCTTTTCAAAAAGTTAATTCAACTTATTCAAAATAGTGCAAATCAAGTTACCATATCTATAAAATGTACAAATTGGTCCCACCATCAGAAAAATTGTTTTTTTCTTTTTTTGTCAAGATCAGAAAATTTGTTGACATTAACAGTAGAGTGGTAAATTGCGAGGCACATCACCACTACTAGAAAGGAAAAATGGAGAATTTAATCAAATATTTTAATTTAATCCCTAATATTTTAGAACAAATTTAATTTGATTCCCAAACTTTTCAAAATCTCTCTTATACAACCATCTAAGATTGGAACGGCAAAATGAAGTCTCAAAATGCATTCTAGAATAACTACATCATCCAGTGTCCACTTATCCCCATTCGTGCTAAATGCATCCAATGCAGATTTACAGAAAATATGTAAGAATAGGTACTGAAATTTAAAGAGTATCAAAATATTTTAAAGCCTCTCTAGGGCAAGGGGATGGATAGAGAACAACCACCAGTTAAGACTTAGCCAAGCATTAGCAAAGTTAGGTTTCATAGTGAGGCGTTTCAAGTTAGCGAAGTACTACACACAAGACTACCCCTCTTCCTAAAAGCTTCGCAAGGACTACTTCACTACAACGCAAAACAAAATATCCCCAAATCGCATTGCTTGCCACAAGGAATGACGTCATAACTCTTGCAAAAGTAAGAAAGTAACCCTTGTATCCACGACAGAGGCTTTGGCAACCAACTGCACATCAAATTCCAGTCATTACCACTAGTTTCCTAACAAGTACTTCTCTTGGTTCAATATGCATCTAGTGCTAGAGTTTATACCATTATACAAGACTGCACATATACCAGTTGTAGTTCCGGTAATATTGTAGCTAAAACTTCAGAACTTCATAGCTGAAAGGTAAAATTAGATAACAGAGCTGAAACACAGTAGTAGCCATCAACACCAGCTTACAGTTCGGAGGCCAACCCCATAAATTCAGCATGTTTCTTGGTCCCTTGCAGTTTCAGCAAAGACTTCACAACTTGCTTCATTGTAGGACGTTCATCTGCAATTCTATTTATGCATTTCATTGCTAAATCTGTAATTTCTTGTCCATCAATAAAAGAAAAATCAGGGTCCGTAGTTAAACTTTCGTCCACAAGTGAAAGGATGGACTTTCTGCTGCCATTTTCTGATTCACAAGATTCGAACAGACCCCATGCCCAAGAATAAAGGAAAGGTGCATTGGAGTGCCTATCTTCTTCTGTATCGACTCTTTTGGTTATTAGGTTTAACAATACAACCCCAAATGCAAAGACATCCGATTTCTTTGACCAATTACCTGTCAAAAAATGCCCAAAAGCCATTAGTAAATGATAGGAATATAAATTCAAGACTTACTACTTCAAAACATAAAAAGCATCTCTCACATCATGAAGAGAAAATCAGCAGCATCAGGGAATACTCCCATAACTTCCATAACTTCAGTTATGATGAGTGATACCAAGTGGATACCGCATTTTAGGAATTTTATAACTGCAAGGCAAGGCTAACATGATAGCAGGAAATGCCTAATTTCACAACTTCAGTACTTTGCTACGACTACTCCAAAAAAAGCAAGAATCGAAAAAGGATAAAAATCCCAATAAAGGCAAAGAATTGGTCCTAAACTAAGGGATGCAATACAGACAAGCTGTTGGAAAATTGAGATGGAAGAATAATTGTTGAATTCTTCCATTGATTAGTAGTAAGAATAGTTACAATAGTTGTTGTTGGAGCACCATCTTTCCAACATTAATTTTCGAGATCATGGCTCTATTATTATGGCTCATGACCCCTAAATTGAGTAGCTCTTGTTGGCTACTCTTGAAGCTCTCTAGTTTAGGCGAATTTGAGAGCTTAGTTTTACAATACGCTTCTTCACCTATTTATACTACTCTTAAGTCGGTGCATTACCGACTATGTTAAAAGTCTTGAAGCTTCATGAATTTTCTACTACAAATTAACATCAAATGCATTCTAGAGCATTCCTATTTTTTATTAATTTCCTCACAAAAATCTCTAAAGATTTCTCCACTTTGCTCATTCTTGAACACTCTAAAAATGTGCATTAATTTTAACAGCTTCTTAACTATAAATTGAATTATATGAATTCTTCATTTAACTAAGCAATGATGCTTAATTAAATCATAAATTTTTTTCTTTATCTAATAAGTTAAGAGGCTTCATGACTGAGCAAAACTCATGTAAATATCTAACAATATTAGCACAGAAACATTGTAGTCTCCACCATTCTGAAACATGGTAAATCAGTTTGATGACATGGCTTATAGTCTACGGCATATGGGTTGAATGAGTAGAGCAATGGTACTGTATGAATTGGAATTGGCGATTGTAAACAAGCAGACTTCATCTCGTTTTTCAGTTCAGTAGAGCACCTACGCATTTGTTGCTTCACCCCTGTAGTTCCAATTACAGTCATTAACTATATTATGTAGCAAGGCATTTTGGCAGAATCTGTATCAGGTTGGTCTTTCTGAAACTTTTACTTTGCAAAAGTCGTTTCCCCACTTCAAAACCAGTATCGAGAAGAAAATACAAGTAACAAATCAGACTTCAAATGGTAGCAATTATAATGTTCAGATCACAGATCAGTCATGCGTATCGTTAGCACAGAAAAATGCTGATGCTACAGTCTACAAAAGTAACTGAATAGACACTTTGAAATTCCAAGAATACAGTTGTTCCAGGTTCCATAACATTACAAGTTTCTCCTCTATCTTTTCCCTCCCATTAGTTTCACTCATGCATATCATTAGCACACAGAGTTGCTGATGCTACAGTCCACTAAAAAGCAGCTGAAATTGAAGGCTTTGAAGTTCTAAGAATGTGATTGTTCCACATTCCATGACAGTACAAGTTTCTCCTCTTCTCTTTCCCCACCTTTAGTAGTGTTCAATTTCATTCTTGTTCTTCAAAGGGGAGGGGGTAGGGGGACTTTCGCTCAGCCGGGTGCTAAGGGGTGATGTGCTCATCTACGACATGCCGAATCAAAACAACAGAAGTACTACATCTGTTGGCGTTATATTCTTTTAACTGAAATTCAACAATATCCAAATTCTTTCTTGGAAACTCATATATTTCTTAGTCCTCCTTTGGAGGTTCTCAAGTTCATCTCCTTCCACACAATTGACAAAAGATATAAAAGCAGCCTCCTACAGTATCCACGCCCTCTGTATGTCTTTCCCATAATCTCCAGCTAAACAAAGCCTCCCGTATTGCACAAGCCATAAACCATTTTACTACAAGTTTCAAAAATGGTCTTCCCATGACACAACGTATTGCAAGTGACGGATGTTTCTTCACCTTTGTAGACCAAAAAACCATTGGTTTCTTTTTTTTGGTTTTTTTCCCCCTTCCCCGCACCCCCATACAAATAGATTAACCCTTCTATCTTAATTACTTTTTTTCTTATGGAGAACAGAATAACTCCGTCTGTGCTAGGGGTATCTCCTTGATACTGTCGGTCCCAAGCCCGGATAAAGGAGGAGGGTTGCGTTTAGCAGTCGACAGCCAGTGTAAAACATTTCAGATCTTTCACATGGATTTGCGACAAAATGAAATTACTGTTGGGACGTTCCCTACTTGCGACGCGCTCTATTGTCCTAGTACAGTGTTAAGTGAGCAAGGACCGCTGCATCGGCGCCCGGATGTAGTGATAGATGGGCAAGGGTTCTCGCGCCTCTTATGGACGGGGGCGAGTAAAGAAGCTAGTCCAAAATAGGAAAGTAAGACTAGGGACTTGGAATATCGGGAGTCTAACAGGAAAGCTTATGGAGATAGTTGATACTATGGAAAGTAGAAGGATTGATATACTATGCCTACAGGAAACAAAGTGGGTTGGCGAGAAAGCTCGAGAGATCGAAAGGACAAGGTTTAAACTTTGGTACTCGGGCAAAGATAGGTCAAGAAATGGGGTAGGCATAGTTGTAAGCAAGGACCTAAAGGAAGATGTAGTAAATGTCAATAGGTGTGGGGATAAGATAATGGCACTTAAGGTAGTATTAGGTGGAGAAACTCTAAATATTATTAGCGCTTATGCCCCTCATGTTGGTTTAGGAACCCAAATTAAAGAGAAGTTTTGGGAGGACTTAGAAGGATTGGTGCATGTAGGAAGGGACAACAATGGATACTCGAGTGTACACGGGGGTATGGCTATAGGGATAGAAACGAGGAAGGTAAGGTTGTACTAGACTTTTCAGTAGCATATGACCTAATTGTTTCCAATACCCTATTTAAGAAGAGAGATAAGCACTTGGTCACATATAAGAATGGTTTTTCAAGAACACAAATAAATTTCTTTCTGGCAAGGAAGAAAGATCGCTTGGTTTGTAAGGATTGTAAGGTAATCCAAGGAGAGAGCTTAACTACCCAGCATAGATTGCTAGTCTTAGACATAAGTGTTAAAAAATGGACAAGGAAAAAGAGGGTTTATAAGTGTTTGAGGATTAGATGGTGGAACCTAAAAGGAGATAAACAAATAATGTATAAGTCAAAAGCTTTGAAAGAATCCGTATGGGAGACAAATGGAAACACAAATGATATGTGGGAACAAATGTCATAATGTATAAAAAAGGTAGGAAATGATATTTTAGGAGAATCTAAAGGTGTCGCACCAGCCCAAAAGGAAGCTTGGTGGTGGAACAACGAAGTTCAAAGTAAAGTTAAGGCCAAAAGAGAATGTTACAAAGCGTGTCAAAAAGATTATAATCATGGAAATTTGGAGAGATACAAAGTAGCAAAAAAGGAAGCAAAGAAGGCAGTTAGCGAGGCTAAAACAAAAGCATACGAGGAACTTTATAGGCGACTTGATACAAAAGAAGAGAAAAATAGGTATTTAAGCTTGCAAAAGTTAGGGAAATGAAAACTAGGGACCTAAGTCAGGTGAAATGTATTAAGGATGAAGATGATAAGGTACTATTCAAAGAAGATGAGATAAAGGAGTGGTGGAAAAACTATTTTTACAAGCTTTTTAACGAAGGTCATTCTAGTAACATAAACTGGGGCAACTAGAAAGATCAAAAGAGAAGTTAAACCGCACATTTTACCGGCGGATAGGAAAAGAAGAGGTTAAAAGGGCACTCAAAAAGATGAAAGTTGGAAAGACTATAGGTCCAGATGGTATCCCAATCGAAGTATGGAGATGCATGAGCGATGAGGGTATAATGTGGCTAACAAGGCTTTTTGACGTAATTTTGAGAAGCAAGAAAATGTCTGATGTCTGGTGGAAGAGCACCTTAGTTTCAATATACAAAAATAAAAGAGATATCCAGAATTGTGCCAATTACCAAGGAATTAAATTAATGAGCCACACTATGAAACTCTGGGAAAGAGTGATTGAAAGGAGAATAATGAGAAATACACGGGTGTCAGAAAATCAATTTGGTTTTACGCCTAGAAGATCAACAATGGAAGTTATCTTTTTGCTAAGGAGGTTAATAGAACAATATCAAGGGAACCAGAAAGACTTACACATGGTGTTTATAGACTTGGAGAAAGCATATGACCGAGTTCCTAGGGAAGTTCTATGGAGGGTGTTAGAGAAAAAAGGTGTGTGTGTAGCATACATTGAGGTCATAAAAGATATGTACGATGGAGCGATGACTAGCGTAAAGACGAGGGGATGAGAGAGTCCACATCAAGGATCTGCCTTGAGCCCATACATTTTTCGCACTAGTTATAGATGAACTCACTAGTCAAATCCAAGATGTAGTACCGTGGTGCATGTTATTTGCAGATGATATTATTTTGATAGATGAGTCTAGAGAAGGTGTAAATACTAAGCTAGAATTATGGAGATCTACTTTAGAATATAAGGGCTTTAAGCTAAACAGATCAAAGACAGAATATATGGAATATATGTTTAGCAAAAATAAGTCGATAAATGTGATAGAGGTAAGATTAGACTCAAAAAGAATACAAGAAAAAGAGTTTTAGATACTTGGGCTCTATGGTTTAATAAGATGGGGAGATAAATGCAGACGTTGATCATAGAATCAAAGCAGGATGGACAAAGTGGAGAAATGCGTCAGGAATCTTGTGTGATCGAAAAATACCACTTAAGCTAAAAGGGAAGTTCTATAAGATAGTCATTAGGCCTGCTATGTTATATGGTTCGGAGTGTTCGGTGGTGAAATATTAACATGTTCATAAAATGTCGGTGGCTGAGATGAGAATGTTGAGATGGATGTGTGGCAAAACTAGGAAGGACAAAATTAGAAACGAGGTGATACGTGAAAGAGTATGAGTGGCCCCGATTGAGGATAAGATGAGGAAAAATCGTCTGAGATTGTTTGGCCACGTAAGGAGACGACCTGTTGAAGCGCATGTTAAAAGGCGCGAAGGTTTAGAAATAATACACCAGAAGAGGGGTAGAGATAGACCTAAGATTACTTGGACGAAGACAATTAGACGAGACCTCGCGTGTATGGATCTCACAGAGGAGATGACTCTCGACAGGAAGGAATGGCGTCACATGATTCATATAGCTGACCCCACCTAGTAGAATAAGGCTTAGTTTGGTTTGGCTCGATTTAGTTTATGGAGAACATAATAATTTAGGTAATGAAAAGAAACAATGGATACAGGATACATATATTGACTTGGTAATAGCACCTTACTTATAGTTGACAGTTTCACATACCTGAGCATCCAATATTTGGGTCAATGTAGCCATTGCATCCATTACTTTCATACATCAACGTACTGTGAAAAATTCCACCGCTAATCATGCCAAAGTCGTATAATTTAGGATTGTATTCCTGCATCAAAAATTATAAACATTTATATACCACTTCAAGAAACAATGATTTATCCTCCCTTTCAACAAATCAAAGAAAATGACAACTTGCAAACCGAAGTCACAAAAATAAGGTGCAAATGAGACCTCATCAACCACAATATGAGCTGCAGCAATATTGTGAACCAAGAATGGTTCACATGTAGGACCTCTAGCATGCAGAAATTTGAGAAGGCGAGCAATTCCAAGGGCAACCTTGATCCTTTGGAGCCAAGTAAAGCTATCTATGGGTAAAGCACAACTTAGCATCAGTAATAAATTCAACATGATATTTAAATACTTTTTTTTATAACTAAAATACTATTTCAAAAAAAATGCATAATAGGAGTTTCAACATTTTTATGAATCTGAGGACTCAAGAAAACAACACTCAAACGTGAAATCCAGCAAGAATCTACCCAGAACATTCCAAAGAAGACATTTACAAAAGATAATCCATCACCCCAAGGTACCTTTAATAGAAAATTAGGGTGAAACAATGGAATTCATAGATTGCAACATTGATCACCACATTTGATTACAACACTTGATTACACATGGTGGTTTATATAGTACTAAAAGGAGTAGACAACTTCCTAATATTATGGAGCAAATTGCTCCTTACAATAAGCCTAATATTATGGAGTAAATCACTCCTTACAATAGGCCATAAATTAGGGAATTAAATTAATATAAAGTAATTTAAAATTTCATATTTCAACACTCCCCCTCAAGATGGGGCGAAGATATCGACGAACTCAAGCTTCACAAGAGCTGACTAGAGAAGTGATGGTTGATATTATGATAAACTGATGACTCCCATCAAGAAGAACAAGTGACTGCATGCAAGCCATGTGCGGACCCAAGGTCAAAGGCCACCAATGACTGGACTAAAAACCCCAACATCGACGCACCACCAATGACTGGAAAGACCATGAAACCATGGCAAGGCACTTGAAAACAACAGGCGGACAACAAAAGGTACGTGACAGAGGATGTACCAACCCCTGGTACGTGACAGAGGACGTACCAACCCCAAGAGGCTTCAAGCTGAAAGAACAAATTGAGTCTCAAACCAACAAAGGTGGAGAACATGTCCACCGGAAAACCTCCACACAAATTTTCACCAATAATGGCGGAAATCACAGTCAAAATGTGGGCCAACGATGAAAGAGACAGGCCATAGATGGTTGGTGAGCACTCCAACCCATATCTAACCACAATAGCCTAGCAACCATCAACAATTGAGCAAAAGAACCATCATTTGGGAGAGAGAGCAGCAACAGAGGAACAAACAAGGGAGATGAAGGTCATCGGACAAACTCGGCTACAATGACGATAAAGAGATGACATTGTTTTTCGTTGAGGAAGCCTAAGAAAGCTTTCCCGTATTTCTGAATTTTTTTATTTATTTATTTAAACTGATGAACAGTGTTGTATGGAGGAAAAAACGATGAACAATAGCAGATTTTAACTGATGAATAGTGTTGTATGGTGGAGAAGATGATGAACAGTGTTGTATGGAGGAGAAGACGATGAACAGTAGCATATTTTAACTGATGAACAGTAGCAGATTCTATTTTTTTTTTTTTTTTTTTTAACATTTTGGCTCTTGATACCAAATAGAAAATTAGGGTGAAACAATAAAATTCATATATTGCAACATTGATCACCACATTTGATTACAACACTTGATTACACATGGTGGTTTATATAGTACTAAAAGGAGTAGACAACTTCCTAATATTATGGAGCAAATTGCTCCTTACAATAAGTCTAATATTATGGAGTAAATCACTCCTTACAATAGGTCATAAATTAGGGAATTAAAGTAATATAAAATAATATAAAATTTCATATTTCAACACCTTTAAACCCCCACGAAGCTCTTGTAAGGGAATTGTATAAGATGATTTCCTTTGCCCTCATACGTCTTCTTTTATCCATTTCATTCCTGTTTAATTAAATATGATGTTACAACAGCATTCTAATCACTCTATCTTGACTGATTGCTGGAGCATTATTTCTAAGCAGTTCCATAGTTCTTTCAAGTTTCACCCTCTTACCCATAATATAAAATCCAGGTATTCTACCACTACCTCCTTTTCTCGGGACAAACTACTGTAATCACAGCCGGGTCATTTAAGTAATTGTAGAATCAATATGAAGCCAATACAAATTAAATCGGTATATATCCTAAGCGAGTCAACTGAATTCTTGACATTGCAGGGATAAGATTCGAATCATGTTCCAATGGAAGAGGCAGGGCAAAGTAAGGTTAAGAACAAACAAAATTTCTGCCCATGTATTATGAATCCTGTCAATTTAATGAAGGTGCAGCCTTCTTCCTACATTTTTATTTTATGTCAGTACTCTGTTAAAGCATGTTTTTCATGTCACCTAATGAATGAAGTGATTTCACAACTAAATAAAAATCCAATCTCTATAGCATAAGACTAGATTTTTGTTGAGTATTTGCAATTAAGTTAGACTAGTACATTAACTTGGATCAGAAGTCAACATGAATAATCACAGTGGCGGTAACTGTAGATAAGATTTGGATGATATAGGGCATAGAATAATGCACACCGTTAGGGACAAGGTTATGAATAGTATCCAGCGGGAAAAAATTGTAGACAGCACAAAGATGTTAACCGTCCCAGCAATATCTATAAAACTTTATCATCCCTGGGTGCTTTAACAGTCTTTCATGTCAAAGCAAAATATATTCATGCTGAAAGAAGACAAAAGACGCATCACTAGTATAATATTGACAATCCAGAAGAGACATCTAGTAACTAGAGAGTCAAGAATTTTAATTATTCAAATAACGAACCATCAGTCTTGCTAAATTAACTCCCTGGGAACTCTCATCTGAAGCTTCCCATATCTTCACCATTGAAGGTTATTTACCGTGCCTAAACCGTGGAAATCTTCCTTTGTACACTCTACCAAATTGGAAAGTACCAACATAGTTTTCTTCACGAAGATTCTTAGTGAACTTCAACACTTCCTTATATTTTATCCTTGCAGCATTCCCAAAGTCCATCTTTTTGTCTATTGTTCCAATAAAAATAGATAGAAATAAGACTGGAGGTGAAGAAACTAAAAATCAGTAAAGAGTATAAGAAATGGAAACTACATTATTCTACAAATTCATCATCAATTTAGATAAGAAGTAGACGCCGCAAGCAATGACAACATACAAGTAACTACAAGTAAGTATGCATTACAAAGACTAGGAACTCTGCAGCTAGAGAAGATATCCCTATATAAGGATGGGTAGAGAAGGGTGCATTCTGCATTGTATCCTAAAATTGTATCATCGGGACTCCATTACCTTGACACCCATCCATTACTTTCTAACCTATATCATCCAAATTCACCTTCACACTCTTACGTCCCATAAAAGGAGCAAATGTGTAGCAGAAACCAGTAGTCAGTCACGATATCTTATCACAAAGCAGCTTCTAAAGTGTGTTTTTTATATTACTCACAACTTCGACCACTGTTGTAACAAACGAATAAAAAAAAGGGTTTTTCCAATCTATCACCACATGGGGGAATTTATATGACATACTAATGATACGCAAGTGTCGACGTCCAGCCCAACCCATTATTTACGGGTCCGACTCCAATCCGATCTCAATAGTGTTTCACCGCTCATAATGGCATTAGAGCAAGTCCAACAAGTTAGTTTTTTGAGCTTTTTAGCTAAAATAGAGAATCAAACCCATTAAAACAAAGTCCAACAAGCTAGCTATCCTCTTCTCCAAAACTTAACTGCTCGCTATTGTCTTTATGCTGCTCGCTACAACCAGCGAGCCAAATCAAGCTCGCCACTCTTTTTTTTTTTAAATTCATTTTTACATAACACCAACGGTAACTTTTTTTACCGTTGGTGTTCAGCCATCAAGTCCAGCAACATAAACTGTTAAATAGTACCCAAATACAAAGGATGTTCAAAGAAAAGAAACAAAAGGCAGAAAAAAAAATTTAGACAAATTCATCTAAAATTGAAAGGTAAGTTTTTATTTGGCTCAATTTTACAGCATTTTGAGTTGTGTTTGTTTATGTTACATTGTTTATATGCATTATGTGTTGATATTGTGGTTGAAGTTATTGGTGATAAGAAAATTATACTCTGCTTATAATCTGTTTGATAAAATGCCTGAGACAGTGACTATACTATGGTTCTTGAAACTGCAGGCTTCTTGATGTAATAATAGAATTCATTTTAGTTCTACATAGTCACTTAATATCGAAAAGTTGGCAGAATTATGTTCATATCGAAAAGTTGGCAGGAAATTGTGTTGATATTGCGGGATTATGTTAAGGTCATGATGAACTTTTGTTGCTCCTCACAATGGATTAACAAGGAATGCTTTTAAACCAACTGCATTTGGAATTCTGGGTTTGGATTTGAGGGAAAATTTTTGCATTTTGTAAATTCCAAGTCATTTGGAATTCTGGGTTTAGATTTGAGCACAAGCCATCCTTGTCTAATCTTCTTGCCATACATTGTAACTTAATGAAATCATAATCGTAAGCAGAGCTTTATTTATTTTTGTTTTTTTTGTCGAAGTAAGCAGAGCTTATTGTTCTTACTTTGCTGCGCTACATGAAAGTTGAATCTAGATAAGAAGGCAAATTGAAAAGGTAAAAACTATGCTCCTGGTTAACCAGTTAAATGGACTTGCTCAGAAAGTTGAGTTGCTTACGGACTAACCAGTAATCTTTGCTAAAGCTAAAATTTTGATCGATCTGAATTTTACCTCTTAAACTTCATATAGTAGCAGAAGGCCTTAATTGCATCAGAGGGAGATAGCACTTAATATAAAATTAACTTTCTTGACTTCTCTGTTCATTTTATTTTTCCAGTTTCATTTTGATCTAACTAAGTCTTGTATAAAAAGAAAATTCACCTGGTCCATTCGTTAATCTTAAAGAAAGTATTTTGCCACTCGATTCTTGCATTTCGTGCTAGCCTTGCCCAAAGAGGCAGATGTACGGTGAAGTAATTATCATCTCGAGCATTATAATTTCGGATACATGCTGCATACTTATATGTTTCAGAGAAATTGGCACTAAGAATGTGGTCAAGTGAGAAAGTTAAAATATAATTGACTGTGTCATTGTCTAATACAGAAACATTGAAGTATTTGTGGAGGCATCTGTTTGAATAGAATAAACAACCTTGGTGGGGTTTGAGGGCAACGCCCCGTGTGACGACCGAGAACCTCTACATATTCATTTTAAATTGTTGAATGTCTTATTTGAGCATTAAATGTACATTTATTCAATTTTTAGCATAAGACACTATTCATAAAGAAAATTTACTGTTTAATTTTTCTAAAACTGTATTTTTCTCCTGTCACATATCATGTAGGAGGAATGTGAAAAATATTATTTTGTGTATTTAATGTTGGGAGTATGCATTTAGAAAATAGTTTTCGTCTTGAATGAATAGTGTTACGAAAGAATAGTAACTTTTTGTAGAATTTTTATTTGGGCTTCTAGTGAATTAGCTAGACTTTGGACTTTTATTAGACCCTTAAATATGTTTAATTAGACCCAATTTACTAACCTAACCCATTATTTCCTTAGTCTATTACCTATATAATATAATAAGAGCCCGAACTAAAATTTTTATTATCTTATTTCCCGGATTTCATATTTTTTTATTATTACTTAACTTATAATTAACCTATGTTCACAAAAATTATATTCATTGCATATATGACGAGTGATTTGCAAAAATATCTTGATATTATATAAATAGTAAAATTATGTATTATTTTGGGGTTTAAAGAAGTTTTCTTGCATTTATTCTAATATACCTAAACTCAAATCCATTTTAACCCACAACCCAAACCCAATATCCAACCCATCAACTCATATAATTATCCTATATATATATATATATATACACCAAACAAAACACACAAAAAACACAAAAAAATACTAAAATAAGCCAAAAAAGCCATTACGGGAATAGTGATTTTCTTGCCAATTTTGCTCAATTTGATCTTCCAAGCTTTGTCAAGTCTTCTCCAAGTGGTTCCAAGCTTCTCCAAGCCCTATCCTAGCTTCCTTGTACATTTTTGGTGAGAGAGTTGCATCATTTTCATGGTTTAAAGTTTATGCCAATTTTTTTTTAATTTTCGGATTTTGCTATTATGGAGCTATAACATGCTTGTTTCTTGCTTTATATAGTATGTATACATGTTAGAGAACATCCATATGCAATATTATAGCTTGGTGTTGAGTTTTTAGTAAAGTGTCACTTGAAGAAGATGATAAATAGTGTAATTTCTAGGGTTCCAAAAATTTGAGCAATTTAATTTGATTCAATACTTCTAGTAGTTGCTAATTAGGTCCTTGAGTGTGGGAAAAATATTCGTTATACTTGCCATGTGAAAATTTTGGAAATTTTGATCAAAATAGGCTACTTTAATTGGGGATTTCGGGGTTAAACTCGAATCCGTGTTGATATATGTCAATATCCACCTCTTCATAATAAGTATCGTTAATTATATGGTAGCATAAATTAATGATTCCGACTTAAACGTCGATGAGGTCAAAAGAGATCGCGATGGCTACAAGAAAGAAGTTCGGGAATTTGGAATTACCTAAGATGACGTCGGGTTGATGCAATGCTAAAGTTAGCCAATTTGACCAAAGGAAACTTCCTAGAAGTTGACTTGGATGCTAGCCACCCATGTGGTCAATTGTAGCCACCCATGTGATAAATATGGGTGGCTAATACTTTGAACATGGTTGGTAAAGCCAACCAAGATTGAAATGTTCCATAGGAAAGTCTCCTATGGCGGGCTAGCTGAATTCTATAAATAGGCATGCATTAGTTCATCATTTTTATCCACAACACAATTCCAAACACAATCCTAAGTTAGTCTTTCTTTCTTGTATTCTTCTTGTAAGTCCAGAAGCCATTGAAGCTCTAATCTAGAGAGCGCACGATGGGACAATTATCTTGTAAGTGTTATATTGAATTGTTATAAAGAGTAGTGTTGTCTTTCTACTTGATTGTTGTTAAGACGTTTCTGGGAAATTGGTTATATTCTTACATGGTATCAAGAGCTTAAGGGGCTCTTAACAACAATCTTGTCTAGTAAAGCTCAACAACTATGACTACTCAAGGTGCTAGTTCTTCTTCTACCAGTTCTAGTTCCGGTTTAGTGCCGACAATTCGTATCCGTCCCCCTACCTTCACAGAAGGAAAGCTTGATGGCACGAACTATCTTTTGTGGAAGTTCAAAATCACTACAGTTCTGGACTCCTACGAACTCCTTGATACAGTGTTAGGCACGGATGCAGAACCAGTTGCAGTTCGTGCTGAAGATGACACAAAAAAGGTCACACCTCCAGATCCTCAGTTTGTCAAAGAATGGAGGAGACGAAATGCTGATGCACTTTGTGCAATTGTAACAAGTGTTCAAGATTCCGTCCTTACTCTAATTCAACACACAACCAAGGCAACTGAAGCTTGGAACATACTGAGAAATCAGTATGAAACAAGGAACCAGACTCGCATTCAAAACTTGGAGAATCAGTTAGCTGCTGAGAGATTAAGTGAAGATGAAGCAGCTGAGTCATTTATCAGTAGGATGAAAAACCTACGTGATCAAATGGCTGCAGTTGGTATTGCCAAATCAACCGAGGAACTAGCTCGAAGGTGCATTAGAGTGTTGCCTCCAAAATTTGACGGCCTTGTGACAGCACTCAATACACAAGTTCACATTCCTCCTTTGACGTTTGAAGAATTCACTGCCATGTTGATGGAGGAGGAGATGAGGCTGAGGAGCAGAGAAAATCAACTTGACTCTGCCTTTACAACCAAGGTGAGGAGTAACCAAGAAGAAAAGAAGAAAGCAAAGAAGAAAACGTTCTCTGGATCGTGCTACTACTGCAATAAGAAAGGTCATGCTGTCAAAGATTGCAGGAAACGAATCCATGACGAGAAGAACGGAACTTTAAAGCCAAATTGGAGAAATAAAGAATCTGCCAATACGGCTGAAACGGAAGTGCATCAGTTTACTGTAACAGATGTATCGGAGGAAACGTGTACTAGCGTACATGTACATCAAACAAGTGCATGGGTGTTAGATAGTGGAGCTTCCCGACACATGACCAGCAAGAAGGAGTTATATGACTCCATAAAACCTCTACAAGAACCAATGAATGTTGTCGTCGGGAATAATGCGAGGTGTCCTGTTGAGGGCACTGGAACCATCTCGCTCGTGTCTCAAGATGGAGGAAGCAAGAAGCTGTCCAACGTACTCTTTGTACCCCAGATCACCAGAAATTTGTTATCTGTAGCTGCTATTACAGATAATGATCTAGAAGTGCGGTTCAAGAAGACGGAAGCTTTGATTCTTGACAAGGATCAAAATATCGTAAGTAAAGGTATTCGCAAAAATAATCTTTACGAAATCAGCTCTCTTTCTGCTGTCGTGAATGCCAAAACAAGTCAACTTTGGCATGAAAGGTTCGGGCACATTTCCTATCATGTGTTAAAGGAAATGCAAAAGAAGAAGATGGTGGTCGACTTGCCTTCAATTGAAGAAATTGAAGGACCATGTGAAGCTTGTATGCTGGGCAAACAACATAGACAGTCATTTCCCAAAGAGAGTCATAACCGATCAAAGGCTCCTCTAGAGTTGGTACATGCTGACCTCTGCGGAAAAATGACTACGACGGCGTTGGGAGGATCTTCCTACTTTATGCTGTTAGTCGACGATTATAGTAGGAAGATGTGGGTGTACTTCCTTCGGGACAAGGCTGATGCTCTTGAAAAGTTTAAAGTGTGGCACAAACTTATGACAAATGAGAACACAACTCAGTTGAAGAAACTTCGTACCGATCGTGGGGGGGAATTCTGTTCTACAGAGTTCACCAACTACTGCAACAAGCTTGGGATTAAGCGCCAATTGACTGCTCCATACACACCACAACAAAATGGAGTTGTGGAACGAAGAAATCGAACAATTGTAGAAATGGCTCGATGCATGTTGAAAGGTGCTGGCCTACCTGACACATTCTGGGCTGAAGCAGTCAACACAGCGGTATACATCCTCAATCGGTGCTCAACCAGGGCACTCAACGATAAGACTCCTAATGAGGCTTATTATGGTACGAAACCTTCTATGTCTCATTTAAGAAAATTTGGGTGTGAATGTTTTGTACACATTCCAAATGAAAATCGAAAGAAATTGGATGACAAGAGCAAGAAGGGCATTTTCTTGGGATATAGTGAAGAGTCTAAAGCATACAGACTCTATGATGTAGAGGCCAAGAAGGTGATCATAAGCCGAGATGTGGTGTTTAATGAGCGACCACACTCAATGGAGGATAGCGGTCCTGCCATTTCGTCATCAACTGATGAAGTAATCCACCAAGTGCCTGAACAACGACCGTTGAACAATGAAGAAGTCTCTAATGATGAGGAGACTGAAGACCAACCTGTTGTACCCACAAGGAAGCCACAACCGAAGTGGTTCCAACAGCTCTTTGATGGAAGAAATCCAGGAATTACTGATGATAGTCCACGTCCTGATGGACTAAAACGATCAAAGAGAATAGAGGAGCAGAACAGATCATGACAACAACTAGTAAACATGGCTTTGATGACCCAAATCATCAAGACGGTAAAAGAACCGGTAACTGTGGAGGAAGCCATGTCAGATCCAAATTGGAGAGCAGCTATGCAAGCCGAGTATGATAGTATCATGAAAAATGATACTTGGAAAATCGTTGAAAAGCCACCGAATAGAAAAATTATCGGCACCAAATGGATCTGGAAAGTGAAGTACAAGGCAGATGGAAGTCTTGAAAAATACAAGGCACGCCTTGTAGCACAAGGATTTTCACAAGTCGAAGGTTTCGATGTATATGAAACCTTTGCTCCAACAGCAAAAATGTCAACAATCAGGCTAGTTGTTGCAGCTGCCGCACATTATGAATGGATTGTACATCAAATGGATGTCAAGTCAGCTTTTCTTAATGGGCAACTTGAAGAAGAAGTCTACGTTGCACAACCCCCTGGCTTCCAAATACCAGGTGAAGAAGAAAAAGTCTGCAAATTGAAAAAGGCTTTATATGGGTTAAAGCAAGCACCACGAGCTTGGTACAAACGTATAGACTCTTTCTTCTTGCAACATGGTTTCTGTAGAAGCAAATCAGAGGCCAACTTGTATGTTCTAAGTGAACAAGGAAAGAAGGTAATTGTAGTCCTATATGTGGATGATCTTGTAATCACTGGTGACCATGAAGATAATATTCGGAAGACGCAAGAATGGTTGAGCCAAGAATTTGAAATGACAAATCTTGGTCTTCTTCATTATTGCTTGGGAATCGAGGTATGGCAAAAACCTCATACTATCTTCATCTCGCAGCAACGATATGTTCGTGAGCTTCTGATTGCATTTGGTATGTCCGAGTGCAAATCAGTTGTCACCCCGATGGAAGTGAATACAAAGTTATCAATTGATGATCCTTCAGAACAAGTTGATAACAAGCTCTACAGAAGATTGGTGGGAAGTTTAATCTTCCTTTGTAACACAAGACCTGATATTAGTTATGCTGTGGGAGTTCTCAGTCGGTTTTCAAATAAACCGAAACAAAGTCACTGGTAAGCAGGGATGCGGATCCTCAAATATCTCAAAGGCACGTTGGAGTATGGGATTTCATACAAGTCTGGAGATACTTTATCTGGGTACTGTGACTCAGACTGGGCTGGTGACATTGACTCAAGAAAATCTGTTACAGGTTACGTATTCACATTCGGTGGTGGAATCATCTCATGGGCTAGTAAGAAGCAACCCACCGTTGCACTTTCATCAACGGAGGCAGAATACAAGGCTGCTTGTGTAGCATCCTGTGAATCTGTTTGGCTACGACGCATCATGATTGATATTGGCATTCCAATAGAGGAAGCAACAATGTTGAAATGTGACAGTCAGAGTTGTATAGCCATGTCAAAGAATCCGGTATTTTATGCTAGAACAAAACACATAGAGATTCAGTATCACTATGTGAGGGAACTGATCGAGGAAGGTGAAATCTACATGGAGTACTGCCCTACAGAAGATAATTGTGCAGATATCTTCACTAAAGCGTTAGGGAGCGTCCAATTGAGCAAGCATCTTCAAACATTGGGTGTTGGCCCAATAGTTTAGTCAACATGAGGTGAACATTGAGGGGGGGTGTTGATATATGTCAATATCCACCTCTTCATAATAAGTATCGTTAATTATATGGTAGCATAAATTAATGATTCCGACTTAAACGTCGATGAGGTCAAAAGAGATCGCGATGGCTACAAGAAAGAAGTTCGGGAATTTGGAATTACCTAAGATGACGTCGGGTTGATGCAATGCTAAAGTTAGCCAATTTGACCAAAGGAAACTTCCTAGAAGTTGACTTGGATGCTAGCCACCCATGTGGTCAATTGTAGCCACCCATGTGATAAATATGGGTGGCTAATACTTTGAACATGGTTGGTAAAGCCAACCAAGATTGAAATGTTCCATAGGAAAGTCTCCTATGGCGGGCTAGCTGAATTCTATAAATAGGCATGCATTAGTTCATCATTTTTATCCACAACACAATTCCAAACACAATCCTAAGTTAGTCTTTCTTTCTTGTATTCTTCTTGTAAGTCCAGAAGCCATTGAAGCTCTAATCTAGAGAGCGCACGGTGGGACAATTATCTTGTAAGTGTTATATTGAATTGTTATAAAGAGTAGTGTTGTCTTTCTACTTGATTGTTGTTAAGACGTTTCTGGGAAATTGGTTATATTCTTACAATCCGGACACGTTTTGAGGCTATGGCTAGTCTTTATTAAGTATTGAAGCCTTAGAAGTGCCTTCGTTTCGCTTTTTTGGATTTTGAAATTGGTACTTGTAGTATAAATGCACAAAGAGGAAATCGGGGATTTAATGGTAAACGAGGTTTAACGGGTGAACTCAAGGGTCCTTGGGGTGCCATAAGGTGTGGTTTGAAGGATAGGATAACTCGTTTGGGAATCTTGAACTTTGCCTTTCGGTTTGGAGCTTAATAGCAAAGATTGACAAAGGGGTTTCGGGTTGAAAGTGAATCCGGGTGCGTTCGGGCATTAGGGCTAGTGTCTAGTAAGTGAGGAGGTGCTAGAAATGTATTCGCTTCACTTAGTTGAGCTCCGATTAGAGTACTTGTAGTGTAATGCATAAAGAGGTAAATTCGGACTTTTGGGATAATTGTACTTTAAAGTGAGATTTCAAGGGCTTAAATGGTGCCATAAAGTGTCATTAGAGATGTAGTATAGTTAGATTTGAGGTTCATTATCTTGTGTGAAGTTTAGAGCTTGTTTTGTGAGCATTTAGAAGGAGATATGTTGGACTTCTTGTCAAATGGTTGGTCTTATTGCATAATTAGTTATTTGAATTGCTATAGTTGCTACATTTGATTGTTAATCAAGTAAACTATAAAGTTAGCTCATCTAGTTAGACGATTATTGTTTGTTGTAGTAAAGTAATTGAAATTTATAGCTTATAATCTTAACTTAATGATATTTTGATGCTTCTAATGCCTTCTATGCTAACTAATGAGGTGGTAGAGTGAAATTTCTAGCTTAATTACATGTGAAAAATGAGTTTGTGTATATAAGTGAATTGAAGAAGAAAATAAATAGTAACTTGATTAAAGAATGTGAATTTGATGCTTATGGTGTTTTAGTGTTAATAAGAGTGTCATTTTAACATGTTTTGTGATCTAAAATAGTTAGTGTATGTTTAATGATCTTAGAGAAAATAGATAATCTTGTACATGATTTCACTTTGGATAATGCATATTAGAGTTCTTTTAACATGCTTAGTAATTGAATAATGCTTAGTATTTAAGCGTAATAGCGTGTATTAAGTGTTTAACTTGAAGGTTGTGTGATTCATGCTATCTTATGAATTAAGTTGTATATTTAGGCTATATATCTTATGAGTTAAGTTGTATATTTAGGCTATATGTATATTAGAGCTAATCATGATAATAGAATTGCAATGGATAATGAAAGTGTTATACTTATATGAATAACTAGGGGTTGCACATTTGAGTGGATTCAAATATGTTTGGAGTAAACCTAAGCTATGCTCTTACAGGTTTGACTTACTAAAGGTGAGGGAGTCTTCATTTTTTTTGTACATCTTAACTTATCTTATTGTTTATAGATTGTATGATTAGCACTTGAAATAGTTTATATGTACTATTTACTCGCTATCTTGTATTTTCTCGTGTTATTTGTGTTTAATTGCGAGGGCGGCCTACTTTGTCGTCCCTCTTATGTGATTTTGATATTCTTGATTCTCGTGATCTTGTCTCGGGGTTACGCAACCTTTTCGGACATGGTAGCGTCGAGAAACACGGGCGGCATCGGGCTTGCCGTGCTCCCTCGACTACTATGGTGCCTATTCCCTTCTCGCTGAAGCATACTCCACTACCCCAGAGGCGTGGTTCACCTGTTGGGCATGGACCTACCTCAAGAGAAAGGGTCGTAGGATCAAGATACATCCGGAATATCCCAACTTGTTGGAGTAAGAGTTTGCCGGCAATTGCGTGAAGTTCGTGGTTCGTGGCTCGTGATTGAAGACAAAGTGGAACCGTATCCTTTTAATGTGGTTAACTACTTGCTATTTGATCTTGTTGTTTATGTTATATATATATATATATGATTTCTTGTATCTACATATCATTTTGCACGCCCCGGTATGTTGCATCACCTCTCTCGCTGGGCAACATTGTTGCTCACTCCTCATTTAAACATGTTTCAGGAGAAGTTGAGGAGAATCCCCAGTTGATAGCAGTAGAGGAAGAAGAAGAAGTATACGTAGATCAGAATCTTTGATTCTTGTGTGATAAGGTTGATTATGTGTGCAGTTTGTTTGAAGTTGTTGGTTGTTGTGCTTTTGAGACCTTGTGGTCTTATGTATAGTTGGTGAATGTAGTATCTTGTAATCTTATGTGATGGATGACTAAGTTAGATGGCATGTAATAATGAATCCTAGTTTACTTTTCTTATTGCATGATTGGGTATTTGTTAACTTGATAAGAAACCTTGGTTATAGTCATATCCAACAACTTATAGTTAAAATTAATTTTGTTTTGCATGCTTGTGTGCTATAAGTAGATTTTGTTGTTCCAAGGCTCGGATGGCCTTGAGGAGCTGGTTGGCTTTATGAATCTTGAAAGCTAGGTTGTATGAATGGTTGATTGTGATTCAGGACTTGTATGTGACTGTTAGCAGGTTTCTAGATAGTCCTATATATAGGGGAAACTTCGTCCATTTTTTCCTAAATTTTGGTGTCCGGAGTTTTGGAATTGGGTGAGAATAGCATGATAAATAGGAGTCCCGGTCTCGTGAGGGATTGTGGCGTTACACCCCGGACCTTGCTGCCATGGGGCGTTGCCCCCTTGGACCCCCACCGGGGCTACCGCCCTGGACCCCGTTATCGAGGGCGTTGCCCTCAAACCCTACCAAGGTTGTCGCCCCGAACTCTGCTATCAAGACATTACCCTAATGCAAACAATTATTGATATCTATCATAGAAATGACATTGATATACACTAGCATCAAAATGGAGCTAATAAAATCGAGAGTATTAGAATAATAATAATAAAAAATTTAACATCTCAATTTATATTAATATTACAAAAATTAACATAGTCATTAATAATTAAAATTAAAAGAATAAAAGAACTATTAAATAATAAGTTTAAATAGTATGTGGAAAGTTATTGGAGTGAAATTAAATAGAATGTCTTTAAAATAAAGAGTATTGTTGGAGTGAAGTTAAAATATAGAGTTTTTAAAATAGAGAGTTTGAAATAGAGAGTGTTGTTGGAGTAAAATAGATATAGAGAGTCTGTAAAAGTAGAAAAAGACTAATCTAACTCTCTATTATAGAGAAAAAATAAAGAGGCTGTTGGACTTGCCCTTATGGCATATTTCACTTAATACGACAAGAGAGAAAAAAAAAAACATACACTGGTTGAATCATACCATGTTATCCTAGTTTTTAGAAAAAATGGTGAAATTTTCTAATTTGATTTTCTTTTTCAAGGGAAGGTCTAAATAAATCTTAAATTACTAAAAAAAAAAAAATTGGACATTTTGAGAATTCATCTAGGGACCAATTCCCTCTTATTTTGATTTTTCAAAATGTGCATTTGCTAAATGCAAAATTCAATGGGTTCTAATTAAAAATTTTGTTGATCTTTTCACGCCAAACTTTTCAACCCTTCTAGTTAATAGTTTATGGTAATTATACGTTTGTAGGACAATAAAAGATTAAAAAAATTTGACTACTCACAAATGCCAAAAATTCATTAAATAGGCTAGTGGTAGGTTACCCCCTTAGCAATTGAAAATTAGGGTTCGAATCTCATAGCGGTAGGGGCAAATGGGTTTAGGAGTTAAAAAATAAAAAATAAATTCCTGGACACCCCTAATAAAAGAACATCATTAAGCGTTTTCCCTCAGGTGATAAATTATAATACATCTATTGACGATTGAACTCCATTTTGCTAAGTTCTATATTAAACCAAATAATTGAATTCCAATGAACATTTGAGGAAAATCAAACTTAGACTACGTGATGGTAGGAGTAAAAGAATTGATCAAACTTATATTAAGTTTGATAATAATTCAAGAAACATCCCAAAATTAAAAATCATTGATTGAAAATCTACAAATCTATTAATTGATCTCAATTTATTAAATTGAAATCTATGCATTAGAATTCTATAAATTCATTGTTTGAATTTCACAAAAATTGCAATCATTTTAGAAATTAATTTAATGGATGTTATCTAATTATCAAAATTTTCTTAATTTATTCCTAGGAATATGTTGGATCGATAGTTGATAGTTTGATCGAAATTGTAGAAATAAGTTAATATGTTGCTAGTTTTAGGAGTTCTAAGAATACAAGAAACTCAAGAATTTAATTAATAGAAGTTATAGGAATTCGAGAAATTCTAGGAATATGAAAATTCTCGTTGCTAAATTAGATGATACGTATGGATTTGATAGCGTAGTAGAACGACATTGCACGTCAGTAAAGTAAAAAAAATTCATTCCAAAATAAATGATACCAATTAAAATTTACTAACCACAACAATATCCACTAACATTACATGATTATCCAACACGCACCATGCACAATCATTAATTTAAAATAATAAAGTTAAATCCAAACTCCGAGATTACCACATTAATTTAAATTACAACATTAATAACAATACTAAATAGCATTTTGAAACTACAACACACAAAATATCATGTTAATGAGACAATAACCAGAATATGAATAATAAAACTAAAAAACATAGAATCTAATAACTAAAAAAGCAAAAAGAACATATTATAAATACAAAATAAAAACAAATTATATTAACTAAAAGGAATAGCTTATAATTAATTAAATAACTAAAACCAGAAAATAAAAATTAAAAAACACAATATGATAACTAAAAAACTTTACTTATGTATTATAATAAAAAATTAAACTATAGAAAATAATAACAAAAAAGAAAACATGAGTTTGTTAGCAATGTGTATGTGCGTTTATGTGAAAGTTGGGTCTTTGTGTGTATAAAAATCATATATGGGTGAGAGGGAAATAAAGCTGTGAGGGGACGTTTTGTTCACGGATAGATTTTTTATTTATGAGAATGTGGTTAAAAGTATTTGGTTTGTTAAAAATATTTCTGGGAATATTTTGTCAAGTTTCTAAGAATGTTATTTTATTATTTTTGATTTAGATTCAATATTCCTAGAAATATTGAGCAATTTTTCAATAATGTCCCTAACTCAAAAAAATAAGAATATCAAACAAAATGTACAAATAACAATACATTTTGCATATTTTTGCTAATACGCGAGTAAAAAAATATTTAACGTATTAATACAACGAAAGTAAATTTATTTTTATAATTTATAAATTTTAACTTGACACTTCAAAATTAGAAACTTAAATTTATTATTTTAAAAAAAATTTAAAATTTAAAATTTAAAATTATTTATTTTATTTTTATTTTTAAAATTTTAAATTTTATAATCTAAAATTTAGCATTAAAAATAATTTCAAATATAAAATTCTAGTGTACATAGAAAATTAATAATTTTATTTATTTCATTTTATTTTTTATTTTTATTGTTATTATTTTATTTATTCTAAATTTTTTTATTTTATGTAGTTTTATTTTATTCTTACTAATTTTATTTCTATTTATTTTATTTTATTTATTTTATTTTCTTATTTTAATTTTATCATTTATTTTTTTTTTATTTTATTTTATTATAATTTATTTTTTTTCTAATTTATTTTTTATTTTATTTATTTTTATTTTATTTTATTTTATTTTTTGAATTATTTTATTGTATTTATTTTAATTTTGTATTTTTTGCGATGGGTATTTAGGTCTTTTATTTTTTCAAAGTTATTCCCATGACTTAGGAATGTGAGATTCTCATCCCTTCACATGGGAATAGAAATTGACCAAATCATGAGAATATTGCATTCTCAGAAATGTGATATTGCCAGGAATATTTTTTTATTCCGCGAACCAAATATGTGAATGTCATATTTAAGACATCACATTCCCATAAATATTGTAATATTCCGTAAACCAAACGTCCCCTAAGTGTCTAAGTTTTGTATATCCAATTATTGAGTGTTGAATAACTTTGGTTCCTATTACAGACATGAGCTTTAAGCAAATGTCAACCAAAATCACCTCCAAAACATAGAGGAAGACTAAAGTGGAATGCACTAGTTTAATCAATATTTTTTTTCATGAAAGCCAAAGTTTGTGTAGAATTTATCAAACCTCTCTATAATAAGAGCTTAAGGTTAGAAAGTTTTTTTTACTATAGTTTCTTTTTGATAATTTTACAATATCTAGACTTAAATAAAAAAAAAATCAAGAGTTTGAATTTTGGCACCTAAGAGTTGACATTTTAGGGCCAATTTAGAAGTGTTTTTTTTTTTTTTTTTGTAAAATTGTTTTTTAGAACAGTTTTCAAAAATAATTTTTAAGATTAAAAAAATAGAAAATTTGTTTAAGTAGAATTGTTTTTAGAACAAGTTTTTAAAATGAAGATATCCTTAAAATTATATGAATAATTTTTTTTTTTTTTATTGAACTACAAATTATTTTATTTAATTAATTAATTAAGTTATTAATTATAATTAATTAAATAAAATGATTAACTAATAAATTAATAATTTTAAATAATTTATAAATAATTAATTAAATCAATAATTAATAAAGTAAATTAGTAATGAATATTTTTAAAACAATAAAGATAAAGGACCCGCGAGATAATTAATCCAAATAAATTTTACCTTTTTATCTAAAAATTAAGTATTAACACGGGTTTGATTGAATTAGTGCGCAAATACAAAATGCCAATATGTGCAGTGATTGGTGAAACACACTATTAAGGTCAACTCCAATAGTTAGCCTATTTTTTTTTCTTTCTTACATGTAGAGAATTTGGACAATTTCTCTACATTTAGGGATTCTCTATTTCAGTTTCACTTCAACAACTTTTCTACATCTTATTTCAAAGAATTTCAATTTCAATTTCACTCCAACGGCTTCTTTACATCTTATTTAAGATAATCTCTATTTCAGCTTCACTCCAATAGTTTGTGATAAATCTATATTTTTAACTCATTAAATCATATACAATTGCATTATAATTCTGAGCTAAATTGTATATTTTACACAATTTTAGTGCAATGAAGGTTTTGGAGAATAAATGGCAAAAAATGACCATAAATACTAACATTTAGAACAATTTTTTGAGCAACACTGAAGGAGAATGGTAGAATGGTTTTGAAACCAGCAAATCGAGATTGAATTTGGCCAAATTGAGTGCGAAAACGAATTCAAAACGCTAAAAACCTTAAAATAGACTTGGTCAACGGTCAACGGACAAAGTCAACCGAGCAGGTCAAAGTCAAGTTCAGAGTCGAAGTTCATCTACCACAACCAGAAGCGCGCTCGAGTGCCTCTTTTCGAAAAAGGCAGACAAGTGATCGATAATGCATGCAAAAAGCAAAAATAAAAAATTCTTAGTGTAGAAGCGCGCTCGAGCACACTATTTATTAGCGAGCTATAAATAGCGCCTACAATGCTGATTTCGATAAAACGAAAGCGAGTTTTCTCCCTTTGCTTTGTATATAATTAGTTTTATTCATTTTTTAGCTTAGGAGTAGGTTAGTTTAATTTAGTTAGGGTCCTAAAATAAAAGCCGGACTTATGGATTAATGCCATAACTTTGGAGAAATCAAGCCGACCAAATTAAGACGTGCCTAAATTCGGTAACTTTTATTCTTGATTTCGATTTTCGTTTTATAATTTTAAACATAACACTTTAGACCCTTATTTCTGGAATGATAAATAAGTGATGATATTTTTGTATATATTTAGACTTAGATTAATTCAAGTCTCATATTCTTTAATTACTTAGTATTATCAATTAATTATATGTATATTTGTAGTTAAGATATAATTAATCGAGAATGCATATACGTCCGATTTTGTAAACCAGTAGCAATATGAGACTACCTCGGATGGATTACAGTCCGGTTGTACCAACACCTCTAAGTTACGTAAGTGAAAGATTAATTGTGAGATTGAATATAGTTCGATTGTACCAACACCTCCAATCTTGATATTCAATTAATCTCGTCACTTACGCATCCGATGCCAACTTCAGAAGTAGGAGCTTGTAGCCTTATTTTTGAATGATTTATTCTTTTAATTTAAATTCATAATATTATACTTAAATACTCCGATCAAATTTATCATTCCAATCATGAACCTACTAAATTAAATTAACCACTTCTAGACTAAATTATTTTCTTTTCTTTTATTCACTACAACTTTTGAATACATATGTGGACTCTTGGACTTAATTAAATTATCCGTGACGGGAAAGTCAAACAAATTATAAACTAAATTCTTAACTTGAAACCGTTAACTCCAATCTACTCACCGCAACTAGAGGTAATTTGAGGTAAACACTATTTTCAATTATTTAACCTTATTAGTTTTTATCGTAAAATGACGCGATCAACTTCCTTATTTTAGGGATTCTATATTTTTGTTTTATTCCAAAATCTCTTTTTATTTTAATTAAATATATTATTTTAATTTAAAATTTTATTATTAAACTTTATTATTTATAATTATTAATTATTTATGATATTTTTTATTTTTAATTATTAAAATATGACTATTGGAGACATTTTTTTTTTTTAAAGTGGAAGTTGGGTTTAAGATAGTTGTAGGGAATTTTTCAGTATCTTCATATGTGGAGATGTTGAAAGGTGAATGTAGAGATCTCTACATGTAGAGATGGTTATAGGGATGTTATTAGGTCAACTCCAGCAGTTTTCCTATTTTTTTTACCTATATGTTTAGAATTTGAATCATTTCTCTACATTTAGAGATTTTCTATTTCAATTTCACTCAAATAGCTTCCCAGCATCCTATTTCAGGGAATCCCTATTTTAATTTCATTTCAACAGCTTTCATATTTTAGAGATTCCCTATTTTTGTTTTACTATAAAATCTCTTATTATTTTAATTAAACATATTATTTTAATTTTAAAACTTTTTATTAAACTTTTTTATTTATATTTGTTAGAAATATTGAAAGATAAACGTAAAAATCTCTACATATAGAATAGTTATAAAAATATTAATATCTCTACATATAGGGTAAATAAATGTATAAAGAATGGGTTGGAGTTGGCCTACCGGACTGGATTCGAAATTGATTTTGTTTGGACTTAAATTATGGGTTGAGGTATCCGACAAAAAAAAAATAGTGATAATAGCTTGAAGTTGTGTCAGGCTCGACCTCGTGCGTTATATAAACCCCATCATGTAGCGATAGAAACACGCTTTTAAAGTTGAAATTCCGTTATAATATGTGTTAAACACTGTTACCTTCAATGAAAAAGAAAAAAGAAAAAAAAATACACGCATAGCTGCTTTGTTGTGTGGGTGTGTGACACCCCGAACCCAACACTTCATTAATTGCATTCATTAAATGGTTAAATTAGATGTAATTTAGCTAATTACTTCATTTTTTTTCATATTTTCATAAATTCAACTGTTTCTGTTCATGCATTTTATATTTTTATAAAATACTACATATTTTTGGGGGACTATAGCCCCTGACCGTACGTGCATTGCATATCAGGATCAACGGAAAAAAATTCGCGAAATGTATGATGAATAGTACCAGTGGGATTTTTCCAGATTTTTCAGATTTTTGGCATTTTGTTTTGCTGAAATTTAATCACAAAAATCACCCATTTACCCTTACTAAAATACCCTAATTACTTGACCTACCCTTTGACCATCTCATGAGAATATTATAAGTCAAGAAACAAAACAAAAAATGGGTCAAAAAAATGGCCAAAAAAGAGTTACGGGAATAGTAACTTCTCAAAAAAAAAATTACTCATTGCTTCATTCTTGCTTCCATTGCTTCCCAAATTGGTTGTGCTTCATCCTTATGACCTTAAGACCATTCTTTGATCTTCAAAAGAGGTGAGGGTGCATTCTATTTTTGTATTAAATTCAATTAAAGTTTGTATTATTATTTTTGTGATCTACTATTGTAGTGGTTTAATTCTTGTTCTGTTGATTCTTATATGCTCTAATGACTTCATAAAATATGTTTGATGGTTTAAAATGCTTGTTGAATGCTTGAAAATGAAAATGACACTTGGGGAAGATGATGAATAGTGCTAAACTAAGGTTTCAGAAAAAGTTACAATTTAATTCGATTTGAGGCTTCTAGTAGTTGCTAATTAGGTTCATAAGCGTGGGAAAAATGTTAATTGCACTTACTATGTTCAAAATTTGAGAAATTTGATCAAAATAGGCTACTTTAATAAGAGATTTCGGGTTTAACTTGAATCCGGGTACGTTCCGAGGTTATGACTAGTCTTTATTAAGTATTGAAACCTTAGAAGTACTTTCGTTTCGCTTGTTTGGGTTCCGAAATTTGTACTTGTAGTGTAAACCCACAAAGAGGCATTTTTGGTGTTTTCATGTACTTGTGCTCTAGGTTATGATTTGGAGGTTCTAAATGAAGTATTTAGGTATCTTTAGATTGGTAGGATGGTTAGCTAGCTTAACTTAATCATTGAATTCCGATAGGAAGCTAAATAGCCTAGTTGAACAAAGGAGAAATGAATGAATTAATTGCTTTAGTACTTGTATTGCTTTGTAGTTGCTCCTAGCGTGTCTAAATGCTATTCTAAGGTATGTGTGAGCTTTCGGTTAAGTTTTGTGAAAAGTATAATATTGACCCCTTTGTGTTCGCATAGTTAATTTCATGATAATTGCTTTATAATTGAGTAATTAAATGTTTATATGCCTTTGTATAGTGTACGTATTATAGTAGTGAAGTCTCGTGAATTAAGTTGCTTGGTTTACATAGATTTGTTGAGTATGAATTTAGAATGGACTAAAGGAACTAGTAATGAACCATGGTAATAATTGTTGTTAGTTGATTCTTGATTGATTGGATAAATGTTTAAATGTACTTATGTAACAAGTTCATCTATTCGGAGAAGTTGTGAGTTAAGTTATATCGATACTAGTTAAAGATTGAGTAAACATGTTTATATTGCTTATTAATTGCATTATATGTGTAAAGATACGCTTATATAACTTATTGGTTAGATGTTATATAATGTTTCTACTTATATGAATGGCTATGTATATGTTATTTATTATGCTATAGTCTTTGTATGATAGTTGGAAATTAAAGAATGTTGCATATGTGATCACTTGAGTTTATGTATTGTTCAAATATTGATTAGAATGATTGTTAAACCATGAAATATATTGTTAGTTATGTGAATTAAAGGGAATCAAATAGAGTTGGATAAATTAATGGCTTTATGAACTAGCTTTAGTTGAGAATAAGAAATCACTTCTTATGCATATAGTTGATTGTATTAGGTAGTGATAATTGAAGGGAATTGATGCTTTTGGAGAATATTGAGGGAATCTTGGCTTAATTCGCGCAGGTTTGGCTTCCTAAAAGGTGAGGGACCTGCATCCTTACGTGCATTATAGTTTATTTTCTTGCTAAAAGAGTATATTGTTTAGTATAATTGCGTAATTGATATATGCTTATTGTTGCTAAATTGTAACTTGGTGCGAGGACAACCTACTTTTTGTCCTTAAATGTGTTTACTGATTATATTGTCATTGTTATCATTTTTGTATTGCATCGTGGTTGCGCAACCTCATTGTCGCGGCGGATGCGATGGCCTCGCTGGGCGGCATCGGGCTTGCCAGTGTTGGTTGCCTTAGCTCCGTCTGCTATTCCCTCACTCGCCTGGCCCGGAGATTGCCAAGGGGTGTTGGGTCATAGGATCGGGTACATCCGGAGTACCCATTGGTGAAAGGGATGCCGGCATATCGAGATTGAGATCATGGTTCGGGGATCGGGGATCGAAGATTTGGAGTGATAAGGGTTATCGATTGTATCCTTTTAAAATGTGGTATTAGAATTGTTATTCACTGTTTATCTATTGTATTAATTGTGTTAAGTTGCTGCATTGCACGTCCCTGGCAGACCTTATCCCTCACTGAGCAATTGTGATTGCTCATACCTCGCTAAACATGTTTCAGGTGGTGCAGTTGGAGGAGTTGCCTTGGTTGCTGTGTACTATTACTTGAGATTGGAGTGATTGCTTGCTAAACTGTAGAAGACCTTGCTTGTCTACTTTATGTTCTATTTTGGAGCCTAAAGGCTTATGTATATATATTTGAGTGGTTGCAATTTGAAAGCTAAGTGGATGTAGTAAGTGTTATGGAATTGTGGCATGTAATAACTTATACTTCTGCTTCTAGCTGCGTTGCATGCTTGTATGTGTTTATATTGTCTTGTGTTGCTTAAGGCTCGGATGGCCTTGAAGTTGGGATTTCAATTAGAAATGTTGTTCATTTGCTTCGTGTTTTATTTGAATGCTTACAGGTTTCCAGAATGTCTACGGTACAGGGAAAACTCTATATGTCTTTCCTAAAATCTGTGCCCGGGTTGGGATGCGGTTGAGAATAGCATGGTTACTAGAGCCTCCGGTCTCGTGAGGGATCGGGGTGTTACATGTGGTATCAGAGCTTAGATGCTCTCAGCCGGGATAGGGTCCTCGGACTACTGGGTAGTGAACCTCGAGTGCATGCTTGTGAAATGTATCTTGATTAGGTTTGTGCTTCGTGTGCCTTGAGAATGTGAGTGTCTTTTATGCAATCTTGTATCCTGAACTTAATATGTGATCTATGTGATAGTGATGTGTACTGTGTGTTAAATACTTGTCAAGTGTAGTGATATAGCTAATCATGAATCGAATTGATCTTATGAATCACTACTTGCTCGAAATATTGATTGTAACGTGTATACTTGAGTGTCTCGGCATAGTTGTGTTGTGAATTGTATTCATTGCATGTGACTCATATTTGAACTATCTTGTTGATTAACTTCGTGTTATAAAACTTCTGGTTATATAATAGCTTGTGTGATATATATGTCATAATCTCCTGATATATGAACATTACATCAATTACATTAGGTGATATCTTGGCAATCATGCATTGTCCCCTTAAATCGATAAGTAAGCATTCTTCCGTGAAAGAGATGGCCATTGATGTTGACTGGTAAGAGAATAATGGTTCAACCGTCTATTGGGATTAGTGAAGGGATTTGATGCCCGAGGTTAAATCCGGACTCTCTTGGCACTTCTTAAACGGTACTTCTTGGCTGGAATTCCTATTTGGGAATCTCGGATAGATCTTCTAGTTGTCATCATATATGGAGGTCTTATTCGATACTCTTATTCAAAAGAATTCATGCTTATGAGTATTGGTCAGTATTCTTTGCGCACACTCCCACTTGGATTTCTTGTTCGGGATTTTACCTATGGTACCACCTTGACATTCTTATTGGGTATTTTCTTCAGTATTTTCGTCTGGTATTCTTGCCTAGAGATTATTTGGGATTTCCTCTAGACTACTAGTATAACGAGCATATTGGGGATTCTTATATGGTGATTCATAATTAGAGAGATTCTTATTCGAACTTCTGGATTCGTATACTTATTCGGAGCCTTTATTTGGCATCCTTAATCAGATTTATTTGTGGTATTTTCTCGGAGTCCCAAGCTGGACATCTAATTAGGCCTTTATTTGGCAATCTTGAGCTTTTATTTGACAGTTAGAGTTGGGATTCACCGGACTTCCTTCTTAGGAATTTCTTGATATTATCCAGGCATTTTGGATATTAGCTGCATACTCTTCTTAATGGGATTTCTTTTGGTGCTCTTTCAGCATTAATGAATGGCCTCCTCATGTGACATTCTTACCGGACTCCTATTGGGTATTTTCATAGGAGCCTTTATTTAGCTACCCCACTCCGACTTCCTTCAGTGACGTTCGCTCTTCTTAGTCTCCTTCGGCATTACACTTCTTGACTTCAAGTCCGACGGAAACTGTTGCAGTTCTTGGAAGTCATTTCAGCTCAAGAAATTGCGAGGACGCAATTTTTGTAAGGAGGGGAGGATGTGACACCCCGAACCCAACACTTCATTAATTGCATTCATTAAATGGTTAACTTAGATGTAATTTAGTTAATTACTTCATTTTTTTCATATTTTCATAAATTCAACTGTTTATGTTCATGCATTTTATATTTTTATAAAATACTACATATTTTTGGGGGACTATAGCCCCTGACCGTGCGTGCATTGCATATCAGAATCAACGGGAAAAAATTCGCGAAATGTCTGATGAATAGTACTAGCGGGATTTTTCCAGATTTTTCAGATTTTTGGCATTTTGTTTTGCTGAAATTTAATCACCAAAATGACCCATTTACCCTTACTAAAATACCCTAATTGCTTGACCTACCCTTTGACCATCTCATGAGAATATTATAAGCCAAGAAACAAAAAAAAAATGGGTCAAAAAAATGGCCAAAAAAGAGTTACGGGAATAGTAACTTCTCAAAAAAAAAATTACTCCTTGCTTCATTCTTGCTTCCATTGCTTCCCAAATTGGTTGTGCTTCATCCTTAGGACCTTAAGACCATTCTTTGATCTTCAAAAGAGGTGAGGGTGCATTCTATTTTTGTATTAAATTCAATTAAAGTTTGTATTATTATTTTTGTGATCTAATATTGTAGTGGTTTAATTCTTGTTCCGTTGATTCTTATATGCTCTAATGACTTCATAGAATATGTTTGATGGTTTAAAATGCTTGTTGAATGCTTGAAAATGAAAATGACACTTGGGAAGGATAATAAATAGTGCTAAACTAGGGTTTCAGAAAAAGTTACAATTTAATTCGATTCGAGGCTTCTAGTAGTTGCTAATTAGGTTCATAAGCGTGGGAAAAATGTTAATTGCACTTACTATGTTCAAAATTTGAGAAATTTGATCAAAATAGGCTACTTTAATAAGGGATTTCGGGTTTAACTTGAATCTGGGCACGTTTCGAGGTTATGGCTAGTTTTTATTAAGTATTGAAACCTTAGAAGTACTTTCGTTTCGCTTGTTTGGGTTCCAAAATTGGTACTTGTAGTGTAAACCCACAAAGATGCATTTTTGGTGTTTTCATGTACTTGTGCTCTAGGTTATGATTTGGAGGTTCTAAATGAAGTATTTAGGTATCCTTAGATTGGTAGGATGGTTAGCTAGCTTAACTTGATCATTGAATTCCGATAGGAAGCTAAATAGCCTAGTTGAACAAAGGGGAAATGAATGAATTAATTGATTTAGTACTTGTATTGCTTTGTAGTTGCTCATAGCGTGTCTAAATGCTATTCTAAGGTATGTGTGAGCTTTTGGTTAAGTTTTGTGAAAAGTATAATATTGACCCCTTTGTGTTCGCATAGTTAATTTCATGATAATTGCTTTATAATTGAGTAATTAAATGTTTATATGCCTTTGTGTAGTGTACGTATTATAGTAGTGAAGTCTCGTGAATTAAGTTGCTTGGTTTACATGGATTTGGTTGAGTATGAATTTAGAATGGACTAAAGGAACTAGTAATGAACCATGGTAATAATTGTTGTTAGTTGATTCTTGATTGATTGGATAAATATTTAAATGTACTTATGTAACAAGTTCATCTATTCGGAGAAGTTGTGAGTTAAGTTATATCGATACTAGTTAAAGATTGAGTAAACATGTTTATATTGCTTATTAATTGCATTATATGTGTAAAGATACGCTTATATAACTTATTGGTTAGATGTTATATAGTGTTTCTACTTATATGAATGGCTATGTATATGTTATTTATTATGCTATTGTCTTTGTATGATAGTTGGAAATTAAAGAATGTTGCATATGTGATCACTTGAGTTTATGTATTGTTCAAATATTGATTAGAATGATTGTTAAACCATGAAATATATTGTTAGTTATGTGAATTAAAGGGAATCAAATAGAGTTGGATAAATTAATGGCTTTATGAACTAGCTTTAGTTGAGAATAAGAAATCACTTCTTATGCATATAGTTGATTATATTAGGTAGTGATAATTGAAGGGAATTGATGCTTTTGGAGAATATTGAGGGAATCTTGGCTTAATTCGTGCAGGTTTGGCTTCCTAAAAGGTGAGGGACCTGCATCCTTACGTGCATTATAGTTTATTTTCTTGCTAAAAGAGTATATTGTTTAGTATAATTGCGTAATTGATATATGCTTATTGTTGCTAAATTGTAACTTGGTGCAAGGACAACCTACTTTTTGTCCTTAAATGTGTTTACTGATTATATTATCATTGTTATCATTCTTGCATTGCATCGTGGTTGCGGAACCTCATTGTCGCGGCGGATGCGATGGCCTCGCTGGGCGGCATCGGGCTTGCCAGTGTTGGTTGCCTTAGCTCCGTCTGCTATTCCCTCACTCGCTTGGCCCGAAGATTGTCAGGGGGTGTTGGGTCGTAGGATCGGGTACATCCGGAGTACCCATTGGTGTAAGGGATGCCGACATATCGAGATTGAGATCGTGGTTCGGGGATCGGGGATCGAAGATTTGGAGTGATAAGGGTTATCGATTGTATCCTTTTAAAATGTGGTATTAGAATTGTTATTCACTGTTTATCTATTGTATTAATTGTGTTAAGTTGCTGCATTGCACGTCCCCGGTAGACCTTATCCCTCACTGAGCAATTGTGATTGCTCATACCTCGCTAAACATGTTTCAGGTGGTGCAGTTGGAGGAGTTGCCTTGGTTGCTGTGTACTATTACTTGAGATTGGAGTGATTGCTTGCTAAACTGTAGAAGACCTTGCTTGTCTACTTTATGTTCTATTTTGGAGCCTAAGGGCTTATGTATATATATTTGAGTGGTTGCAATTTGAAAGCTAAGTGGATGTAGTAAGTGTTATGGAATTATAGCATGTAATAACTTATGCTTCTGCTTCTAGCTACGTTGCATGCTTGTATGTGTTTATATTGTCTTGTGTTGCTTAAGGCTCGGATGGCCTTGAAGTTGGGATTTCAATTAGAAATGTTGTTCCTTTGCTTCGTGTTTTATTTGAATGCTTACAGGTTTCCAGAATGTCTACGATACAGGGAAAACTCTGTCCGTTTTTCCTAAAATCTGTGCCCGGGTTGGGATGCGGTTGAGAATAGCATGGTTACTAGAGCCTCCGGTCTCGTGAGGGATCGGGGTGTTACAGGGTGTACCTCCTTCAGAGCTTCTCCGGTCCTTTTGGAGATAGAAGTCCTCAAGTGCAACCAAACTAGTATGTGATCTCGTCTTCTACTTCTTTTTTCTTTATTATTTTTCCATATCAATATGTTTTTCGGTTTAATTTTCTTTTCTTTTGGTTTTTGTTTCTTCTTTTCCTCCTCCTCCTCCTTTTTTTTTTCTTAGGAACTATGCATGTTTAATTTATATTTTATGCACAAAGATTTTTTTTCTTTTCTTTTTGTACTTTCGTTTTCTTTTCTTTTAGCATGTGAAAGTTAAGAATTTTAGTTCTTTTATAAATAAAGATGTTGACTTTAGGCGCTTCAGTAGCTTTTGTATGTATAAAGGTTTCGAAATTGTGAAAAAGAGTGCTGATGCACATTGGTTATGCAATTGTAAGCATACTTTATATAGGAAAAAATGACTTATTGTGTATCAAGGTGCTAACTTTTTAACTTCAGACGAGTTAAAACTTATTTTTGTCATCAGGGTGTTGACTGCCAGGCTTATTACATGATCCCTGCGATAGATTTTGAGATTGGAGTGTGTTATTAGTGATGGAAATACTTAAAACTTATAGTCTCTCTGTCATCATTAGAGTGTTGGCGTGCATAATCGATTTGTCTCCATAAGCTTATTAAATATTATGTTTCAATACCTTGAGGTGCTTTTAAGTTTGTGATGATTCTATTTTGTGCGTGATATCGCGAGTGACTACTGGTTTTTGTTGCACATTTGATGGAAGATTGTAAAAGTGATAGGGGATGGTATAGGTTAAAGAGGAGTGGATAAGTGTCCAGGTAATGGAATCCCCTTGACGCAATTTTAGGATACAAGACAACCATTCTTTGCCGATCCTTATATAAGGATATCTTCTCTAATGGAATCAGTTCCTAGGCATTGCAATGCATACTTAATCGTAGTTACATATATGTTGTTATTTCTTTTCTGAATTGGTGAATTGGTACGCTAATGTAGTTTTCATTTCTTGAACTCTTTTCTATCTATTTTGATTGGAACAGTGGCCAGTAAGATGGAACCTAGTTGTGCTGGAAAGGTGAAATATGAGCTGAAATATGACGATTTGGTGGAGTACACTGACAACTTTAGTGAAGAAAACTTTCTTGGTACTTTTCAATTTGGCAAAGTGTACCGTGGAAAAATTGAGCAGTTTACACATGAAATACAACATGTAATGGTGAAGATATGGGAAGTTCCAGAAATATATGTATATTACAAGGGAGATAATGAAGCCAGACTGATGGTTTGTTGTTTGAATAGTTAAAATTTTACTCTCTAATTAGTATCTTTCCAAATCATCAGTAGCATACTTGTAATGCTTCTTTTCTGTATTGTTTCAGCATGAAGTCACGTTGCTTCGACATGAAAAACTGATCAGCCACCCAGGGATGATAGAGTTGTATGGATATTGCTGGGATGGTAAACAACTTGGTGCCATCTACAATTTTAAGCCATTAGATATTGTTCATAACCTAGTCCCTAAGGGTAAGTATCTTTATATTCTCTTGTATCGCCTGAATCGGATTTACAATTACCATCGCCATTATTAATGATGTTGACTTTTGGTAACAACACATAGTGTACAAGTCTAATGAAATTTGTTAGGATCTGATTTAGCTAATATTTTATTGGCTATGTTTTAAGCAAAAATTATGGATAATATTGCGTGTAGAGTCTTGTTTGTTGCAGGTACGTTGTTATGCAGAATTCAAGTGCAAAAGATATTCGAGTGTTGAGGAGTTCTATTGCAAGAGGTATTCTTGTCAAGAAGAGTCCAAGTTTAAATAGACTCTATCTTGTGAAGAAGTTTCAACATCTTTGAAGATAAGGTGATAAGATGATAAAGTTCAAACTATCAATAACTCTTGAGCTAAAGAGATGGACGTGAAGACACTTCTACAAATACTCAACGTCTGCAGCAAATCCTTTATATAGGCGTATTAATTCTCAGTTGAAGTATAGCGAACAGTGAGCAGAAAATAAGGAGCTGAAACGTGAGATAGGTGTAGGTTGTCTGTGTCAGGTCGTGTTGCAACATGCTATGTAACAGAGTTTACTGAATGTTTTAATTAGTGTTGCAACACAGTCTGTTTTTTTCATATGTATTGACCAATCCATCTAGAGTTTCAAGACTCTTTTATTTATGTTTTAGTATACATTCTTTGGGAGAAGAATGTGTGTTCTCGGGAGAAAACTTTTGTAAGTCGAGGGGAGCTCGCCAAACTAGAGAATCTACTAAGGGAGTCTTACACCTAGGCGGCAAGGGTTAAGAGGGAGTCTTCAATTGCGTAAGTTTCCATTGGTATCTGTAATTTCTTGAAACTTAGTGGATTGGTTTTTTGGCCAAGGGATGGCCGCGTGGACGTAGACCAAGTTGGTTGAACCACGTTAAAATTTATGTGTTCTTACTTTTATTGCAACAAATTTATTTTTCTGCAAATTTACTTAGTTGATTTGTTTAATTATCAAATTAATTAAATAGCCAGAAACTTACAAGTGGCATCAAGAGTAGGTTACTGAACTAACTCAGTTAGATCTTTGGGAAAGTTTTTTTTCTCTGGCTGTTTTGCAGATATGGACACATTTCGGGATGGAAGTTCAGTTACCAAACCACCACTATTAGATGGATCAAACTACTCATATTGGAAGGCTCGAATGAGAACATTTATCAAATCCATTGATGAAAAAGCTTGGAGGGCGGTTGTCGTAGGATGGGTGCATCCTACAATGAAGAATGATGAAAGAATTGATGTGCCGAAAAATAAGGATCAATGGACCGCAAATGAAGATCGTTTGGCTAACAATAATTCTAAGGCTTTAAATGCGATTTTTAATGCTGTAGATCTAAATCAATTTAAGTTGATTTCAACTTGTGAAACTGCTAAAGATGCTTGGACTATTTTACAGACTGCATATGAAGGAACAACAGCTGTCAAAGTCTCCAAGCTTCAAATTCTTGCAACAAGATTTGAGGAACTGAAGATACAAGAGAATGAGACTATTGCAGATTTCAATGGCAGGTTGTGTGACATTGCAAATGAGGCGTTTGCACTAGGTGAAAAATATTCAGATTCATAGCTTGTGAGGAAGGTGTTACGATCACTTCCCGAAAGATTTGCCATCAAGGTTGCTGCCATCGAAGAAGCAAAAGTTGTTGATGACATGAAGTTGGATGAATTAATGGGTTCACTTTAGACATTTGAGATGAAATTTAAACAGTAAAGAAGAGAGAAAAATATTGTATTCCAAGCTGAAGTTCAAAGTCAAAATGATCAAAGCTCTTACTATGATGAAGATATAGAAATTACTGAATCTTTAGCATTGTTCAAGAAGAATTTCAACAAAGTGCTGAAAAAATGGAAGAAGCAGAGAAGTGGATATAGGCCAGCAACTTTTGAAAAGAAGCAGTTTGTTGCAGCAAATCTAGAGACATCCAGAAGGCAGAATGGAAGAACGTTCGAGGAGAAGAAGAAGAATAAAAACATTCAGTGCAGGGAGTGCGAAGGTTTTGGTCATATACAAGCTGAATGTCCAAATACTTTGAAGAAAAAGAATAGAGCGATGAACACCACTTGGAGTGATAAAGATTCAGATGATGTTTTTGAAGGTGATGAAGGATACACCAGTAACTATGTTGCATTCGCTGTTACAACATGACAGAATGGCGGAAAGATTGTTTCAGCTAATGTCACACCATCTGTTGCAACAACGTTTACAACAAAACATGTGCTTTCAGATGACAGCAGCATTAATTCAGAAACAGATAGCGATGATGAGCTGGATGAAGAAGGAATCATGAAAGCATACAATGAGATGTATGAAAAATGGCTGATTGTATGCAACAAGAATCGAGAGCTTGAGGAAAAGATCAATGGATTGGAGGAACAAAAAACTGATTTGACAAAATCAGTGAGAAACCACCAAATCCAAGCAACCGAGAGTCAACAGATGATTGAAGAGTTGCAATTGGAGCTGAAACAATTTCAGCAAAATGTGAAAATGTTGAATTTTGGTACTTTGATGCTTGATCATAGGTTGTCAATTCAAAAGCCAAATGGAGATCATACTGGGCTTGGTTATCAAGGAGGTACATCATTTAGCAAAACTGTCATTGTCAAAGAAACTGAGGAACCAAGACTGGAACCGCATGTTACAACATCCCCTGCGACAAAGGCAAAAATTTCAGAAAGAAAGCGAAGGAGATTTGTTCCAATATGTCATTACTGCGGCGTTCTGGACACATCAGACCACGATGCTATAGGTATATTGATGATCTGAAAAAAGGTATGTTTGTCAATCCCTTCTTTCATGATAAGCCTAGGAAATCACCAAAAGTAAGGGTTGATTTGTCGCAATAGAACTTGAAACAGATCTGGGTAAGAAAATCCGACACATTTGATGCATTCAAAAATTTGTGCTTAAGGTTAAAAATAGAGAAAAGTTACAACATAGGGAAGGTTGTTAGAATAAAAAATGATCATGGTAGGGAATTTGAGAACTTTGTATTTTCTGAATTTTGAATATCACATGAGTTTTCAACACAAAAAAAAATGGTATAGTTGAAACGAAAAAAATTGTTTTAGAATATGTTGCAACGGAACATCAACTAGCAAACATTTCACTAAGGCACTTAACTCTGTGAGATTTGAAGTTTTGAGAAAAGCTATTGGTATTTGTACCAATTACTGTTGGCACATGCATTGAAACATGAAAGTGATAAGTCTCAAGAGATGTGAAAGTTTAATAATTAAATCAACTTGAGATTTATTATTTGAACCATACTTCTTATGCACACTATATTTTGATCTGATTGAGAAACTGATTTTAATGGTTTGCAAGTGCAGGAGTTTAAACTTCTTAGTGACTTTGGATATAAAGAGAAGTCTCTTTATCCATTCCTGTACTCTATTCACTCATGAAAGTGGAGAAAAAAAAGAGAAAAAATGAGAAAGTGGAGACTGGAAACCTAGACCAGATTGAAGGATCTAGAGTGAAAGCTACCAAGTCTAATGTTCATTTGAGGGAAGAAAAAAAAATGTTGCAATGTGATTAGACGATCAGATTGTTTGAACATGTTGTTTTAAATTCTAAATCTTTCAAATCCTGATTCTGAGGTATTTCAAGAAAGATCTTTATATAGCCTTCACACACACACATGGTTCAAGTTATAAATTCTTGTGTGATTTAAATATTGAATAAATCTAATTTTCTTGTTGATGACATCACAATCAATGTGGATTTTATGTGACATTCATTGTTTTGTGTTTGAGAAATATTTCATAAGTTTAAGTGCTTAAGTGGCTGCTTGGTAAAGTGCTGTTGCACCATATACAGAAACAATTTATTTCAACTAAACTTGTCTCGTAAGAGGAAAAAATGGGAAAATAAGTTTTTCTTTTACGTCAATTCTGTTTGTTGACATGACAGATATGTGTTGACATTGGTAAGCTGAAACGTTGTGATTTTTTAAGAAGAGTTTAAGTTGCAATAAACTTGTGTCTTATTGTTTATTTATTAACTCTAGGACTCTAATCATTGAAAAATTATTTATTCTATAAAGTTTTCTCATCTAAGGTTCTTTTTGTCTCATACGGATTTCTCTCTTATCTCTTCTCTACTCACCACTTCATCTTCTTGAGAAATTTCTAGGGCATTGTTTTACAGGTTTTTTGAAAGCTAAGTAGATATTCAGGGGGAGCCTCGAGCTGAAGGGCATGTTAGACCAACCTATGCAACAGTTTCTGATGTGTTGTTACAACAGGTGCAAAAACATCAAAGTGCAATCTATGAGTTGTGCAACGATCAAGCCACTGTTAAAGCTAATCAGTAGGACAACAGGACCTACTTGCTTTTGTTTACAAATCCGTTGTTTGAATGTTCATTTGATTGATAATTCTTGCTCTGATCCTTTACTAGTTTTGTTTTTTGCTCTGATACTTTGCTATGTTTATATTCTGCTACTTTGCTCTGGATCCATATTTCTGTTTGATGTTTTATGTTATGCTTCTATTGCTCTGATACTTTATTATACTACTTTGGTTTCTTTTGTCAAAGGGGGAGATGGATCCCACAAGACAATGGTTTGATTTATGCTTTCCTAAATTTTGTGTGACAATGTCTTTTTTATGATTGAATTTGGCAGGATGGTTTATAATTATTTGGTTTATGTTTTGAGCTTTGCTTAATTATGAGTTACCTTGCTAAGGGGGAGATTGTTTACATTGCTTATTTTGATGCTAACCATTGCTTGTGAATTTTTGCCAAAACAAAGCCAAATGGGGAGATTGTTAGGATCTGATTTAGCTAATATTTTATTGGCTATGTTTAAGCAAAAATTATGGATAATATTGCGTGTAGAGTCTTGTTTGTTGCAGGTACGTTGTTATGCAGAATTCAAGTGCAAGAGATATTCGAGTGTTGAGGAGTTCTATTGCAAGAGGTATTCTTGTCAAGAAGAGTCCAAGTTTAAATAGACTCTATGCTGTGAAGAAGTTTCTACATCTTTGGAGATAAGGTGATAAGATGATAAAGTTCAAACTATCAATAACTTTTGAGCTAACAAGATGGACGTGAAGACACTCCTACAAATACTCAACGTCTGCAGCAAATCCTTTATATAGGCGTATTAATTCTCAGTTGAAGTATAGCGAGCAGTGAGCAGAAAATAAGGAGCTGAAACGTGAGATAGGTGTAGGCTGTCTGTGTCAGGTCGTGTTGCAACATGTTGTGTAACAGAGTTTGCTGAATGTTTTAATTAGTGTTGCAACACAATCTGTTTTTGTCATATGTATTGACCAATCCATCTAGAGTTTCAAGACTCTTTTATTTATGTTTTAGTATACATTCTTTGGGAGAAGAAGGTGTGTTCTCGGGAGAGAACTTTTGTAAGTCGAGGGGAGCTCGCCAAACTAGAGAATCTACTAAGGGAGTCTTACACCTAGGCGGCAAGGGTTAAGAGGGAGTCTTCAATTGCGTAAGTTTCCATTGGTGTCTGTAATCTCTTGAAACTTAGTGGATTGGTTTGTTGGCCAAGGGATGGCCGCGTGGACGTAGACCAAGTTGGTTGAACCACGTTAAAATTTATGTGTTCTTACTTTTGTTGCAACAAATTTATTTTTTTGCAAATTTACTTAGTTGATTTGTTTAATTATCAAATTAATTAAACAGCCAGAAACTTACAGAATTGTAGATAATTCACAAAAATGTAATTTTATGCTACAGAGGTTTGAAATGGAGACTCGAGTAGATATGAGAATGGAAGAAATCAACTAAGTTTTATTTTTTTTTTCTTATATAGTAAAACAATAGCTTCTTTAGAGTGATATGTTATCTTTAGTTAATGTGTTCATGTTCATGGGTATGTTTTTGGTAGATTCTTGCTGGATTTCATGTTTGAGTTATGTTTCCTTAAGTGCTTACACTCTCTTAACATAATGTAGAGATTCCTATGATGCATTTTTCATCATAGTATTTTGGTCAAATAATGAAGTATTTGAATATCATGTTGACTTGATTATTGATGCTTAGTTATGCTCATCTATAGATAGCTTTACTTAGCTCCAAAGAATCAAGGTTGATGTTGAATTTGCTCGCCTTCTTAAATTTTTTCATACTGGAGATCCACAATATAAGTCATTCCTGGTTCGCAATATTGCTGCAGCTCATATTGTGGTTGACGAGGTTTGGTTTGTCCCTTATTTGTTTTCGAGCTTTTATTCCTCAATCCACTTATTTCTTTTTTTCATATACCTCCCCACCAATAGATAGAGACAAATAGGAATAACCGAACCATGTCTACAAAATGCCAGTTCCATGCAGCTGCTTTAAAGCCAACGTGACCTATAGATAGCATTCGTTTGTCAACTGGTGGACTCATCATCAATGCCGTTTAGGCTTCTTAGTTCAGCTTGATTACTCTTTGCAGCTTGTCATTTTCTTTCACACATCAAAAGAGCTGAATACAAGTTCATTGTTAGTTTAAGTAGTTGATACTGTTATTTTTTATTCAGGAATACAATCCTAAATTATATGACTTTGGGTTGATCAGTGGTGGAATTTTTCCTGATAGAACGATATACCAATGTTATTACTTGCTTGGAGTCTATGGCTACATTGACCTATATGTTCGGACAGGTATGTGAGATTGTCAAATGTAAGGCTCTACTACCATGTCATAAATTGCTTCTTCTCGTGAGCCATATAATTCTTCTGAGTCTCCGTCACCCATTTATCACCCCTATGCCCAGTTGGCATGTGAACTAATTACCCCATTTATATGTGTATGCCTAGTTGGTATGTCAATTAGACAAAAAAAAATTTACTAATAGATTTCGAGCATCGTTTGACAGGTAAATGGTCTGAGAAGACAGATGTGTTCGCATTTAGTGTTATATTGCTAAATCTGATCACCAAAAGAGTGTATACAGAAGAAGAGAGACAGTCGTCGGATGTAAGTCATCTCCTTTATTATTGGGCCTGGGATCATTACAAATGTGAAGGAGTGGACACTAGCATTGAAGAACCCCTCTTCTATTCATTTGTTGATCAAAGTTTGACAACAAATCTTGATTTTTCTTCCCGCGATGGACGCAAAATTACAAAGTTGGCCATGAAATGCACAAGTGGGTTTCCAGATCAACGTCCTTCAATGAAGCAAGTGATGAAGCATTTACTGAAACTGCAAGTTGTGAAGAAACATATTGAATTTTTGGGCCTAGGCCCATAACTGCCTGTTGGTGTTGATGATTAGCAATCTACTCGTGTTGGCATGGAAGTCAGCGGGGTAAACTTATTCCATTCTGCTATATATTTAGCATTGTTTGGTATTAATTTAACGTATTGACCGTCTCTGGTTGTATCTATTCAAGTTAATAACATATTATAGTAGAACCTCTTTAAATTAATAGCGTTGGGACCATCAAATTCTATTAATTTAGCGATATATTAATTTATCGATAAATTAATAACTATTAATTAATAGAGATATTTTTAATTTTGTTTGGATTTATAATAAACATATTATGATTATGATGTCTTTTTTTAAAAAGTGACTTGTATTTTTTCAGTCCAATTTGAAAAGATAAGTAATGAGAATATAAGATAAAATTTAATTTAGTAGAATTAAAACAAAGTTTCTTTAATCTCGTATCCAAGTGCTTGTAGGATTAGGATGAGAACTAATTTATCTAATCTTATATCATAATCCTTGTAAGATTATCTCAAAATTTTCTCTTTAAATAATTAAATATGAGATTCAACTAGATTTGAAGTTCAATAAAAGACAAGCTACTCTTAATTCATATTTTAAGAAAATCACATAGTTAATTTATTATGTACTTTTTAGCTAATTATTAATTTATGAAATATTTGGGTCAATAAAATACAAAGAAATTTTTTTAAATGTATTATCTTATAATTTTATCGAATTTATCAACTTTTTACACTGGTGCCAAGTCGGGACTTGACATTTTTATTAATTAAAAGAGATTATTAATTTATTGAATATTAATTTAAAGAGGTTTTACTGTATTAGTTTCAATGTCAATGTCTAAGGTTTAATTTACACAATTTCACCAACATTAGCATTGAATAATGATGGGAATGGGTCAAGTAAGCTTTCCTAATGCCTAAAAATGGACAAAGCAAGATTGTCTAAGGTTCCGTTTGTTTGCCGTAAAATAACTTGCTTATGAAAATATTTTCATAGGAAAATATTTTCTTAGAAAATAGAATATTTTCTAGTGTTTCGGTTCCGTTTGTTTGCTGTAACTAGAAAATAGAATATTTTTTGGTGTTTAAAAAATGTAAAATGTTAACACTGGAAAATTGGGAAAATGTAGTCATTATTTTTGACTAAAAAATATTTTTCAGTTGACCAATTTCGAAAAATTGGAAAAATATTTTACAACAAACAAACGGAGCCTAATTGTATGGAAAAGGCTCAAAGACGTTTTGTAACCAACTGTGAAAAATCGACTGAATATTCTAGACTAAACATGATTTATTAGTCCTTGAAAGTTTTTACTCTTTTTATTAAGTATAATTTTGTAATTGTTGGATTGTACACTCTATAAAATTCTCGTGGAAAAAAGTCTAGATATTTTTAAAATTGGTTTATTTATTTATTCATTTATATCCAGTTTGATTCAGCATTTAGCACATGCACTCTTTTAAAATCGAATTATTGAATATCACCCTTTTATCTCAAAATTGGGTATAACACGAGTTAGAAATTAGGCATAATACAGGTTTGATTAAATTAGAGTGCAAGTGCAAAATGCCAATACGAGGGGTGAAACACTACTGTAGAACTTCTTTAAATTAATACTCAATAAACTAATAATCTTTTTTAAATAATAAAATAATTCAGTCTCGACTTGAGACCAATATAAAAAATTAATAATCTCGATAAAATTACAAGATAATACATTTAAAATATTTTCTTTATATTTTACAGACCCAAATATTTTATAAATTAATTATTAGTTAAAAAATAAAAAATAAATTGATTATGAGATTTTCTAATCAACATTAGCTTGTCATTTATTCAACTTCAAATCTAGTTAAATCTCATCTTAATTGTACACAGTGCGCTAAAAGTCCTGAGTTACTTTCTCATATTACAACAAGAAGTTTTAGAGTATCATTGATATTTTGAGTGCTCCTTCATGACACCGGTTCTAAAAGATGTGTATCATAATCAACTTCAACTTCAACTTTATCTTGAGAATACCTATTATATTGTCAATAATCTCATCTACGATCAAAACCTCTGTATTGGTATCATTTTCACCAAGAAAATTTAAGAGGTAATTGACATCTATTTTTTAACAATATCCAACTCATTTATTTTCTTTCAATTCATTAATGATGTGTCTATCTTTATAAATTAATTTATCAATAAATTAATATTTTTATAAATTAATAAATTTTAGGAGATCTCAACATTATTAATTTAATGAGATTATACTATATTGGAGTTGGAGTTGGACTCCAAACTAGAATGGGACACGTAAATAATGGGTTGATGTAATGTCCGAGCCTAGAGAGACTTTAATTTATTAAATTTAATTATCATAATTGCATAAATGCCCTTATTTGACATTTATTTACTTTATTTTCTTAAAAAATTATGTTTACAATGAACCCGGGTAAAATTTTAAATTACTTTATTTTTTGAATTTGATATTTTTTCACCTGAACATTATTGTATTTAATATATTCTTTCATTGTTGGAATGTGCATTTCATGTCCCGAGCATGAGGAAAATAAATATTTTTAGTGTCCCCGAGTGAGTAGTAAAATTTAGTTTCTTTGAGCATTTAGCTTTCTAACTATTTTTTTTCTTACTAAGTTAATTTAGCCCAATTATATTTAATTAAGCCCAATCCATTAGCTAGGTCTTTTAACTAATTAAATATATTATTGTACTTGTGTTATTTGATAAATAAAGCAAAGCATAGTCAAAGATAACAAAAGAAAAAGAATAGGAACCATGAGCAGCATAGTATTTTTTTGGGTCAATCTATTAGTTAAACTAAGTTGTCTACTTAATATATTATATATATATATATATATATATATATATTTCTTTTTTCTTACTAAGTTAATTTAGCCCAATTATATTTAATTAAGCCCAATCCATTAGCTAGGTCTTTTAACTAATTAAATATATTATTGTACTTGTGTTATTTGATAAATAAAGCAAAGCATAGTCAAAGATAACAAAAGAAAAAGAATAGCAACCATGAGCAGCATAGTATTTTTTTTGGTCAATCTATTAGTTAAACTAAGTTGGGTACTTAATATATATATATATATATATATATATATATATATATATATAATACTAGATACAACACACAAATAAGCATAGCAAAAAAAGGAAAGGAAATTGACAAACAGAGAGAGAAAACCGTGACCTCTTTGAAGCTTAGGGTTTGGGTTCTTCTTCATTTTCCTTTTATTTTAGCAAGATCGAAGGTGTTTTCAAGCTAATTCCTTCCATTTCTTAGCTATACAAGGTAAGGGGATCATCCTAATTGGTATTTTTATTATTTTCTTGTTTTGTTAAAAATTGCTAATGTGTAGAAAATTGATTTATGGAGCTAGAAATGTTTAATTTAGTAGGGATTTAGCATGCTAAGTGTGTTTATAGCTCTCTAATACTTATGAAACAAGCTTTTACATGTTAACTTTAGTTGTAGTGTTTACTTGTAGTTATGCTCAAAGTTGTATTCTAAGTGTTTGATAGAAGTACTAAGTGAAGGATAAATGCTACAGGCTATGCCTACATATCATGTTTATGATCTAAACTAGCTAAATTGCAAGAGAAATTGGTAAATCAATTCATGCCCTGCTTGGTCAGTCCACTGCCCTGTCTTTCGAAGTTTTTTTTGACCTAGTAAACGTACTCGAAACTTAATGAAATTTACACAACAGCTATATTAGGCAGTTTAGAGCAAATGTTGATGTCTAGGACTAGGGCTAATTCTAACGTTTTAGGCCTCCGATTTATCCATTTTCGAAATGTGTCGGGGAAAAATCGCTGGTGCAGGGCAGATTGCGTGATGATTTTGTAGAGGTCATATCTCATTGAATATAACTCCAAATTGAGATCTGTTTGAGGCTAAACCTATACAAATTCGATGAACTAAATTTATGTGAAGTTTTAGAATTTTTGGAGAACAATTAGGCTGATAACCAAAGCAGCAAATTCAAGCCAATGTAGACTAAAATTTCAACTTATCTTGCTACAGGTTTAAGATGCCTTGATGGTTGGTTCTAGCGAATAATGAGCAATTTTAGGTAGTAGGAAGCTTAATGGTGATGAATGGTGGTTATGTGCGAATGCTCAATTGAATTGGAGATAGATACTTGCCATCTAGTGAATCAAGAGAAAGAGTAGTTCCATGAATGCTAGTATTAGCTATGAAAGGGAGTTATTGCAAGTTAGGAAACTCAAGAATGTGGTTAAGTATTGTAAATTAAGTTAAGTGATTTTAGTGCTTTGGATGGTTTAGCTTGGTAATCTTAGTTTAATGAATGTAAATAATGCACCTAGCGAAGTTAAATGCTTTAGAAACCCGTATGTGCTTAATGAGATATTTGAGGACGAATACAAGATTCATGAGTAATTAACATATTATAACTTAGTAACTAAAGTGTAATATTAAAGCATACTATCTAGTGCCTTTAATGTATTTTGTGTTAAGCTTGGTTTGAATGCTATTTTCTTGAGTTTTAATTGTAGTTAGTAGTTAATGAAATATAGTTAGATTGAGTAAAGTATAAGTTGTCAACCAAAGTGCCTTAACTTATCTTTGTGCTTTATGTTAAACTAGAAAAGGTTGCTTGAATGTGAATGATTGTAACTAGTATTGCTTAGTGAATGTAGCTAGTTGGAACCCCATGTATGTTATGTGGAATGTTCGATAGGGAATGCAAGCTAAGTGAATTAAGAAGCATTATCAAGATATGTTATGTAGCTAAGGTAATGTAGTGCATATTAGAGATCTTAAAGTAGGCTTAAGGTTAACCTTAAAGAGTGTGTGCTAGTTTAACTGCAATCAAATCTAACTTGTTCTTAATTATGAATTCTATTTGAATTCTAGCTATAGTGCATGCAATTGGAGAAGGTATGAGGGGATTCTTGGCTTAATCCAAGGTGAGGGAGTCTTCATCTCTTCTATGCATTTTAACTTGATTTATTGTTACTAAATTGAATTATTTAGTAGTTGATAAAGTTTATATGCAATATTTTACTTGCTATCTTGAGTCTTTTCGTGTTATTTGTGATTAACTGCGATGGTGGCCTACTTTGTCGTTCCTCTTACGTGATTTGATATTCTTGTTTCTCGTGATCTTGTCTCGGGGTTGCGCAACCTTCTCGGACATGGTAGCGTCGAGAAACAAGGGCGGCATTGGGCTTGTCGTGCTCCCTCGACTACTATGGAGCCTATTCCCTTTCTCTCGCTGAGTATACTCCACTACCCCAGAGGCGTGGTTCACCTGTTGGGCATATGGACCTACATCAGGAGAAATGATCGTAGGATCGAGGTACATCCGGAGTACCCCATTTGGAGGAATAAGGGTTTTGCCAGCACTTGCTTGAAGATCTTGGCTCGGGGCTCGTGGTTGAAGACAAACGTGGAACCGTATCCTTTTCTTTTTATACGTGGTTAAATACTTGTCTAATTAACTTTGTTACTTTGGGTTGTATATGTTGTTATCTTTGTTGCATCTCATGAAAGAATTCCTCGATATGTTGCATCACCTCCCTCATTGAGTAACTTGGTTACTCATTCCTCTTTTCAACATATTTAAGGTAAAGCTGAAGATTGGATTGCCTCATGTGTGGTCTACTTGCTCTATCAGTGTGTAAAACATGGAAGAATGTGATCATGATATGCTTGTATTGTATTTGAGACTTTGTGTCCATGTATGTATTTATGTTATATCAAGGAATATAATATTAAAGTTTTAGTTTTGTTTGATAATTAGGTACTAGTGGGCTTGTAATATCTTCTATTTGTTTTATTTTATTACTTAGTAGTGCATGCTTGTGTGGACAATGAAAACTAGTTGGTTGGTTGGACACAAATTATAAGAAAGCTTGATTGATAATGTAGAGTGGTATGATAAGTGGATTAAAAAGATAGAACTTCAATGGATTTAATTTTGCATGCTTGTATGTTATGTTGTTGGGTTCCAAGGCTCGGATGGCCTTGAGGAGCTGGTTGGCTTTATGAATCTTGAAAGTTAGGTTATATGAACGGTTGATTGTTGTTCAGGATTTGTATGTGACTGTTTACAGGTTTCTAGATAGTCCTATAAATAGGGGAAACTCCATCTATTTTTTCTTAAATTTCATGCCCGGGGTTTGGAATTGGGTTGAGAACAACAAGATTAATAGTAGTTCCGGTTCCGTGAGGGATCGGGGAGTTACAGTTGAGGTTGAGGTTGAGGTTGCGGTTGCAGTTGGGCCACATACGGTCACAACCACGTGCGTAATACTAAGTATCTTACATAAACCCTCTGGTATTATAAAAAACACTTTTAAGAGCTGCTTTGTCGTATGGGTGTCCGTACCTCCTTAAAAGATTCTCCTATCCTTTCGGAGAGGGAGGCCCCATAGAGCAACCAAACTAGCATGTGACCTCGTCTTCAACTTCAAAAGATAACCACGCCAAGCATTCAGAGGTTGCTGTTCTGCAATTTCTTCCTGGTCGTATTCTTAATAACCACTATGATAACATGCCGTGCTATGATGTGCTCTGCAATTTCCTTGGTCCTTTTCTTTATCTTTCTTCTGATACAAAAGTTATACAACCCAAACACGGTAATTGGATATGATGGACTACCACACGGATGCTGCTATGTACGTACTGCAACCATGACAGATGCTGGTATGCTCTGCAATAATTAAGTAAGTCCATGATGCTATGACGAGTAAAATTGACCAATGGTAATGGAGAACTTTTTGATACATTGCAGACGGATATCAGTCTCTCTGTGAGAGTGTGGGATCCACACTCCACCCTGTACAAGAGGGTTTGAGCTCTGGTGGATGTATGAAAAAGTTATCTCTAAATAATATTAGATCCAAAGAATTGGTTTGAAGACTTTGAGTTTAGGGATAATTTGAGGACTTTGAGGTTTAAAGAACAACATTTTATTTTAGATAGTCTAATAGTTGCAATGCCAACAATTATTTAAGTCTATGATGTCATGGATTTATAATTTTTTTTTTTGCTAGGAAATTAATCATTTATGATGTCATGGATTTATAATATTTGCTTATGAAAAAAGTAGCATTACAGAAAAATGTTTTGGTACTCTAATATAAAAATTCTGCCATAGCTTCAAATTCTGGGCTCTCAATAGGCCATACTAAAATTTAAGCGTTTTTTTTAGAACATTTTTCCTAAGTACCGTTGTCTCTTTCTTATTTTTTTATGTGTAAACAACTCAATCAAAGTTGTTTATCAATGGTGATAAATATATAATTGCTATTTTGGCTGCCATTTCTAATTCGTCGCTCAACGAATCGTGTGATTGGGGTACAAAGGAGAAACTTAAGGAAATTTTCCCTATAGATTGGAGTTGGAGTACAATAATATTCCTCTTGGCTTGTATCAATTTATAAACTTAGACTTTCATCTTACGGGATCGACTAATCCATTGTATTTTATTGTTGTAATTGAAAGTGTTTTTTGACCAAAAAAAAAAAAAATACCGTGTGGCAGACTTCTTTGGAGAAAGAATGTCGAATGTCTAGATTATCTTTAGATTGGATTTCAAACTTGTCGCCTACATTATATTTTTTTTTTCTGATGACCATGTCCATCCCTGCTTGGGAATTGGTTAAGTGTACTTTTGGTTAAGATCAATCAAATATATTTTTGACAAAATAAAAGGGAAACCTCAATTGAAAAATAGTACGGAATTTCGAAACAAAATGATTCCATTAATACAGCAAGAAATAAACCACGAGAAGTGTCCATTTTAATCAAAATTCTTTTTTAACTTTTATCGAACAACTCTGTAACAGTTAACCATGAGAAGTGTCCATTTTGACCAGAATTCTTTTTTTATACTTTTATCGAATAACTCTGTAACAGTTAATCAGAGTTGTTCCAAAATAGATAAGACTTCTTGTATTGTCGGACGCATCTCAAATCTTTCTTTTGTGCATCTGATCCCTAGCTCCATCAATATAATGGCTTCGACATTAGTGCATCCAAAATCTCTCAATGCATGGTGTTTGACAAAATCTTTGCTTTGACTATCCAGTCGTGTTTTTGCTGATATATGAATGTCTTTTACGTTTATGTTTTTTGCATATGCTTGCACCTGTTGGATCAAATTATTTCTTCCTCTCCATTTTGGAGTTGTCCAGACATCTTCAGCTCTTGTTAAAAGCTTGAGGATGATCATTCCAAGACTATAGACATCTGAGGCTGAACTTCCATTTCTTGTAATTAATTTCATTGTGAGGATCAGTTAGAAAATGAGTTCGTCCGAACAAAAATAAGGAAATAAATTTATTTAAGACGTTCACATAACAAAATTATATTAAAAAAAAGTGAGATAAACACATTCCACATAACATGTGAAAGAAAATGATATAATAAGTGGTGCACCCATTCCCGAGATGAGGGTCCAACTTGACTCAAGACCAAGACTCTTTACAACTCGCACCAATAACAACAATGAGTGGCCAGAAATTGATTGAAAATGACATTCCACATAATATTTACGAAAAAGGTGAAAAGTGAGCTAAAAAACATCAAAGAAATGCAATTATTTTGTGTGTGTGTTGTCATATAATACAAGTAAGAACAACAAATTTTAACAAAAACAACCATTTCAAAATAAGTTGTTTACTACTATGAGCTTGTTTCTGAAAGGTGCTTGGCATGTACTCCAAAACCAAGCAATAACAATCATCAGTTTCTCCGTGTCCAAAAAGTTTCACGATGTCGTGGTGATTGAGATTGAATAACACCATCATTTCATTCTGTTGAATGGAGAAGTGAAAAAAAGAAAAAAGTTAGTAATTGATCTAATATGTACATTGCAGTATCTGTGTTAAATGTTCTTACTTTAGAATAGTCTTTGACACCCTTGTAGCATGCTTTAACAGGTACTATCTCATGTTCCATTGTTCCTTTATAAACAATGTTGTATGAGCCATGACCAATGAGCTCTGAAAAATCTTTTGTTATAGTTTGTGGAGTCCGATTACTAACTGGTAAACCCTTGAGTGCAGCGGTGTGCTCCCACACATGCATCAAGTCAGTTAAAAATGAAACTTTAGAGCATTGGAGAATGTCAAACTCTCGACTTCGTATGAGAAATTTCACCCCAAAACTTTAGAGCATTGGAGAATGTTGAATAATTTTGGTTCCTGTTGCAAACATGATTTTTAAGCAAATGTTAAGCAAATTACCACCCAAAACAGAGAAAAAGGAAAAGTACTGCATTATAGTATGATCAATTTATTTATTTATTTATTTTCATGAAAGCTAGAGTTTGTATAAGATAATCCAACCTCTCTGAAGTAAGAGCTTGAACTCGAACTCTTGGAACTTGAACCTTTGAAACTTTTTTTTACCATAGTTTCTCTTTGGCATTTTTAAACTATCTAATTTGAGAAAAAAAAATGTGAACAGTTTTTTTTGCTAAGTGAAGAGTGTGGTTTTCCAGCTGCTAAGAGCTTACATTTTATAGTGAAATTAGTTTCCATTTTTGATAGTAATATAATTTTTTGAAAAATAAATAGTTATTGTACAAAAGACCCAAGATAGGTAAAACATGGCCTACCTGAAAAAGAAGAGGTAAAAGTCGATAAGGGCTAAGCCCATTATAAAATGAAAAGGCCTGAAATGGGAAAACAGTGATTAGAAACATAAGTGGGTCAGTCTAATATGGCCGAAATTAAAACAACACTGGTCGAAGGTCAAACTACTAATTGGTCCAAATAAAGAATACATAAGGTTTAAAGTCTAAAATAGCTAGAAAGAAAAAATATGGACATAAAAGAATTGGGTTGAAGCTGAAGACAACAGGCCCAGAAAAACAAAGACTACAGAAAAAAGTAATTTCATATAGGCTCCATTTGTTTGCCCTAAAATAACTTGCTTGTGAAAAATATTTTAAGTAGAAAATATTTTCTTGAAAAATAAAATATTTTCTTTGGCTCTGTTTGTTTGTCGTAAAATAAGTTGTTGGGAAAAAATATTTTTCTAGAAAATAGAATACTAAAAAATATTTTCTGGTGTTTGGATGTACAGTGAGTTCCGTAAAATATTTTATTCTCCTAAAGGACATAAAAATATTTTACACAATTTTCTACTAGCCACAATTGTTGACTGTAAAATATTTTACAGTTGACTAATTTTTCTTATAAATAATTAGTGTATTCAACTTCATTTTATTACAAAACTATATATTTATTTTACTACCTATTGTCTCTTTATTTTACTACAAGAGAATACACAATATCTATGGTTATGGGGGAAGAAAATATTTCACAATGATTATGTTCAAATGTTTAAAATCATTTTGCTTACTTTGAAGAAAATGGGTATGTAATTTGTAACTATTGTGAACGTAAATATATATTTCATCGTCAATTTGGAACTGGAACGCTTGTAAGACATCTTGTATCTCAATACTCAAATATTCCAAACTATTTTAATCCTCAACCACCGTTACCACCACCACCAACAGGCCCAACACCCGCACAAGGAACATAATAAAATAGAAAACTTATCCACCAACTTTCTTCAAGCATTTATGTAATATTTTTTTAAATGTTTATTAGTAACGTATCCGTGTCTCATGAACTTGTGGTTTGTTAAGTAATATTTTATCATTTATATTAATATTATCAATCAGCTTATGTCTTGTTAATTGTTGAATTAACTTTTTCGTAAAAAAAAGTTAAGCTTAACCTTTTTTCGTTATTAATCCAATTATCAAAATTCAGAACACACTAATAAAAAATTAAAAAAATATAGTTTGGCCCAGCCCAGCTCGAGACTTGTGGTAGCGGGCTTGTGGGCCGAGCTGGGTCCTATATTTCAAGAATTGAGCCCAACCCAGCTCAGCCTACTAAACATATGTGCCGAGCCGGGCTCATTTCTCTTAACCCATGATTCGGCCGGGCCGTACCATGCCGTGCCTGGCTGGCCCATTTGCCAGCTCTACTTTCGGGGCTGGACGAGTTCCCTTAACCGAATAATATTTTGTATGCTCTGTCCACCTTGCAACCCTCGTAAATCCGGGGCAGACTATTAGCGGGGTTGATAATGGCTAATCTTACCTAGGGCTACAACTCCGGTCTTTCGTTCCTGATAGGGTTTGATGGTCGGGGCTGGCACACCTGGCCTGCTCCTTATCCTTGTCTTAGGGGTTTACCCCTTCCTGCTAGGTATTCTGCTAGGTCCTTACTCGTTACCATGTCAGCAAGGGCCGTATCAGATTTGTGCATCAAGTCCCATTGTCCTGGAGCTCCGAGGTATGACCTTCTGTCCCTGGTCGGTGCTCGATGGCCTAGGCTAATCTGTTTGGCAGGGCTAGACGAACCCCGTCAGCTTGTGATGTACGAACCCCGTCAGCTTGTGCTGTACGGACTGTAAGGGCTGGAATCTACTGTTTGAGGCTCCATCAGCTTATTTCCTGCAAAACAAGGACCCTTGGGGGGTACCCAGAGGCCCCCTTCGACGCTCAAGTCAGTTATGGGAGCAAGAGATTGCTTAATAGCATTAAAGTATTGCGTGAGAGCAAAGTGGTTGCTTATGAACAATTAAGAAAGAGCTTGTCGTGTTAGAACGAGATACCTGTACTTTTAATGTCTACCTATATATATAGTTTCTGAAATATGGAGTTGTAAGATAGGATAAATATAAATCCCACGATATTAGGCTTAAGGAGATAATATCAAATGAGATAAGACAAATCCCTTATCTTTAGGCTCAAGGGGATAATATCCATATTCCTTATCTTCAGGAATCCAGCAAAATCATTGTGTACTTATCCTTATCTCAAAACTCCCTTGTTATTCATCTGCTGCCCAACACTCCTCGTGAGCCCAGGTCAGGACATTGACGGGACTACCCCTTGTGAGCTCAGGTCAGGACGCTGGTGGGGCTACCTCTTGTGAGCCTAGGTCAGGACACTGGTAGGGCTCGCAACTCTGTGGGTTGGATCTTTTCGTCTGCTCCCCAAAGCTCCTTGTGAGCCCAGGTCCAAACATTGGCATGGCTACCCCAGCTCCGTAGGCCGGATCTTTCTAGGGCTTGAGATCTACCCCTATCAATTGCCTCCCCAATCTCCTGAGCTCCGCAAGAGGTCAAGGGATTGTCATGTAGGTAGAGCTCATTTATTCCCCCATCAGTTTAGCTATTGTAATCTCCACTTTGCAAACTAGATATACCACCATCTCAGCTGGTCTACGTACCTTGAGATTCATGCCCCCTACTTCACGTCATCAAAAAGATCTCCCTCATATTAATGAATTCAATTTTGAAGTTGTTCCTACTGATATTTTGGTGGAGCTTTGGTATGCCCCCCAAGTCTTCTTTAGAGAGGTTGGAGAGCTTGTTGTGACTATTAAGGTTGGATATAGAGGTGCTGTGAGATCGAGAAGAGAAGTTGATCAATGGAACAATTTGAGGCGCATGCCTCTTCAATGGGAGCGCGTATTACGAGCCTATAAGTACAAGCATATGATGTTAGAGCTAACTTTTAAGCTTGATTTAACCCTCATCCCATGTTTATCTTGGGCTCTTACGGTCCCACCTCTGGTATTTTATTACTCTTGCAATGTTCGAGTGTTTGGCTCGAAATGACATTCGACATGTAATTTTTTTTTTAGCTAAGGGTAGTTCGACTTTGCCATTTTTGGCTCAACCTTGGCTTTTTGGCCTCCGACATATGTCCGACCTGAGAATGACACTTCAACTTCTCCCTTGGCTCTTCTTATGTTTGACATGGCTCTTGGCTTTGCCTTGTGCTTGAGTTTGGGCTCGACTTTCCCGAGCTTTCCCTAGGTTCCACTTATACTTGAGCTCTTTGAAACTCTTTTGAGTTGGTCTTTCTTGATGAGAGGGGAGCGTTGAACACTTTGCTCTACTTAACTTGATTTTGGCCGTTCAGCCCTGGCTCTTTCGAAGCTCACCACTGGGCTCTATCTTTAGCTAAGTTTTCTTAGCGTTTGGGACTTGTGGGAGCCCTTTCGATGGTCTTTTCTGAACTTACCTTTGATTTCGACGGTCTAAGGGGCTTTTGGGGTCCCTTCTCCGACCCTTGGCCTAGGCTCATTTTGGCCTTTCTTGGATCCCGACATGCTCTTCTTAGCCCTCGAGATATGTCAGGATTTATCATTGGCCATGTATGGATTGGCTTGGTCATTATGCTGAGCCTTGATCTATCGCGAGTTGGTTTCCAACTCAGCTCGTCTCAGTTAGCCTTGTGTCGACTTTATTTTAGTTCCTTCTGAGCTCAGAGAAGTTTAGGCGTCTCATGGAGGCCCTTCCTCGATCTTTTTCTAAGTTCTTCTTAAGGTCTTAGGGAATTTAAAGGTCTGTTTCAACCTTCTTGCTAGCTTTATTGAGGCTTAGGGACTTGCGTGAAACCCTTCTTCGGCCTTAACTGAGCTTTTTCGAGGTCCAGGGGCTTATAAGGGGCCCTTTTTATGACCTTGAGCTCATTATATTTTTGTTGCATAATCCATTTTTTTGGTGAAAGGCCTTTGTGCCGTGGTTCGGCTCCTTTCAACTTGGGCTTTAACTCTTTCCTTGATCTCTTTATTTAGATCTCAATTGCTTCCCAGACCGGATTGACTAAGGTCTTTTATGTAATTCTAGCTCTGCTAGACCCCACCTCTTCGAGAATGTGCTAAAGTTCAGCCCCCTTTTATTTTGAGGCTTGATGAACATTTTGGCATATCCACTGGTCTTTTGGGTAAGATACATCTCTATGGGCCTCACGTTTGTCCCAATTTCTCTTGGTGACCTTTAAATTGATACCAACATCTTTAAGTCTTTTTGACTCAAGTAGCCTTGAGTTCTTACGTCCTCGAGAGCTGACTTAATATTTAGAGGTAGTCTGCCTTGAGCTCTTACAACCTCGGGGGCTGGCTCAAAAGTTAGTGCTATTCAACATTTTGGACCATTATATGATCTCTTGCTTGTGAAATAGGCCTCCTTGATTTTGGACCAACAATTTGCAGGTCCTTAAGTAAGAATGCTGATGATTCTTTGATTTCGGACCTGGTACTTGAGCATAGACTCTCAGTTATTTAGCTTATGAAATTCCTTAATTAACTTCCTGCATACTTGCTAAGGATGCTTTAGGCCTTAGTGGAGATCATTTCTTGCTGGTAGGACCTACGGGATTATAGTGCTTATCAAATGTTGTGACTTAAGTGGGCTGAAGTCAATGCTCCACTCGGTGATCAATTGCTCCAGGCTATGCTTGACTTTTGGAGCAAAGAGCTCAATGAACATTATGACCTAAATGGGCTATGTCGAGCTCCATCTGGTGTTTGGATGCTTCTGGCTATACCCTCTATTGTTTGGTTCCTCGTCGGCCTCGATATATGGCCTAAGGAATGATAACCCGAATAGTTGCTGGGAAGATTCTGAAGGGTTCTTGTCTAAGCCTGGGGAATAATAACCCCGGTGAAGGTACTGAGAACTCGGAGGGTTCTTGTCTTAGTCTGGGGAGTGATATCCCCTGTGACGGCTGGTACGACCCCGAAGGGATATTGTCTTTGCCTGGGGAGTAATGTCCCATATGGTGGCTAATGAGAGCCTGAAGGGTTCTCGTCTTTCCCTGGGGAATAATATCCTTGGTAGTGGTTGGTGAGACCTTAGAGGGTTCTCATCTTGGCTTAGGGAGAAGTGTCCTATATGGTGGCTGATGAGACCCCGAAGGGTTTTCGTCTCTGCTTGAGGAGTAAAAACCTCGGTAATGGCTAGTGAGACCTCGGAGGGTTCTCGTCTTGGCCTAGGGAGTAATGTCCAATATGGTTGCTAATGAGACCCCGAAGAGTTCTCGTCTTTGCTTGGGGAGTATGTCTCATGCGGTAGCTGGAGACCCTAGAGGATTCTCGTCTTAGCCTTCAGGGTGCTGCAACCTTTGATAGTGTTGAGCTCTTATGGCTCATAGGCTAGCCCTCGTAGCCTGGAGGAGCTTGGGAGACTTCTGCTGTGACTAGGTTGAGTTGGTCACCCATTTTTTATGCCAAAGGAGCTCCACTGAAGTTGGGGGAACTCTATCGAGTTTAGGAGAATTGTTGGTTCTTGAGCTTAGGAGAGTTTCGATACTCTACTGAGCTGAGGAGAGCTCCTGCCTTTTGAGGTACGAAGAGCTCCAATGCTCGGCTGGGCTATGGATAGCTCCACTGATTTTAGGAGAGCTCCGATACTCTGCTGGATTGAGGAGAACTCATGCACTTTGAGGTAAGAAGAGCTCTGCTGATTTTAGGAGAGCTCTGATACTCTTGGGCTGAGGATAGCTCCTGCCCTTTGAGGTAACAAGAGCTCCGCTGATTTTAGGAGAGCTCCGATACTCTGTTGGGCTGAGGAGAGCTCCGTTGATTTTGGGGAAGCTCCGATACTTTGCTAGACTGAGCAGAGCTCTTGCCCTTTGAGGTAAAAAAGAGCTCCGCTGATTTTAGGAGAGCTCCGATAATCTTGGGCTGAGGAGAGCTCCTTCCCTTTGAGGTAAGAAGAGCTCCACTAATTTTAGGAGAGCTCCGATACTCTGCTGGGCTAAGGAGAGCTCCGCTGATTTTGGGCTGATTTGATTACCTCATTGTGGGTTAGCGTACGCCTCAACAAATTATCTCATCATTGTTGGACTTACACCTGGATATCACAATGACATTTACACGAGCTATTCTTTTGCTCTCTCTTTTAATGATAAGTCAATTGAGAAAAAGTGTTAGGAGATGCATCTTGAGCATTTTAAACATAATTTTCAGATATTTAAATGTATATCTAGCTAGCCTTGACCGAAGTAAATCCAAATCAGAGTTAAAACAAGGCAAAAATGAAACAAAATGTTGCTGAAACTTCAGGTTCGTCATTTCTGGATAGCTCAGACACATTTTGCAAAAATGGTCATAACTTTCTCTAGGAAGCTCCAATTCATGAACTGTTTGAAGCATTAGAACCTAGACTTGTAAGGCCTTTTGCCCATATATAAATTACCAGCCAATTGTTTCTCAATTGGAGCAATGTTTTACTCAAAGTCAGCCTGAAAAAATCTTATTTGTAACCTTGCTATATCTCAAACTTCTTTCATAGTGTAATTTTTTGCCTCTTGCACTACCTCAAAATGCAGTAGTATGACCAGCTAGGTTGTCATTATGCATGTCAAATATATGCACAACAGGTCAAACCATAATTATAGGCATCATAAATTAGCTCAAACATATTGTTCCCTAAAACACTTATTTTCTTCAGGTGTTTTATCAAACACCTTGAGTGCACATTATAACAGGCATGCATTTGTATAAGTTTTCTCATGTAAATTGCAAATCGACATTTTATCAAACATCTTCGACATATAACATAAGAGATATATAATTTGTGTCTAAGATTCCTGATGCCAAGTTTACCTTGGCATTCTATCGAACACCTTAAGTGTTTTGCTAAGAACACAAACTGATAGGTGTCTGCCAAACTAATGTTATCACATATTAGAATCAAAATGCAAGGATAATGACGAACATGCTATAAGTGACATCCTGGACATTATTATGCATATATATATATATATATATATATATATATGTCTTCTTTTAAGCTATGATACAAACATGTTATGGTATGAAAAAATAGTAGCATGGACTCGGCTAGTCACGTTGTGTAATATAGCAATCATTAGATATCTTGTCAAAACAACAAGGTTGAGAATTGTGAGTGAATCATGCACTTTAATTAGGCAGTAGCTCATATAACATGAACATGTCGATTGATAAAGACAATATCAGTGCCTTATCATTGAACTTTAATGAAGAATATAGTTAACATGAATGTATAGCATGTAAATGCTTAACAAACTAGGTGATCAACTTAATGTAATAAGCAATCAATAGATGGTAGCTAGCACAGGGCAAATATTATCATTACTTATCTTGCACAAATGTGGTTTCTCAGTGGAATAATCCTTGGTTTCCACAGATGATGCCAAATTGTTAAGGAAAAAATTGGCAGCTCCAGACTCCTTCTGGGGTTGGACGAGTTCCCTTAACCGAATAATATTTTGTATGCTCTGTCCTCCTTACAGCCCTCGTAAATCCGGGGCTAACCTTACCCAGGGCTACAGCTCCAGTCTTTTGTTCCTGATAGGGTTTGATGGTCGGGGCTGGTATGCTTGGCCTACTCCTTATCTTTGTCTTAGGGGTTTACCCCCTCCTGCTAGGTGTTCTCCTAGGTCCTTACTCGTTACCATGTCAGCAAGGGCCGCATCAGATTTGTGCATCAGGTCCCATTGTCTTGGAGCTCCGAGGTCCGACCTTCTGTCCCTGGTCGGTGCTCGATGGCCTGGGCTGACCTATTTAGCGGGGCTGGACAAGCCCCATTAGCCTGTATTGTACGAACTGTAGGGGTTGGAATCTACTGTTTGAGGCTTCATCAACTTATTTCCTGCAAAACAAGGACCCCTGGGGGGTACCCGAGGGCCCCTTCCGATGCTCAAGTCAGTTATGGGAGCAAGAGATTGCTTAATAGTATTAAAGTATTGTGTGACAGCAAAGTGGTTACTTAGAAGCAATTAAGAGAGAGCTTGTCGTGTTAGAACGAGATACTTGTACTTTTAATGTCTACCTGTATATATAGTTGCTGAAATATGGAGTTGTAAGATAGGATAAACATAAATCCCAAGATATTAGGTTTAAGGAGATAATATCAAATGAGATAAGACAAATCCCTTATCTTTAGGCTCAAGGGGATAATATCCGTATCCCTTATCTTCAGGAATCCAGCAAAATCATTGTGTACTTATCTTTATCTCAAAACTCCTTTGTTATTCATCTGCTGCCCAGTACTCCCCGTGAGCCTAGGTCAGGACGTTGACGGGGCTACCCCTTGTGAGCCCAAGTCAGGACGCTGGTGGGGCTACCTCTTGTGAGCCCATGTCAGGATGCTGGTAGGGCTCCCAGCTCCGTGGGCTGGATTTTTCCGTCTGCTGCCCAGAGCTCTTTGTGAGACTAGGTCCAAACATTGGCGTGGCTACCCCAGCTCCGTAGGCCAGATCTTTCTTGGGCTTGAGATCTACCCATATCAGATGTATTTAGCACTAATGGTGATAAGTGGACATTGGATGATTTAGCTATTTTATAAGGTCTTATGGGACTTTATTTTCTATTCCAATTTTAGATGGTTGTGTGAGAAAGACTCAATCGAAAAGGAAACAATCTAACCTAGCAAATTTGGCAACATAATTAGAAGAATAATTTTTTTTTAACTAAGTAAGCAAGTATTCTTATTAAGTTCAATAATCTAAAAATAGACTTGTAACATCTTTACACAAACGAAATCCAAAACATACAATCATATCTTCTATTTTTTACTTTCTACAGATAATTCTATTCAAAACACTACTCTTGAACTTAAGGTGAAGTCGAATCTTAAGTTAGACACTATTGACAATTTTGTCAAACAATTGCTCCTCTGTAAGAGAGTTTAATTTCGCCGGTGCAATCTATTTATTGTTCTAATCAAATTGATGTTAAAACTAGTGGGATCAAGGGAGCGGCCATGTTCTTAAAGAGTTGATGTTCATTCAATGTTGTTGTAGTTATGGTGGTTGAGGTGTGAGGAGGAGGTGAAAATAGAAAGAAAATGTAAATTGAAAAAATGCCTCCTATGTTATTATTAATTTGCTGAAATGAATTTCTACACTCGCAGATTTATCGACATCAAGTTCGTCCTTATTTAATAATGGCTAATAAGGGGCAGTTTGTCCAAGAAGAATTTATTTATTTGAAACTATAGAAAAAAATTTGCATTATAAGTGCGTACAACTAAATACTAATGGACAAATAACAAAAGCGGATATTGTGTAACATTTGATTAAATACAAGGAACATTTTAATAATTATCCTGATACAAGGAGTCTATCTGCATATTAAGCATATTATGTGAAATAGGGAAAGCGATGCAAAGGTTGAAAAGGAACCAGAAAAAGGAGGAAAAATGAGAGACAGAGAGAGAAGAAATGTAGTTGGGTTGTTATGATATTATTTTTCTTCTTTAAATTCTAGCATTTATATCCTCACATCAACATGTGACAAGTATGCGAAAAGCAATTTCGTTAAGTAATTATGAATTATGCTAAAGAAATGAGGTTATTAGGTAGGTAGGGAGGGAGGGAGGGAGGGGGAGATGGGGGGGGGGGGGGGGGGGGGGCGACCTCAAAAAAAAAAGAAGAATATTAATTTAATGGAAATTTTTTTAAAAAAAATAGATTTGGTCCCCCATCAAGTAAAAAGTTAAAAAGGTATAAAAATCTTCAAAAAAATGGAGTTAGTTTAGTGATTAGTCACATTTCCCAACATATTAAGGATGTGAGTTCAAGTCATCACAATTACATTTTTTTTGCAAGTTTTTTGCTAGTGTGTGTCTCTATTACTGCTTGTTTTGATTTTATTTTTCTCTTAGATAGATAGATATAACTTTGAAGTACTTAATGTTATATTTGTTTTGATTTTTTTTTTAACTATAAAAATTTGTCTCTTTTCTATTTTTTTTAACTGTAAAAATTGAGTCTATTTTCTACTAACCAAAAAAATACCGTGTAAAAAATACTATACAAAAAAAATTTCAGCCCCTCCAACATTAGATTGGAAGTTATTGAAACTATTTTGATAGTTAAATGATTCTTTTCAACCAAAATAATTTGATGGTACGAGACTACAAAATAGTTTAATAAGCCCTTAAAAATTTGGAACTTTAAAAAAAAAATATTATACGTCGTTCTCTAATTTAAGCTCATCTAATCTCATGTTTTGAAAATGATTATTAGAAAATTTTACATTTTTTAAAAAATAAGATGCATCATAGGTTTTAATGCATCTACAGCCTGAATACTACGTCAATTTTTAAGGGCCAAACAAATTATTGTGTCGCTAAGCAGGGGTAGATCTAGAATTTTTGTCAATGGATGTTAAACCATACAATTTTTTTTAACTAAATGAGTACAATTTTTTTTTCTTTTTTTTTTTCAGTAGGGACTGTTAAGGTAGAAAACCTTGACTGCTCCGAGCTGCACTTTAAGCCGGACCTGAACCTGCAAAACAAAAGAACCGAGGGTGATGCCTACGGTACCCACTCCGATGCACAAGTCAGTTAAACGTGAGATGGAGCTTGTAAGTTATGAGAGGTAGATATTTTTCATACATTTTCCTGTGAGATTACCCCCATTTTATACTTGTAGTAAGAAGATTCCCTAAATGGATAAGGACTCCTCCAGGATCAGGACTTCTAAGAGTCCTTCTTTGCTCAATAATCCATGGGGATTATACTACCCATGAGTCCTTCCTCATCCGGTCTCCTCGACCTTATCCTTATCCTCATGACGTCCCTACTCGTGTGCTTGCCCGGCAGCTCTGCCGGGTTTAGGGCTTGAAGAAGGACAGGGCTGACCATTATTACCAGGGCTGGAGCCCCACCCCTATCATTTATCCCCCAATCCTCTGAGCTAGCTCACAGGTCTAGGGATTGTTACAACATTGGGGCTCTTCATCTTCCTTAGCGGTTACTAGCCATTACAACCGTTCATTGTACACGTCCCTTCAACTTTGCTACCACTTCGCAGGCACGTTTCTAGCAATTTGCGTCGCCACTCCCCACGATCCCACGTGGGTCGACTCATCCGTGTGTGGGGCGCCGTGGGGTCCTTTATAAAGGGAGCCCTCCTCGGTCTATGCCCCATTCGCATCCCACTATTCTTTAACTTTTGTTTTTTCCCTTGCCACTTTTCACTCACTACGCCCTACGTGAACCCCCTACCATTGTTTAGGTACGCTCTTTCCCTTCTCCCCCACTAATGGATAGGTCTCCTCAGTCAGGTGTCGTCGATGGCTCCAGTGACGGTCTCAGGGATGTCCTTTGTACCCCTAGGAGTTCCGAACCCATCGCTGCCATCCCGATTTCCCAAAATCCTCCTTCTACTAGAGGTATTAGAAGGAGTTCCAAGAGACCTAGGTCTAAGTCTTCCTACCATCATACAACTGCGATGCATTTGGGTCCTGTTAGGATTGATGATCTTTTGGTTTTCGGTGCCGAACGTAAGGTCTGCACTACCCAAGAGAGGTCCATCGCCCACCTTAGGGGCATAGGAGCCATTCCCCTTGACTTTGAGGTTTGTGTCCAGAGTGATGGTAAGCCAGTGTCCGCCTGTGGGCCTGGCCAATGAGAGATTACCTTCTACTACGAACAACTCTTTATAGCTCGTCTGCCTCTGCCGCCCTATTTGGTAGAAATTTTCAATTACTTTCAAATTAGCCCTGCCCAGGTCACCCCCAACAGTTGGAGGCTCATGGTAGGTTTTTACGTTTTGTTGAAGGAGTAGGGCTATACCCCCATTTCCAAGCTTTTCCTCTTTTACCATCATCTTAAGACCATTGACAAATCTTCTGGCTGGCAGTATTTTTCCGCCCGCTATCACCCCTTAATCGTTGACGTTCCTGACAATTCTGAGAACTAGAGCCATAAATTTTTCTTCGTAAAGTCCCCCAAGGGTTGGGAGGTCCAGAGTATCTGGGTTGTTCCTCTTGAGATAGCCAAGGACCCCCCCACCCTTGATGAAGTTGAAAAATCAGTCATCGAGGAGCTTAAGAGAGCCATCCCTGTTAGATGTGACAACCTTCTCTCCCCCAAGAGGGTAGCCGCAAGTGGCTTATTTTCGCAGCCCACAACGTCGAGAGTCGGGGCTCATCCTTTACCCCCTTCACACCGTAGTACCAGGGCTGGAGAGAAGGCTTTTACCTTCCCTCCTCCAGTTATCGCCCCTAACCTTGAGAAACCTGAGCCTCCAACCTTCTACTCGTCATCCGACACCGAGGGTTAAGTTTTATCATCGTACCTACTTTCACCTTCTTATTTGTTTTTGAAGTCCTTACTAACTTTGTTTAAGCTCTCCCTTGTGCAGATAACATAAAGATCTCTGAGCTTGTTACTTCCACCCGAGGTAAAAGAGTGACCAGAAAGCGTTTGGTCAAGGTTTTTGGGTAGCCTACCCCGAAGAAGCAGAGGGTGGCCCCTCCCGCAGGTAATATAGAGGTGCAGATCCTCGAAGAAGCTCCTGTTCCTGCCTCGGAGAACCCTGTCTCCATCGAGGGACCCCCGGTTCCTCCCTTCGACTGTCCAGACTCACCTACCATTGGGCCTATCAAGACTGGGGTGGTTGATTCTCCACCTTTATCTGAAGCACCACCGGCCCTACCTCGCAGGCATTTGTCATTTCCACCTTCATCTTCTGTCACCTCCAGGGCCCTGTTCTTCTCCCCTCAGATCGACATATTGCGGGAGGAGCAACGTTGCCCTCTTGGCGAGGCCTATCAGATCAATACCCCACGCCTGCGCAAGCGTGGTGGGTCCATTCCGCCTGGTCCCATCCTTGGCTTTGACGACGAGATAGAGCTTGATGACGGGCAAGGTGGTACCACACGTGTTTCCACTTGTCACCTTACTACTGCAAGAGCTGACCAAGAAGTCAAGGAAGCTTTTTATGAGGTAATTTGTCCTATTTTCCTTTCACCGGATTACCTCGCTTTTTCCTAATACTCTGCTCTTGTATTTTCAGAGCTGGCTAGACCTGAACTACCTCTATGGGATGCTTCATAAGGCCTTAGTGGCTTACGACAGGGTCGAGATCAGCTCTTCTTTGGCTATACTCCGAGCTGAGAAGAAAGCCGAAGCCTATAAACGACGCCTCGAGGAATACTATCGGGCCTATGCCAAGGCTTTCAACAATGACCTGGGCACCTTTAATAAAATGAAAGCCCTGATCGACAAGCAAAGCACTGTTATCCAGGAGGCTGGACTTTATCAGTCCCTTTCCGGGGACATCCTCACCGTAGCATTGAGGTCGCAATTGTCAGAGGCTCAAGAGAGCTACCACCGCATCCTTGCCGAACGGGAGCTGGCCATTCATTCTTATGAGAAGCTCGAGAAGGAGCTAAAAGCGGCCTCTACTCAGGCCGTTGGTGCTTAGGCTGATTATGATCAATTGGTGCAGGCTGTTGGCTCCTATGGAAAAGTTATTATTGCCACTTATAAGGAAAGTGATGCTTTTAAGGCTCTGTTAGGAGAGTTACTTCGTCCTGCCATCAACAAAGCTGAATACGACGCTGAAGTTGCCCTCATGGAGGATGTGCAGGTCCGTTTGCAAGGCCAGGGCATTCAGATTGACTTGTCGGACCTCCTTGGCGAAGCCCTCCTGATCCAGATATTCACCTGTGACTCCTCCCAAGTCATAAGCACAATTAGAGGAACCCCACCTTCCCTCGACCTGCTTTGACATTTTGCCAGTTTTTAGTTGTTGCTTTCACCCAGGGGCTTTGATCCCTTCGTTGTACATCCTTCTTTTGTTTTTAATGAAATTTCATTCCTGGAGTTTCCTGGCTGTTAATATACAAACCTTTTCTAATTTTGCTTTCTCATTTTTTTTACGAGTTTTGTTCACGCATCTTAGTCGTATTTCGACTCTGCTTTATGTATGCTGGGTTCTTTGAACCTCTGGTCCTTTTTCCTTTTTAGTATTTCCCCTGGATCCCATGGTCCTTTTCAGGGATAACCTTGCCAGCGGAGATGAGTCATTTTATCCATGGAGTGCAACCTTTTCCGGGCACAGACCCTTCAAGAAGAGCTCCTTAAACATAATACATGAGCAAAACCAAATCTTTAGGAGGGGAACAGAGCTTCTATTATTTCAAAGAGCATCACATAGACTTCTATCGAATGCTATTTATTCACTAACATTATTCTAGAAATGTTACATGAAATATTTTCTAAGATGTTCAACATTCCATGCATTAGTTAACTCCTTTCCACTAGGTTTTTCTAACCTAAAGACTCCTGGCCTGATTTCCTTTGACGCTAGATAAGGGCCTTCCCAGTTTGGCCCCAACTTCCTCTGTCCAGGTTGGGATTTGAAAATGGCCTTCCTGAGTACCCAATCTCCTTGTTGGATATTTTTGAGTCGGACCTTCCTGGCAAAAGATCTGGCCATGGCTCTTTTTCCCTTCAACATCTTTATCTGTGTCTTCTGCCGAAACTCCTCGATTAGGTCGAGATCCTCACGGAGTCCCTGATCGTTTATTTCTTCCTCATAAAGCTGCACCCGACTATTTGAAATGCCCACCTCTACCAGGAGTACCGCCTCCGTGCCAAATGTTAGCGAGTACGGGATCTCCCCTGTTGCGGTGCTTAGTGTTGTCCGTGAGCCCACAGGACCTCTGGCAGTATGTTCGCCCATAGTCCTTTTGCCTGTCCCATCTTGGTTTTGATGCCCTGCAAAATAGCTCGGTTAGTTACCTCGACTTGCCCATTAGTTTGAAGGTGAGCTACAGAAGCAAATTTTAGTTTAATCCCTAGCTCCTCGCTTGACACGGAAGTAACTAGAGTCAAATTGCCTGTTATGATCTATGATCAGGGCTCGAGGCACCCCAAAGCGGCACACCACTGATTTCCATACAAAATTCCAGGCTGCCCATTTGGAGATTCTGGGGACGGCCTCAACTTCCACCCATTTGGTAAAGTAGTCAACCGTCACGAACACAAACTTCTTCTGGCCCTTGGCCAGAGATAAGGGTCCCAAAATATCCAGCCCCCACTAGGCAAAAGGCTAGGGGTTGACCATGTAGGTCAATTCTATTGCCGGCTGCCGAGGTATTCTGGAAAACCTCTGGCACGTATCGCATCTTTTTACCATTTCCAACGCATCTTTCTGCATCGTTGGCTAGTAATATCCCTGTCGGAGGGTCTTTCGGGCCAACGCCCTGCCCCCCAAGTGGTTTCTATATGCCCCCTCGTGTATATCCCTAAGCACCTAACGACCCTCTTATTGAGTTATGCATTTCAGCAGAGGCCAGGCGTAGGCCCGCTTGTACAACTGCCCCCCCCCCCAGCGTAATAAATTTCAAAGCTCATCGTTCTATACTCCGAGCCTCTGCCCAATCATAAGGGAGATTACCTTATTCCAAATAGGCCTTTATGGGTTGCATCCAATGCCCACACATGGCTATGGCTGCAACCTCCAGCGTCGGGGCTTGAATCGATAGGGCCTCAACTTCGTTTACTTTTATAACCACCGGACCTGAGGAACTCATAGCCAGCCTCGTGAGAGAGTCTGCCCTCTCATTCTCGGATTGCGGTACCTGGCTGACATGGAAATGCTCGAGCCCCTGGGCTAGCTTTTTGACTTTGTTAAGATAGGCCAGCATAGTCAAGTTTTTCGCCTCATACTCACCCAGCACCTGGTTCGCTACTAACCGTGAGTATGTAATCATATCTACCCTCCTGGCTCCTAATGAGATAACTGTTTTTAAGCCTGCTATCAGTGCCTCGTACTCGGCCTCATTGTTGGAAGCCAAAAACAAAAACTTGAGTGAGTATTTATAAGAATATAACCAATTTCCCAGAAACGTCTTAACAACAATCAAATAGAAAGACAACACTACTCGTTATAACAATTCAATATAACACTTACAAGATAATTGTCCCACCGTGCGCTCTCAAGATTAGAGCTTCAATGGCTTCTGGACTTACAAGAAGAATACGAGAAAGAAAGACTAACTTAGGATTGTGTTTGGAGTTGTGTTGGGGATAAAATGATGAACTAATGCATGCCTATTTATAGAATTCAGTTAGCCCGCCACATGAGACTTTCCTATCAAACATTTCAATCTTGGTTGGCTTTACCAACCATGTTCAAAGTATTAGCCACCCATATTTATCACATGGGTGGCTATAATTAACCACATGGGTGGCTAGCATCCAAGTCAACTTCTAGGAAGTTTCCTTTGGTCAAGTTGGCTAACTTTAGCATTGTATCATCCCGATGTCATCTTAGGTAATTCCAAATTTCCGAACTTCTTTCTTGTAGCCATCGCGATCTCTTTTGACCTCATCGACGTTTAAGTCGGAATCATTAATTTATGCTACCATATAATTAACGATACTTATTATGAAGAGGTGGATGTTGACATATATCAACACCTCCCCTCAATGTTCACTTCATGTTGACTAAGCTATTGGGCCAACACCCAATGTTTGAAGATGCTTGCTCAATTGGATGCTGCCTAACGCTTTAGTGAAGATATCTGCACAATTATCTTCTGTAGGGCAGTACTCCATGTAGATTTCACCTTCCTCAATCAGTTCCCTCACATAGTGATACTGAATCTCTATGTGTTTTGTTCTAGCATGAAATACCGGATTCTTTGACATGGCTATACAACTCTGACTGTCACATTTCAACATTGTTGCTTCCTCTATTGGAATGCCAATATCAGTCATGATGCGTCGTAGCCAAACAGCTTCACAGGATGCTACACAAGCAGCCTTGTATTCTGCCTCCGTTGATGAAAGTGCAACGGTGGGTTGCTTCTTACTAGCCCATGAGATGACTCCACCACTGAATGTGAATACGTAACCTGTAACAGATTTTCTTGAGTCAATATCACCAGCCCAGTCTGAGTCATAGTACCCAGATAAAGTATCTCCAGACTTGTATGATATCCCATACTCCAACGTGCCTTTGAGATATTTGAGGATCCGCATCCCTGCTTGCCAGTGACTTTGTTTCGGTTTATTTGAAAACCGACTGAGAACTCCCACAGCATAACTAATATCAGGTCTTGTGTTACAAAGGAAGATTAAACTTCCCACCAACCTTCTGTAGAGCTTGTTATCAACTTGTTCTGAAGGATCGTCAATTGATAACTTTGTATTCACTTCCATCGGGGTGACAACTGGTTTGCACTCGGACATACCAAATGCAGTCAGAAGCTCACGAACATATCGTTGCTGCGAGATGAAGATCGTATGAGGTTTTTGCCATACCTCGATTCCCAAGCAATAATGAAGAAGACCAAGATTTGTCATTTCAAATTCTTGGCTCAACCATTCTTGCGTTTTCCGAATATTATCTTCATGCTCACCAGTGATTACAAGATCATCCACATATAGGACTACAATTACCTTCTTTCCTTGTTCACTTAGAACATACAAGTTGGCCTCTGATTTGCTTCTACAGAAACCATGTTGCAAGAAGAAAGAATCTATACGTTTGTACCAAGCTCGTGGTGCTTGCTTTAACCCATATAAAGCCTTTTTCAATTTGCAGACTTTTTCTTCTTCACCTGGTATTTGGAAGCCAGGGGATTGTGCAACGTAGACTTCTTCTTCAAGTTGCCCATTAAGAAAAGCTGACTTGACATCCATTTGATGTACAATCCATTCATAATGCGCGACAGCTGCAACAACTAGCCTGATTGTTGACATTTTTGCTGTTGGAGCAAAGGTTTCATATACATCGAAACCTTCGACTTGCAAAAATCCTTGTGCTACAAGGCGTGCCTTGTATTTTTCAAGACTTCCATCTGCCTTGTACTTCACTTTTCAAATCCATTTGGTGCCGATAATTTTTCTATTCGGTGGCTTTTCAACGATCTCCCAAGTATCATTTTTCATGATTCTATCATACTCGGCTTGCACAGCTGCTCTCCAATTTGGATCTGACATGGCTTCCTCCATAGTTACCGGTTCTTTTACCGTCTTGATGATTTGGGTCATCAAAGCCATGTTTACTAGTTGTTGTCCTGATCTGTTCTACTCCTCTATTCTCTTTGATCGTCTTAGTCCATCAGGACGTGGACTATCATCAGTAATTCCTAGATTTCTTCCATCAAAGAGCTGTTGGAACCACTTCGGTTGTGGCTTCCTTGTGGGTACAACAGGTTGGTCTTCAGTCTCCTCATCATTAGAGACTTCTTCATTGTTCAACGGTTGTTGTTCAGGCACTTGGTGGATTACTTCATCAGTTGATGACGAAATGGCAGGACCGCTATCCTCCATTGAGTGTGGTCGCTCATTAAACACCACATCTCGGCTTATGATCACCTTCTTGGCCTCTACATCATAGAGTCTGTATGCTTTAGACTCTTCACTATATCCCAAGAAAATGCCCTTCTTGCTCTTGTCATCCAATTTCTTTCGATTTTCATTTGGAATGTGTACAAAACACTCACACCCAAATTTTCTTAAATGAGACACAGAAGGTTTCGTACCATAATAAGCCTCATTAGGAGTCTTATCGTTGAGTGCCCTGGTTGAGCACCGATTGAGGATGTATACCACTGTAGTGAGGAGATTCCCTAAACGGATAAGGACTTATCCAGGATCAGGACTTCTAAGAGTCCTTCTTTGCTCAATAATCCACGGGGATTATACCACCCATGAGTCCTTCCTGATCTGGTCTCCTCGACCTTATCCTTATCCTCATGGCGTCCCTGCTCGCGTGCCTGCCCGGCGGCTCCGCCGGGTTTAGGGCTTGAAGAAGGATAGGGCTGACCATTATTACTAGGGTTGGAGCCCCACCTTTATCAGGGACTAATTACAAAATGGTAAAAATGAAAGATCGTCAGTTGATAATTTTGATTTAGACCCTTTACACTTTTAGTAAACCATAGACCCTGTACAATTTTAGGAATATAAGTTATATAACCCATTCTGTTAAGGATTTGCCTTTTTTCCATAAAAAAATGTAAGAACAAAATTTTAAAATATCAGTGATAAAGAAACACATGTAACAAACATGTCTGCAACCTTATTTACCTTTTGGCCAAAACAAAAGTAAATAAATAAAACCTTTTTCTACCTTACTATGTTTCATTTTTCTTTTTTTCCTTTCCTATTTTTTCTTTCACGTTCTTCTTAGTATTCTTTTCTCCGTATATCTTGTTGTCATGTATAATTAAAATATTGGCAATTTATATTGCATTAGATTTTCACCATTGTGAGAAATTTTGTGTAAAATTTTTCGGTACAACTCATAATTAGTTCTAAATAATAAAAGGGTTCTTTCAGTTACCTTATTAAAAGCTATCTTATTAAGATAAGACTGTGAAAATTAAAGATGAATTAAGAGAATTGAATAAACTAAGCATGTTGATTTCAAGACAAGTTAAAAAACAATGAACTTTAGTTTTTCGTATATTCTAAACACTTCTACTTCATCTTGATTAGGCATCCTAGTTTATTACAATCTCATCATATACATTTTCCCTCCTCACCAATATTATTTTATATGAGAATAAAATTAAAAAAGTAATCTCCACAGCTGAAAAAGTCCCAACTATTTAAAAATTCTAAAAATTAATTTTTATTGTTGATGTCACACCCCAAGTCCAAACCCCTGAGCCCGCAGACGTGACTAGTGTTTTAGGCATAAGAAACAACTACTTGAACCTCTTTTCTGCTGGCCCAAAATGGTTAATCAAAATTATTCCTTATACCCATAATACTCATTTATAAACCACACAATCATACTATTTTCCACTGATGTGGGATGTCACATATACTCCCCGTTAAGGACCTAAAGTCTTAGTTAGGAGCACACATACCCAAGACCAACCAAGCAGATGTGGCTCCTACGGGTTCAAGAGGTGACTCCCATCAGCCTTCTAGGTGTAGCACTTTGCCCCGCATAGCACTTAGCTCCCGTACCGGCCAGTGACCTACTTTGATACCATTTTGTCATGCTCCGAACCCAGAACCTTAGACCCACAAGTGCGATTGGTGTTGTACGCATAAGAAATAACTACTTGGGCCTCTTTTCTACTGACCCAAAATGGTTAACCCAAGTTGTTCCTTATGCCCACAACACCTACTTATAAACTACAGAATCACACTATCTTCCACCAATGTGGGATGTCACATACACCCTCCGTTATAGACCTGACGTCCTCGTCAAGGGCATACAAACCCAGGGCCAACCAGGCGGTATAGGATTTTAGAGGTGGCTCCTACGGGTTCAAGAGGTGGCTCCTACCAACTTTCTAGGTGTAGCACTTTGCCCTGCATAGCACTTAGCTCTCCCATCGACTAATGACCAGCTTTGATATAACTCTGTCACGTTCTGAGCCCAGACCCCCAGGCCCGTAGACGAGACTAGTGTTATGGACATAAGAAACAACTACTTGAGCCTCTTTTCTACTGGCCCAAAATGGTTAACCCAAGTTATTCCTTATATCCACAACACCCACTTATGTCATAGCACTTTGTCCTGTATAGCACTTAGCTCCCGCACCGGCTAGTAACCTGCTCTAATACTATTCTGTCAAGCCCCGAGTCTAGACCCCCGGACCCACATGCGAGACTAGTGTTCTAGGCATAAGGAACAACTATTTGAGCCCTCTTTTCTACTGGCCAAAAATGGCTAACCCAAGTTATCCTTATACCCACAACACCCACTTATAAACCACACAATCACACTATCTCCTACTGATGTGAGATATCACATACACCCCCTGTTAAAGACCTGATGTCCTCGTCCGGGGCACACATACTCAGGACTAATCAGGAGGTGAAGGATTCTAGAGGTGACTCTTACTAGCCTTCTAGGTGTAGTACTTTGCCCCACATAACACTTAGCTCCCGCACCGGCTAGTGACCTGCTCTGATACCATTCTGTCACGCCCTGAGTCCAGACCCTCGAGCTCGCAGGTACAACTAGTGTTCTAGGCATAAGAAACAATTATTTGAGCCTCTTTCCTACTGATCTAAAATAGTTAACCCAAGTTATTCCATATATTTATAACACTCACTTATAAATCACACAATCGACTATCTCCCACCAATGTGGGATGTCACAGTTGATCCATTGAAGACATTCTTCGTAAAAATTACTAAAAATAATGATACAAATTAAAATTTAAAATAGAAAATAAAAAAGTTTATATTCTTGTCCCTTTTTTCTTTTCCCTTTTCCTTTTTCTCTTGCATTAGTTCTTTTTTTTTTTTTTCCTCTTTCGGTCATGCTTCTTCCTTGGAGGGCTTAGAAATTAAATTTCATTTAGTACTATTTATTACTTAACTTATTCCTTGATCTTTTCACAATGGGTTCACATTGGATAAGAATTTGGGTAAATGCTCGTGGCATTGAAACTTCCAGAAGAGTTTAGTGGGGTTTTCAACAAAAATCATTTCTCCTATTACTTATGCTGCCAACATAACATAGTTGCTCTGATTTCTAACTTTACTTTGATGTCACGAATTTTCAATTTCATAACTGCCCTATAGAAATTGAATCAATAATTTGGGGACATTGAGATTCTAGATTACATAAATAGATCGATATAATCTGTATAGTGTAATATACTATATTATATTATATGAGAATTTTGTACTTCTAGAAACTTTCCCTAATGCCTAATCTTCTCAAATTTACGAACTTGAAATGAGCAAAAGATACATGTTTGGCACCCCATTCCCCCAACCAAAATCTCTCGTATGCTTGCACCTCCTAACCACAAGCTGCCCACCCAATATATGTGCGTTTATATATACACATATATGGATTCGTATATGGTTTTGGAATTATTTGACTCAATAATTTCTCATTAATCTTATTTTTTATGATAACTAATAAGTGAGCTAATATGATTTTATCTAGTGTTAAAATTAACAAAAATAGGATGTTGATAGAAAAAAATAAAATGGTGTTTTTGAATAAATGCTAGTATTGTAGAAATAGGGAAACTGTAGCAAATTAAACGGTAACTACAACAACTCGGGACTGTAGTGACTTAAGAACCGTAGAAGGTTTGAAAATTTGAAACCAGGTACTGTAGCATGCGGAGTTACTATAGCAATACTGTGGGAGCACTAATTGGCATGGTAGAAATCTAAATGTTGGAGTTATTGTGCAGCTTCTATAGCAGATCCGTTAGAGTACTGTGTGGCTATTGTAGCCACGATTATAATTGAAGCTTTTGCTTGTAAATACACCCAAAAACTTCACAATAAACACAACTCACACATACAAGAAAATCATACTTACACACATCAAAAAGCTTGAGATCATTAGTGTCGAATATACATTTAAGCTCCAAGTTTTGAAATATTCTATTATCATATCAATAACTTTATTGAACTATTCGTTATTATTATATTCAGATAATATTTGAGTTGTAAAATATAAACTTTATTGTAATATTTGCCTAGTTGACGGACACTGAGTGTTATAATTATTTATAAGCAAGAAAAATAAATATATATAGAAACACAAATAGTAATTTATATTAAAATCTGGTGATTAACTTGAACTTTTATAGAAGCATTGGGAACCAAATTGAATTTGTTCTAAAATATTAGGGACTAAAATGGAACATTTAATTAAAATTTTAATTTTTCCATTTGAATAGTGGTGAGGTGCATTGCAAGTTACCACTTTACTATTAATGTTAACTAACTTTTTTACGTGAGGACCAATTTGTACTTTTTATAAATATTAGAAATTACTTTGCATTTTCTGAACAAGTGGAATTAACTTGAAAAAAATATGGTAACAGTGATGATTATTTTCATAATTAACCCTTTTAATTTTGTAATTTGTTATTGACTATTTGGGGCAGAACTGTAATTGGAATGAGCTGATCTTTATTGAAGAATCGTGATTTTTTCTTCATCTTATATATATGATATTGTTTAGGTGATATAACTGTATGGTTTTTTCAAGTGACATTATGTATTAGTTTGGGACTTGCTTGTTTTTAATATAACATTAAACATGTGCAGATGTGATGGGAAGATTGGCTATGGATGTGCTTATTTTGGAGGCCAAATTGCATATTCCTTCCACCAAGTTAATTTGATTGCGTAGAAAGACAAATAGTAATTTATATTAATTTTTTTTGGTGCAACTTTCATGATGCTAAGTGTTTTACTTATTGCAAAATTTAATGGCTGATCCATAAATGGGGCCCCTACTGTCTACAAAAAGCATTAAAAAATGTATATATTTTTCTTTAAAAATTAAAAATTTATGTATTTTTAGTTAAAATGACGAATTAAGTTCTACTAAAAATAAAAATTTAATCATATAATTAAAAAATAATAGTTTTAGCCACTTCTAAAAATAACTCCTAGATTCGCTCTTGAAAAAAATTATTAAACAAGTTGTTAAGATTCAATCTAGTACTATTTTGAGAGATCGTGTTTATAATTATGAATCAGAGTAGGTCAATATCTATCTTAATAATTTCCAAATAGTTTTGAGTTTTATAGATTGTTGTGTGGCTGAAAATGAATAGTCTCTGAACACCTTAAAATTGCTCAAAATCATTAATCTTTTAGAGTAAAGTATACAAAAATTACATTTCATTAATAAATATTCAATTTAACAGCGCAAGAATTACTTCAAACACTACATTTACTATGTGGGCTAACGTTAGGATGTAAGCATGATAAAATACCACATTTCTCAACCAGTGGATCATAAATGAGGTAAAAGTGGAGCCTTACTTTCGCTGTCTCACAATTTAAACTCAAGATGTTTCGCATTTAAAGTGAGAATTAATGCACGAAACCAAATGGCCAGCGGTAAGTGAAGCCTTATTTAAGTTCGCTGCCTCGCAATTGAAGCCTGATAATTATGACAACTACCGACGTCGCTGTTCATTTGCAATCTTGTCTTAGTCGTTCTCTTAATGACCAAGCCAACAAATCACCGAAGTCGCTGTTCTTCTGCAATTTTGTCCTAGTCATTGTGTTAATGACCATGCCAGAAGTCGTCGTTGTTTCTGCAGTTTTTCGTCAGTCGTCGTCTTCTTAATAAACACGACGATGACGGGCAGCAACTCTTATTGTTCCTTTTCTTAATAACTACGTACGACGATGAACAACCACGGGTAAGCTAGCTGCATGCAATGATGCTACCCTTTTCCACTCTCTCTTATGGCTGTGGAAAGGTAATATTACTATTTTAAGTTATTCATGAGATTTCGTAGAGCAATGACTAGGACAAAATTGCAGAAGAACACTGACTTAGGTGGTTGGCGTGCTCATTAAGAGAACGACTAAGACAAGATTGCAGATGAACAGCGACGTCGGTAGTTGTCGTAGTTATCAGGCTTCAATTGTGAGGCAGCGAACTTAAATAAGGCTTCACTTACCACTAGCCATTTGGTTTCGTGTATTGATTGTCGTTTTAGATATGAGAGGTCTTGAATTTAAATTTTGTAATATTTTAGGTAATGTAAAATGGCCTAAGGTTTTACTTCGACCAAAAAAATAAAAAATAAGAAATAAAATAAAAAATAAATATAAGATTTCAATTGTAAGACTGCGAAACCTTTACTAGGTCTTCATCCTCTATTGTCCCTTTATCCTTTATAAACAACACCGTATGAACCTCGATCAATTTCTTTAGAAAAATTATTTGTTATTTTCGTCAACTTCTCATTGTTGAACAACTAGGGTTCCGTCCTCTGCATGTATTAAACTGAGGAAAACGAAAATTAGAAATTCAATAGTGTATAATCAATATTGTTTTAATAAAAATTATATATAAAGTTTGTATCGATTTGATGCTACTTGTATGTAGTAGGAACTTGAACTTCTAGAGCTGGAAGTTTTTTTGGAACTTTTTTTACTGTATCTCCTCCACATTTTTACATTACTGTTAGTAGACTTGTTGGAAAAAAAGGGTGAAGAGTTTGGTCATTTTATAGCTTAATTTATATTGCAATTCGTTTCCACTTTTGATAGTAATGTAGTGAAATCTCAATAATATATATTTAAAGCATAAAAGACCCAAAAATAGAATACAAACAGTGACTAATTGAAAAAAGAGAAAAAGTAAAATTAAGAGGCTAATCCCATCATTGTGTGAAAAGGCCTAAGAAACTCTTAAGCTTTGAAACAAAAGAAAATGAACAAATATTGTAAGTCCTCTTTACCAATAGGCGCAGTAAATTTAAGTTTTGACACTTGAATATTATTATTTTAAGCTAATAATTGCACACAAGAATTGAAGCAGTCTTTGTTTATTTTTTAACAAAAATTAAGCTTAGTTCAGTAAAAAAGTGAAAAAAAAAACAAAATGTTTCTCTTTGCTCTCTAGGAATTCCTATGCGTGTAGACTGTATATATTCATATAGGTTTTACATTGGTTAGTACAAAAATATTGTTTGAAATGCTTCGAACTCGTCAAAAGCTCATATGGACATGAGACGGCCTCTTTTCAATGAAATGAGAGTTTTCGGTAGAAACGGTTTGAATCCATACCCTAAGGAGGACCACAAGCTCTTCTAAACTAGCAAAATCCTAGGGCATTAAAAGTGGGAAGTTGCTCGCATGCATGTTTGAGTTTTGCTAGTTCATTTTGTTGGAAAGAATTTCTCAAGTTGCTCAAGAAAACTAAAGTAACTTCTTATATACTAGCACTGAGTGTTCCTGTTTTCCAATTCGTGATAATTAACAAAGTTGGATATTCTGTGAAACGCTAGCTAAAAATAAAAGGGATTATCAAACAAGTGTTTTATTTTTGTTGTTTTCTGAACAAAATAATTTTTAAAAAAAAATTATTTCTCATCTTACAATTTTATGACAATGTTAGTCTTTTAGCCATTTCGTAAATAGATAATGACTACTTCACATGCAACATACGTTGATTCTCAAACACTACCATCGACCTAAGCAAACCGTATATAGAAAGTAATTCTGATTTAGTATGACATACTCCTAAGTTTTACTTTTAGGGTGTATATTAGAAATGAAAACGGGTAGGATTTAAAATTAAAATCGACGGATATCTAACAGATAATAAATCCAATAACGAAAAAATTGATGAGGTACTCGTCAAGTTTTTGTTTTGTAGGTGGTAACTGACGAATAACTCGATAAGTTTTAGTACTAGAGGTTAAGAAAAAGAAATTAAAATTTGAAACCTGATTATTATAATTTATGATTATATATTTATTGACTTAATAATATATTTTTAAGTCTAACCCAATAAGGAAATGGGGTAAGCCCAAACACTATTCCGTCTTTTAGTTACTATTTTTTTTTATTTGATCAAAAGCTTAAGTTACCTAAATAGCTAGATCTTAAAATAAGTTATACATTTTTATCATTGTCCTAAACTCTTTCTTGTTACATTTGTTGGATGCTTTTCTATGTACAATGATTGTAGAGGTTAAGTATTGGCGTGTAATCTCTTGATTAAAGGAATAATTAAAAAAATATTTTTGAGTTATTATTCTTTTCCTTTCTATTTCCAATAAAACTTTGTCTTACGCTATTTTTTTTAGGTTTTTATATTCATAACCTTAAAATTTTTGTAATAAGAATATAAATATAACTTTACATACATACGGAGCAGGTTATGCATGAGAGCCCACCCTTAACCCCGATCCTTTGTGAGGATTAGAAGTTAATCTCCACTTCATACATCAATTCCCGTTTCTCATTTCTCACTCTAATAACCCCTCCATTTGCGACGGGAGCAAGGCGAATACTGTCAAATCCAACCTCATTACCATTCATATTTAGAGAGTCGCCAACTCCATTATTTTTCTCTTCTTAAGATGGCCGTTTGATATTATCTTGTTTGCAATTTGCAAACAAAAGGAGAATGACTGACGCAAATCTTCTTTGACCATTTCCAATTCCAAAATAGTATCATACCATGGCCAAAAATTTATAACTTAGAGTAGTCACCATTCTCAAGATTACTTTTTAAAAAACAACTAGTAAATATATTCTTAGTAACACATCACAAGAAGGAAATTGGGAAAACGGGATTTTTTTTCTAAAAAAATGATGTCAGAAATTGATTTTGAAATAATCCTTGGTTGATGTCTGAAAGCGATGCATTGAGATTAAATAAGAAAATGAAACGGAAAGAAATTTTTGAGAATTTGAGCATGCAATTATGTATGTTTGCATAGAAACTAATTGCTTTTGCCACAATCCTTATCAGACGGCTGGCAATTATCTTCCCCTTGCCTACTTTAGATGTTATCAGAGGAAATCTCTTGAGATCTGAGAACATTGATGGCATCTTCTGAGGTTACTTTGCCATGCAGAGTTAATAGCTGAAATGTCCCATTATAGAAATGGGAAAAGCCCCAGCTTTAAAGAACTTGATAATCAAATAACTTAATTTTGTAAAAATAAATGAACAAATGCTACAAAATAAATGAACAAAAATGCTTGGGACCACACTCTCCCTCGAGGAATCACTTTAATGTATTTTAATGAGTACATTGTCATATTTGAGGTATTTGCAATTGCTTTATGAAGTACATAGACTGAAGACTCAGCTTGTTGATTGCTATTGTTATGTAATATATGAAAAGTACTGATTGGTTGATTTAAAAATTTTAACTACTAAAGAGTGTATATTTTAATTATTTTGATATTTTTAACTCATTCTTTCACGTGCAAGTAGAAATGAAGTTTTTAAGCTATAAATGTTGATAACTAGGATGATAGAACGAGACTACGCTCATAACCCTTTGTCAATTTGCTTTCTAGATAATTAAGTTCAAGAATGTATCTATAAAGTTTAGCTTTCCTTCGGTTTATTTAATCCAATTGTCTTCGAAATAATCTAACATCATTTCTAGTTGCCTCTAGTTCTTTCTTTAGCTGCACCTCTTCAACACGAACTACTTTATTGTCCATTTTGTAGATCCTGCAAAGTGAGATTCAGGAAAACAAGAAAAACTTATTACTCACGCATCATTATGTTTAGAGCATCACTATATAAAGATAATAAACGAGAAATGGAAAAACAATTGATATCTAGTAAATCTCTTAAATTTAATGAACAAACCTAACAATGGTTTGTTACTTTAAGACGATTTCTCAAGAGTCTTTTAGGCTTATCTACAACTTTCCCCAACTCCAAGATTTTCCACTGCTGTTGAATCCTTGATTTCACATCAGCTTCAGAGCTAGGTCTTTATTTGGCATCTTGAATTTCCTTAAGAATTCACCTGTCGTCGAAATTATTGCATCCACGTTGCATGCATAGGCACAAGCTCTTAATGTATGTCTACTTATCCATCTGCCCCTCAAGTCTCCTTCAATCTCATTCGAAGAATAGATAACAGAACCGCTTATTGGGTAACAAAATTTTGTATAATTGGCAATCTATCCCAGGATTGGTGCTCCAATGTACCACCCGAATTGTCTAATATTAGGCTTTCTAATTTTGTACAAGCCGACATCAACCAACCTTTTGTAACTATTGTTCTATTTATGAATTTCATCATTTTGACCATAGAAGTGTACAAGAGCCCCATGTGTTTTTGTAAAGTTGCATAATATTTCATTTGGTTTTCAAAGTGCATGACACCCCTGTGATTTATGAAACTAAACACAATAACCTCTTTAAAAGTGCACGGTACCTCCTGTGGTTTCTGAAACTAAGTACAATAGTCCTATATGTGGTTTTAAAAGTGCACGGTATCCTCTGGAAAGTGAAAATTAAATTAAAAAATATAATTAGCAATCAAAATTAGTATAACTAGAGATATTAATGACATAATTTAATCTTACACGTTCATTTTGCTCCCGTAATGCTCCATGGCTATGCAGAGCTTTCTATAGAAACTGAATTTTTTTCCTTGTGTGATCAACAATCTCTCTAGTGAATCCATAGCAATATCGTATATAGTTTACCGTGGGAAATAAGTAATCTTGATCCCACTATACGGACAAACCCGTACCAAACAATATTAGATACCATTCTACATAGTGATTCTTAAAAGGTAATACTTTATGTCACTTGAATAATGTTTCACCGTTTTATATTCTAAGAATTACTATAATTTTAAATGTGAAACACCCTCTTATAATAAGAACTTTTAATTATAGAGGAGGTTGAAACATCATTCGGGTGGAATATAACATTCCTCCTACTAACAAAAATAACCTATGCGTAAATTGGTTCATATATATAGAAATAAATTAATTGAGCCACGAATACTGAAGTACTAATATAGACCATCTCCAATAGATTCTCCAAATCCTCTATATTTAGGAAAGCTATTGGTACTAAATTGGTCCAACAACTCCCCTATCCAATCTTCATGTTTTAGGGGAGCTTAAATTTGAAATTCAGATCCTACAAACATGGGAAAGTAGATTTGATCCCCCATCCCATCCCACATATCATTCAACGGTCAAATGACCCTAAAAAATTAGGGTAGTTGTTGGAGTGAAATTGAAATATATATTTTTTTAAATAAGTGATTAGTTAAAAATAGGAGAACTATTGAAGTGAGATTGAGATGAGGGATCGGTAAATGTAGGGAAATATTTCAAAATTTTTAAATGTGTAAAAAATAAAAATAAAAATAGGAGAGCTATTGGAGATGGCGTTATACTATAATTGACTCATACTTTGACCCAAAAAAAGAAAAAAGACTCATACCTATGTTATCCTAGTTTATAAGAAAAAGTTGAATTACCTTAATTCGATTTTCCAAGCGTATGTTTGCTAATTACTAGATTAAACAGGTATAATTATATATAAATTCATGTGAAATGTTTGGACCGTTCTACCTAATAGTTTAAGGTGAATCAAATGTTCCTAGAATTATGTTTAATAAAAGAGGTAAAAATTTTAAGGAGCTACTAAATTATGCCTTTTTTCTAACATATTTATAAGTTGGTTATTCGCAGTTTGTCAAAGCACGTCTTCGAGTCTTTTCATACAATTACCTCGTAGGTTGAAGAAGAAGAACGCTCAAAGACTACCTACTCGAACTTAGGTTTTGTTTGACCTAGTTTTTTGACCTAGTTCCCATTATATCATAACTGAACTTCAGCACTCAATAGTCAAACGGACTTGGCTTGTCTACAATTCACAATACTCCTTCTGATCAATGCCATATGTCACTACATCTCATATGCGGACCACATTAATTTTGCTAAATTAACTTTCCAATCATGGTTAGAAAGTATTAAATATCAAATCTAAACTACCATGTTTAATTAGCAAATAAATATGGAACCATAAGACATTTTTTTTAAAAACAAAAGAAATAGAAAACAACACACATGCTTCAATACAAATAATATTTTACTATTTAATGAAATTGATATAAAAAAAATTTATGAATAATATTTTACTATTTAATTTATTAGACATTGTGTTTTTTTTTTTTTTTACTATCTTTAGTATCTTGCTCTCTCAAATTTCTACTCTGACGTTCTATAAAGTTGTTGACGTTCTATAAAGTTGTAGGACTTGCAAATTACCTCCCAAAGCCATTAAATTTTAAGATAATCAGAAATAAAACTACTAACTCTGCACCATCAATATGAATTTTTTTTGGGGTCATAATCGATATGAGATTTGCTCAAACAAATATCATATGACTTCTTTTTTTAAAAAAAAGAAAGAAAAAAGAAATCGTGTGACTTAGAAAAAAAATTTAATGGCTTCATTTCTTTTTTTTTTGTCCAACTTCTATATCATTTTCTAAACTAATACTTCAAGCGCTTTCAGAAAATGTAATTCTTGGAGGACAAAAAAATAAATGGGGCATTTTCTTGCATTCTTTTTCTTTTGTTTATACATCTTATATATTGCTTATACAACATATATTGTATCGTTTTCTTACATCTTATATATTCTCTATGCACGTGGCTCTTGCATTTATCGTTTTCTTGCATTTTTTCTTTCTTTTATTTTTTATGTGTGTTGTTTTCTGTTTCATTTTTTTTCTTTTTTAAAATAATATGCTTCCATATTTATTTACTAATTAAATATGGTAGTTTAGATTTGGTATAATGCTTTCTAACCATGGTTGGAAAGCTAGTTTAGCAAAATTAATGTAATCCATAGATGAGATTTAGTGACATGTGACATTAATTCAGAGGAGTATTGTATAAAATTATAGAGAATGGAATTGTAGAACAGCCAAGTCCTAATCAAACGGTTAAATTAAATATCAAACAGAGCTGAATAGAGGAGGGGCTCTTCGACGCTATCCTCTGTGTCACGAGATTTGTATTGCTCCCACGCCCAATAATAAATGAGATGACGTATCTTTTGGGAATCTCTCTGTTCTTTAGTTAAGAGTCTTTTCGCCATCAGATTTAGCAATATAACACCAAATGCAAACACATCTGTCTTCTTTGTCCATTCACCTGTCAGGAGATGACCGAGAGCTATTAGGAAAGATAGCACTATAAATTCATGACACACTTCTTGAGTTATGAAATGTATATTTATCTCAACTCCCTATACTATTATGCCATTTAAAATCTACCCATACTTGTATGTCTTTTACCTAATCTTCTGCTTAACAAAATCTCTCCTACTGCACATGCCACAACCTTGTTTACTCCAAATGCACGAACTAACAAGTAACAATAATGATCTTACCATATCACGATGTAAATTTATGTGAATTTATTTTTAGATTGAAAAACCGATTTAGTTCTTATTGAATTTCTTTTTTTTATTTTATAAAAATACTAAATTATATGATTTTATCTCACTAGATGAAAATTTCGAATCTGTCCCTACCAATATCCTTGTGTTTCAACCACTTCGGTAGATAGAGGGGATCGAAAAGCTCAAAACCCAACATGGTGGAGACCGTATTTAATTTGGATGAGTCATATTGATCACTTTGAATATATCCACTTTTCATGCACTTATTCGCCTTTTTTTTTTCTTTCTATTTCGTTTGTTATAAAGAAGTACATTTTGGCTATTGAAAGTTGAGATTTTCGCCCAAATAATACTTTTTTCCAAACTTGGTTACCAACCTAACACTTCTAAAATTAATTCTTGCATAATCTCTTTCTACCAAATATTTGAGAAAACTCTAAATTATGTATCATAGCGATGAAAATATTTTCATGGATCGTGCCAAAACATAGACGAGTAGCAATAAAGGGTAAAGAACAAAAATAAACTACTAAAATCAGTTTTACAAAGCTATGGAAACGAGTCACAGCAGGGCCTTTGGTCTAATGGTATGCTTTTCGCTGTGAATGCAAGAGATTCTGAGATTAATTATCGTGAACAATATCATTGATGTATCGTACGGTTTAAACCTCTCTAAAAACGAATTTATATGAGTTTCAAGATTTAGTAATTAAAATAACATGGCCGAAAATTCTAAAATTTGTAATATTTTAACTCGATTACTCTGCAATGAATAATATTTGTTTAGCATTTTTTCAGTCGGTAAACGTGACTGATCGAAGCAATACTCAGCAGAGAATAGTATTTGTTTATCGTCAATAAGCATTAGGCCATCCGAGAATTGCATTTGAAAAATTATGTTACAATAACAAGGAAAATGAACAATCGAAGTGTACAGGAGAGTGAATGTGGGTCTAACCCGTGCGTAGAGCTCACACGGTTGAACACATCCGACTATTATTTTTTAGCACAATCGCAATAGCAATTAATTATAAGGTCACCCGGAGATTGCTACACCTCTTAGATTTGATTATAACTTTGATTGTGGTCACGATCAGATTTGATAACTGTGATTGTGATCACCACAACTAAATTGGACAGATCTCAGTATCTGTCATGGTTTTATATGTAGAAAATAAAGTTTCATCTTCTCCAAACCAAGGCATGACTACTCGGTAGAACTTGTAAGCATTACTAAAAAAAACTCCCTCTTTTTTAGCTCGTTGTGACTAGTGGTATCATTCTCATACTCAACCGGCAACCAAGAGGAAGGGGAAAGTGCAAATTTTCAAAGAGATGATAAATTATTAAGGGTTTGTCCCTCTCTTTGTCTCATGATACAAAATATATCATCCGAAACAAGTTAAAAAGATAACTACGCCAATCATGCCGAGGTCACTGTCCTGCAATTTCTTTCTGGTTGTACTCTTGATAACCACAGTGATAACATGCCCATGTTGTGCTATGCTCTGCAATTTCCTTGGTTCTTTCCTTTATCTTTCTTCTGATACACCCAAACAGGGTAATTGGAGGTGATGGACTGCCACGAGGATGCTGCTATATATGTATGCTCTACAACCACGCCTATGCTGCTATCTTCTTTAATGGCTTCATTAAACGACTGTCATCAAAAGGAAATGAAACAATAACAAGTGGTTGATGTATTTTATTGTTGTAATAGAAGGTGATTTTGACCAAAAAAAAAAGAAACCGTGACTTCTTATCGAAAGAATGTCGAATGTCTAGATTATCGTTAGATTGGATTTCAAACTTGTCGTCTACATTATATTTCTTTTGGGTGATGACCATCCCTGCTTAGGAATTGGTTAGTATATTTTGGTCAAAATCCCGTAAGGTGAGAGTCTAAATTCATAAACTGATACAAGTCAAAAGAAATACTATTATACTATAACTCCGCAATTTTTTTAAAAAATTCTCTTTTGCAACCCAATCACACAGTTGGTCGAGTGACGAATTAACACCACTTTACCATGAGAAATGGCAGCCAAAAGAGCAATTATAATATTTATCACCGTTGATAAACAACTTTGATTGAGTTTACACATAAAAGAATAAGAAAGAGAAAAAGGTACTTAGGAAAGTGTTCTAAAAACGCTTAAATTTAGTATGGCATATTGAGAGCCTAGAATTTGAACTATGGCAGAACTTTTATTAGAGTACCAACCATCAAGTTTTTTATAATGCTACTTTTTCATAAGCAAATATTTTAAATCCATGGCATCATATTCTTACATAATTATTGCAATTATTACACTATCTAAACTCAGAGGAGTCCTCAAATTATCCCTAACCTCAAAGTCCTTAGACTAATTTTTCGGATCTCGTAACATATATCCACCGATGTTAAGGCCTCTCATATGGGTCGACCACACCCTCACACAGAGTTGTGTGACATCAGTATGAAAATCTATGAATCTTAATAACTTCAAAGCAGCAGAGCAAAGGATAGTAATGTTGTCAAAGATCTTTGGTAGTTGCAATGTTTGTGAAAGATTTCAAGTTCGAGTCTTGCTAACTACATCTTTATATATGTATAACTTTAGACTTCTTTTAAATAAAATAAACAAAAAAAGAATAGTAATGATACCTCTCAACATCCGTTTACCAAAGCCGTGAGAGAGAGACTGAGGGAGAAGGCGTGAAAGAGGGCAGAAAATAGTGACGTTGCCTTTCGACGACAGTCGTTTAACCAAGCGATTAAAGAAGCTAGCAGCATAATCGTGGTTGCAGCAGCATCCACGTGGTAGTTCATCACCTCCAATTACCCTGTTTGGGTGTATCAGAAAAAACATAAAGCAAAGGATCAAGGAAATTGCAGAGCACAGCACGGCACGGCACGGCACATTGTTATCGCCGTGGTTATTAAGAGTACGACCAGGAATAAATTGCAGGACAGCGACCTCGGCATGATTGGCATAGTTATCTTTTTAACTTGTTTTGGATGATATATTTTGTATCGTCAGAGAAAGAGAGGGAGAAAAATCTAAGTACGAACAAGATCAAATTATGAAGAAAAATACTTCCATCAATTCGAATTGATTATCTCGACGTATACTCCCAATTAAGAAAACTCAACTACAGCGAAAGTTTCAGGCTTCAATTGTGAGACAACTAAAGTACCAGGCTTTAATGTTATCTCATTTAAAATGAATTTCGTATTTCATCACGCATTTATCCTAACGTTAAACCACGTAGTAAATGAAGTGGTTGAAGTAGATTCCTGCCCTGTTAAATTTAAGATAAAATTCAATGCAGCTCAACCTCCTCATTTATGACCCATCAATTGCATATTTATTAATTGAAATATATAATTTTTGTATACTTATTCTAAAAGATGGAAAACTCTTTAATCCGTTCCATTAACCATTTGAAAGACGATCCATCAGTGGGGACTTTGCAAATAATTTTCCTAAATTATTAATAATTTGAGCAATTTCAAAGTCTTCAAAGACAATTAATTTATTTCAACCACACAAAAATTTAGATATCAAACTACTTTGGTTCATAGTTATAATCTAAACCCTCTCACAATATTATTAGATTGAATCTTGTATTTCTACTTCGAACAAAGTACAAACAACATGTTTGGTATTTTTACGTTAAATAAAACATTTTTGTATCATGAAAGTTGCAACAAAAAAAATTTAATATGAATTACTATTTCTCTTCTTTATTATATTTTTATCTCTTTATTTTCTATTATTGTCATTGTCTTTCTCATCTTTTCATGTTTGAAACATGATCCCCTGCTGACGCTTGTCAAGGGCACAAAAGGTTGGAAAAGTGTTTTGGATTGAACTCTATTTTTTTAGGTTTTTAAAAAATGAATGGTCAAGATGTCTTATTATAATGTGGATGATTTTGATTTTTCTCTCATAATATTATGAGATGAAAGTTAATATAAGAGGATCCGAATCCTAATTGGATAGCCACCCAAAGCCATTAGATCTTATCCTCATCCTCGTAAAGATTGAAAATTAGTCTCCACCTAATGCCTACTTCCAATTTTTCACTCCAATACCTGTTTCGTTTAGGATCAGAGCAGGGTGAATATTGACAAATGCATCCCCATTACCATTCTTATATTTGTTGCCATCCCCATTATTTTTCTCTTCTTAACATGGGCGTTTTATATTATCTTGTTGGCAAACAAAAGGAGAATGGGAAAATCTTCTTTGACCATTTCAATTCCAAATATTATCTAGGTTTTTTAAAACATTCAGACCATAAAAAAGATTCAAATTAAGCTCTTATCTCACTATATGTATTAAACGATACCATTCATTTCTATTGAGAACTAACTCTTTAGGTAAGCTCTATATATGCAAATAATAATTTAATGTTGTTCGTACTTGGATTTTTCTCCCTCTGTTTCTCTCATGATACAAAATATATCATCCGAAATAAGTTAAAAAGATAACTATGCCAACCATGTCGAGGTCGCTGTCCTGCAATTTCTTCCTGGTCGTACTCTTAATAACCACTGCGGTAATATGCCCATGTTGTTTCCTTGGTCATTTCCTTTATCTTTCTTTTGATACCCAAACAGGGTAATTGGAGGTGATGGACTGCCATGAGGATGTTGCTACATATTCTCTTCTACCACGCCTATGTTGCTATCTTCTTTAATTGCTTCGTTAAACGACTATCATCGAAAGGAAATGAAACTATAACAATTGGTTGATGTGTTAAAACTACGAATTAAGATTGTTGGATACAAAATCCGCCGAGCCAACTTAATCGCTTGTACAACGCCTGTCCAAGTAGAGAACCTGCTCAAGCAAAGAAAAGAAACAACAGAGATTATTTCCCATGTTTTTCCTTGGGCGAGAGAATTAGTTATTTGGCTCGTGAATTATCCAACAAACAATGAATTTAGAAATTGGAATGAATTAATTACCTCTCACTTACTTTACTTATGCTATTTATAGTAATGTTGGATGCCTTTTTGGCGTGGTCCTCATTTGTCCTTGTATATCATTTTTGTGATAAGTGTCTTGCAATGATTGTTTCTTTTGTCATCATGGGCCTTGGGCTAATTTAACACTTGGGCTATTTTTTATATTCATATCAAAGATTAACATAAGAAGATAAAACAATGAAAGATAATTTTTAAGATTCAAGCATGCAAATATGCATGTCTGCAAGCAACCAATTGCATAATTGCTTTTGCTGACGAGAACATTAATTTGCATGCCAGAAGATTGTCTTTTGCGATATCATCATTGATGGCAAGCAACAACACCACACCATTTTAAAGCACCAACGCCAGCTTCCATTGCTCTAATCACATAAACATATAATCTCTTTTTTGTGTTTCTCTCTCTTTTCCTTTTCTGTTTAGTAAATATTTCAAGATCACCAGGTGAGACTAAATTTGTTGCCAGTATTTGGTACTAAGATGTTCATCCAGATATATATTTTTTTCATTTATTAATGATGATGAGTATTTACTTTGAATTTGCCATTATAGCGAAAAGACCATAACTTTGTTAGTCATCCATTATTGTAATTTTGTCTATTTTGGTCCTGTTCTTGCTCGTAATTTACAGTGCTCTTTTGTTCGATGGTATCTCTCAAGTTGTGATGTTTTTAATAGGGCATCTTTGTCCTAACTTTGGGGGTGTTATGTTAGTCGACTTCCTTTGTTCCTTTTTTTTTTCAGTAGCGTGGCAAACACTCTAGACACCTTTGCATCGGTATTTTCTTTTTATCTTTTTAAATTTAGTTAATAAAATATTTAATTTTAGTATGTTTTTGATATATTTGTTTAATTTGTTTTTTGGTATAAGCTTCTATTTGAATATAAACCCCTAAAATTACTTTATTTAATTTTAGCATGTTTTTTAGTATCTGATTTTTGTTTTCTTGTTGTTGATGCTATGGAGTGTTGTGTGTGTTGGGATCGATAGAGGGACATAATGGGATACACATGGGGAGAAAAAAATAGTTCAAGTGAAGTGATGGGTGTAGTGGCTTTGTTGACCGAAAAGGGAGAAAGATGGAAGAAGGTGGTGGATGTCGAGTGGTGTTAGAGTAAAGAAGGAAAAGGGATGTCGGTTTGATGGAGTAAAGACGGAAAGAAATGGTAGTGGTGGGTATTGTGGTAAAAGGGGGAAGATGTGGTGAAAATGGTAGAGGAAGAGTGGTGGGTTTGTTGGCCATGATGAGGGAAGAAATGCAATTTGTAAAACCTTTTGGGTTGTTTTTTTATATATTATAGGACTCAAACCACCCAAAAATTTCCCTATTTTGTCCCCTATCAATTCTAAAAACGAACTGGGCTGTGACCCAAACGCCAAATGGGTTTTGTGTTGTTTTTTCCTTTTCTTAGCTTTTTGATTTAGGCTTTGTACTATTTTTTCCGTGGGCGAACTACACCCAATCCAGAAAATATTGAAAATTAATCTCCACCAAATGCCTATTTCCAATTTTTCATTCCAATACACGTTTCGTTTAGGATCAGAGCAGAGTGAATATTGACAAATCCATCCCCATTACCATTCTTATATTTGTTGCCATCCCCATTATTTTTCTCTTCTTAATATGGGTGTTTTATATTATCTTGTTTACAAACAAAAGGAGACTGGGCAAATCTTCTTTGACCATTTCAATTCCAAATAGTATTTAGGTTTTTGAAAAAATTCAGACCATCAAAAGGATTCAAATTAAGCCCTTATCTCACTATATGTATTAAACGATACCATTCATTTCTATTGAGAACTAACTCTTTAGGTAAGCTCTATATATGCAAATAATAATTTAATGTTGTTCGTACTTGGATTTTTCTCCCTCTCTTTCTCTCATGATACAAAATATATCATCCGAAACAACTTAAAAAGATAACTACGCCAACCATGCCGAGGTCGCTGTCCTGCAATTTTTTCCTGGTTGTACTCTTAATAACCACTGCAATAACAGGCCCATGTTGTGTTGTGCTCTGCAATTTCTTTGGTCCTTTCCTTTATCTTTCTTCTGATATACCCAAACAGGGTAATTGGAGGTGATGGACTGCCACTAGAATGCTGCTATGTATGCTCTACAACCACGCCTATGCTACTATCTTCTTTAATGGCTTTGTTAAACGACTGTCATCAAAAGGAAATGAAACAATAACAATTGGTTGACGTGTTAAAACTACGAATTAAGATTGTTGGATACAAAATCCGTCGAGCCGACTTAATCGCTTGTACAACGCCTGTCCGAGCAGAGGACCTGTGCAAGAAAAGAAAAGAAACAACGGGGGTTATTTCCCGCGTTTCTCCTCAGGCGAGAGAATTAGTAATTTGGCTTGGGAATTATCGAACAAAAAATGAATTTAGAAATTGGAATGAATTAATTACCTCCCACTTACTTTCCTTGTGTTATTTATAGTAATGTTGAATGCCTTTTTGAGGTGGTCCCCATTTGTCCTTGTATATCATTTTCATGACAAGTGTCTTGCAATGATTGTTTCTTTTGTCATCATGGGCCTTGGGCTAATTTAACACTTGGGTCATTTTCTATATTCATATCAAAGATTAACATAAGAAGATGAAACAATGTAATAGACTTTCTAAGATTCAAGCGTGCAAATATGTATGTCTGCACGCAACCAATTGCAGAATTGCTTTTGTTGATGAGAACATTAATTTACATGCCAGAAGATCATCTTTTGCGATATCATCACTGATGGCAAGCAACAACACCACACCATTTTAAAGCACCAACGCCAGCTTCCATTACTCTCATAATCCTTTTTTTGTGTTTCTCTATCTTTTTCTTTTCTGTTCAGTAAATATTTCAAGATCACCAGGTGAGGCTAAATTTGTTGCCAGTATTTGGTACTAAGATGTTCAACCAGATACACATTTTTTTTTCATTTATTAATGATGATGAGTATTTACCTTGAATTTGCCATTATAACGAAAAGACAATAACTTTGTTAATAATCCATTATTGTAATTTTGTCTATCCCGGTCCTGTTTTTGCTCGCAATTTACAGAGTTATTTTGTTCTATGGTGTCTCTCAAGTTGTGATGTTTTTAATAGGGCATCTTTGTTCTAACTTTGGGGGTGTTTTGTTAGTGGACTTACGTTGTTCCTTTTTTTTTCTTTTTTTTTTCAGTAGCATGGCAAACACTCCAGAAACCTTTGTACCGGTATTCTCTTTTCATCTTTTTAAATTTAGTTTAAAAAATATTTAATTTTAGCATTTTTATATATATATGTTTAATTTGTTTTTTGGTATGAGCTTTTACTTGAATATAAACCCCTAAAATTAATTTATTTAATTTTAGCATGTTTTTTAGTATCTGATTTTTGTTTTCTTGTTGTTAATGCTATGGAGTGTTGTGTATGTTGGGATCAATAGAGGGAAAAAATGGGATACACATGGGGAGAAAAAAATGGTTCAAGTGAAGTGATGGGTGTGGTGATTTTGTTCACCAAAGAGGGAGAAAAATGGAAGAAGGTGGTGGATGTCGGGTGGTGTTAGAGTGAAGAAGGAAAATGGAGGTGGGTTTGTTGGCCACGATGAAGGAAGAAATACAATTTGTAAAACCTTTTGGGTTGTTTTTTAAATATTATAGGACTCAAACCACCCAAGAATTTCCTTATTTTGTCCTCCATCAATTCTGAAAACGAACTAGGCTGTGACCCAAACGCCAAATGGGTTTTGTACTATGTTTTCCTTTTCTTAGCCTTTTGATTTGGGTTTTGTACTATTTTTTCCCAGGGCGGACTACACCTATTCCAAAAAAGATTGAAAATTAATCTCCACCTAATGCCTATTTCTAATTTTTCGCTTGAATACTCGTTTCGTTTAGGATCAGAGTAGGGTGAATATTGACAAATCTATCCCCATTACCATTCTTATATTTGTTGCCATCCCCATTATTTTTCTTTTCTTAATATGGGCGTTTTATATTATCTTGTTTTCAAACAAAAAGAGAATGGGCAAATCTTCTTTGACCATTTCAATTCCAAATAGTATCTAGGTTTTTGAAAAAATTCAGACCATAAAAAAGATTCAAATTAAGCCCTTATCTCACTATATATATTAAACGATGCCATTCATTTCTATTGAGAACTAACTCTTTAGGTAAGCTCTATATATGCAAATAATAATTTAATGTTGTTCGTACTTGGATTTTTCTCCCTATCTTTCTCTCATGATACAAAATATATCATCCGAAACAACTTAAAAAGATAACTACGCCAACCATGCCGAGGTCGCTGTCCTGCAATTTTTTCCTGGTTGTACTCTTAATAACCACTGTGATAACAGGCCCATGTTGTGTTGTGCTTTGCAATTTCCTTGGTCATTTCCTTTATCTTTCTTATGATACACCCAAACAGGGTAATTGGAGGTGATGGACTGCCACGAGCATGCTGCTATGTATGCACTACAAACACGCCTATGTTGCTATCTTCTTTAATGGCTTCGTTAAACGACTGTCATTGAAAGGAAATGAAACAATAACAATTGGTTGATGTGTTAAAACTACGAATTAAGATTGTTGGATACAAAAGTCGTCGAGTCGACTTAATCGCTTGTACAACACCTATCCGAGCAGAGGACCTGCACAAGTAAAGAAAAGAAACAACGGGGGTTATTTCCCACGTTTCTCCTTGGGCGAGAGAATTAGTAATTTAGCTTGGGAATTATCAACGAACAATGAATTTTTGAGAACTTGGGTATGCAATTATATATGTTTGCATAGAAACTAATTGCTTTTGCCACGATCCTTATCAGACGACTGACAATTATCTTCCCCTTGCTTACTTTAGATGTTATCAGAGGAAATCTCTTGAGATCTGAGAACATTGATGACATCTTCTGAGGTTACTTTGTCATGCAAAGATGATAGCTGAAATGTCCTATTATAGAAATGGGAAAAGCCCAGCTTTAAAGAACTTGATAATCAAATAACTTTATTTTGTACAAATAAATGAACAAATGCTACAAAATAAATGAACAAATGCTTGGGACTACACTCTCTTTCGAGGAGTCACTTTAATGTATTTTAATGAAGGGTAAATGTCATAAATAGTCCATTATCTTTGGTCTAATTGACACTTCCATCCATTATATTTCTAAATGAACCTTTATTCCATTATGTTTAACATTATTGACGCCATTAGTCCAACTCGTATTTTCTGTCTAATTTTTAACGTTAAAATCACGTGGCAGGTATTTTTAATGCATGATGCAGATGTGTTAGATATGTCCAAGTAGCAGTTTCAAGAGCAGCCATGTGCGTGTCACATGCGTGCCACGTGCGAGCCACGTGCGCGCAATATGCGCATCACGTACGTGCCATGTGATTTTAACGTGAAAAACTAGACAAAAAAGATGAGTTGGACTAACGGTATCAATAACGTTAAACATAATGGACTAAAAGGTTCATTTAGAAAGATAATGGATAAAAGTGTCAATTAGACCAAAGATAATGGACTATTTTTGACCTGTACCCTTTAATGAATACATTGCCATATCTAAGGTATTTGCAATTGCTTTATGGAGTACATAGACTGAAGACTCAGCTTGTTGATTGCTATTGTTATGTAATATATGACAAGTGATTGGTATTTTTTTTTTTGGTAAAAAGAGGGGTTCTTTTCTCTGGGTGTTTTATTAATATCAAAAGGAATGTATAAAAGTGGAGAGGGACATGAAGCCGAAACCTCCACGGGAATTGGGGTACTTACCTACCCCAAAAGTCCAACTAATCTAAAAGGAACACAAGTCGTTCCTTTTTACAAGAGCCTAGACAAAAGATTAAGATGTATCATAAATGCAACGTAAAAACTACTAAATATTGCTATTGTTATGTATCATATGACAAGTGTTTGGTTGATTTAAAACTTTTTACTACTAAAAAGTGTATATTTTAATTGGTTTGATATTTTTAACTCATTATTTCACGTGCAAGTAGAAATGAAGTTTTTAAGCTATAAACGTTGATAACTAGGATGATAGAACAAGACTTGAACAATGACCATTATCTTAGCAGAGACATGATCATTAATTTATTATGACAGAAAACTGGCAATAATGCTCATAACCCCTTGTCAATTTGCTTTCTAGCTAATTAAGTTAAAGAATGTATCCATAAAGTTTAGCTTTCCTTCGGTTTATTGAATCCAATTGTCTTCGAAATAATCTAACATCGTTTCTAGCTGCCTTTAGTTCTTTATTCAACTGCTCTTCTTCAGTACGAACTACTTTATTGTCCATTTTGTAGATCCTGCAAAGTGAGCTTCAGGAAAACAAGAAAAATTTATTACTCACGCATCATTATAATTAGAGCGTCACTATATAAAGATGATAAACGAGTAATGAAAAAATATTTGATATCTTGTAAATCTCTTAAATTTAATGAACAAACCTAACAACGGTTTCTTACTTTAAGACAATTTCTCAAGAGTCTTTTAGGCTCATCTGCAACTTTCCCCAAGTCTTAGATTTTCCACTGCTGTTGAATCCTTGGTTTCACATCATCTTCAGAGCTAGGCCTTTATTTGGCATATTGAATTTCCTTAAGAATCCGCCTGGACCGCTTGTCGTCGAAATTATTGCATCCACGTTGCATGCGTAGGCATAAGCTCTTAATGTATGTCTGTTTATCCGCCTGACCCTCAAGTCTCATTTAATCTCGTTCGAAGAACGGAGAACAAAACCGCTTATTGGGTAACAAAATCTTGTATAACTGACAATCTATCACAGGATTGCTGCTTCAATGTACCACCCGAATTGTCTAATATTATGCTTTCTGATTTTGTACAAGCCGACATTGATTAACCTTTCGTAACTATTGTTCTATTTATGAATTTCATCATTTTGACCAAAGAAGTGTTGGGTGGTGGTATAGCGGAATGATCGGGGTCAAACAGTATCACGCAGCTAAAATAAGATTGAGAACAGTGAATAATTGAAACACCAGATTTACGTGAAAACCCCCCAAACAAATTGAGGGAAAAACCACGGGCAATAATATGAGGTTTTCACTATGATGTGGGGTATTACATCACTTTCTTTATAATATAAGGAGAGAACTCTTACACTCTCTTTTGTTATAGGAGAAACTAGCTCGCCTCATCTCTAATATAAGGATAGAACAATTATACTCTCTCTTACAATATGAGAAACTCACTCTCACTCATAAAATAAGAACAACAAGGAAGGAGGAGAAACCCTCAAGAGAAACCTATCATTATTCTCTCTGAGCCTTAGGACGAACATATATTTATTCTCTTTGAGTCTGGGATCAAACTCTCTATAGCTCAGAAGAAACCTTTATTTTTCCGTATGAGTTTGGGACTACTCTCTCTATCTCTTAGGAGGAGCCTACATTTTTCCCATCTAAGTTTAGAATGTTCCTCTCTGATCAAAGAAGATTACTTGATGAGAGGGACTCACACTAATCCCTCTATTTTGATCTCATCCATCTATTTCTCTCTCGAATTGGGATGCCAAAGCTTGAGGAATGAGGCTTTTATTTATAGGTTTATTCCTATGCAAAATCCGAAACTCCACATGCAAAGTTCTTCCTCGCGCAGTGTACAACATACTTAAAATGCATGCACCGCCTGTTCAATTTCTACTTGCGCTGTTCTTTGGCTGAATTCTCTTTCATGCTGCCTTTTTCTTTCTTTTCATCGTTCTTTGTCTGCTGCTTTTGCATGCTTGTCGAAATTTAGTGCATCAATATAGCTAAGTAAGATCACTTTTGTAAAGTGACTTTGCCTATCATCTCCATATTTGTTTCTTTTTGACTTTGCCTATCATCTCCATATTTGTTTCTTTTTGACCTCACCACAAGTGAGTCTACAACTCACATTCTCCCACTTAAACTCACTTTTGGTGAACTTTGAAATCTCTCCAGTTTTACCAATCTCATGTTGCTTATGTCTTTGCTAGGCCACAAGATATTCTACTTCACCACGTAATGCAACACTTGAGGTACATTTACCTCATGATCATTTCTTTATCTCAGGATCCCCTTAAACAACTCCATGCTCTCCACCATACCTCACCATGTTCCAACGGACCCTTCTAACTACAACATCTAGTCTCGTACATACCACGACGAACATTAGACCTCCCACTGTCGATGCACACTATACTCAAGACTTTACCATCCTCACCGCTTCTTTGCTAGGACATATACCTGAGGATAACTGTCAGGATATGGGGTCAGGTTTTCCTTACAATCTTTGCATGTTGAAGCATTGCAAGATTTCGTGAAAGTAACTCTTCTAGAAATCCACTCTTTCTTGACTTTTCTGTCTCGGTAAATTGCATCCGCGAAATCTTGTTTACTGGTCCTCCATCCTTCATTTCAAACTTCCCAGCCAACTATGCCTTCGATTATTGGATTCGATCTTTGCTGGGGCCTGCTACCAGCATGTCGTTCCCGTAAAACAACACCATAACTATTTCCAAACCTATTGTAATACCCACAATGGTTTGTACTGTCTGTTGTACCCGAGGCTAATAAAGGAATCAAATCTCTTGTACTAACACATTTGCATGCCTATTTCAAACAGTACAGAGATTTGGTAAACCCTACAAACCAAGCTTCTTTTTCTATACATCCCTCTAGTAGGAGCATACAAACCTTTTCTTCAACCTAACCATGAAGAACAATTATCTTTACATCTAATTGTTATAGATGTAAACCCAGCACATATAACCAACACTACTCAATAGGATAACAAGACTTCATTAGAGTCAATACCTTTTTTCTGAGCGTATGCTTTCACCACCAGTCTTGCACATTTTCTTCATCTAGCCATTTCCATCTGATCTTGTAGACCGATTTATTACCAACGGCTTTCCTTTTGAGTGGTAGTGGAACAAATCTCTTTATTCAATTTCTATGAAGAACTTCAATTTTCTTTCTGCATTATTGTCATCTGCAGAACACCAAGGGTACTTATTTTATATGGAAAGTTAATGACTTTCCGTCTTCCACTAGAAAACAATATGCAACATCGCTTGCCATAACAATGTCAGGTTTTTTTAGCCTCAACCTCATCTGGTCCTTGTTCTTTATGCTCCGGTGCAACTTTAGAAGAAATATCTCCTTGTTTTAACTTGCAGTAGTCTCCTTCGAAGTGCTGTCATTGTCACTTTACAGACTGTCCCTTGCAAATATCACACCCCTGCTGATGATAACCGTGTGGATAGTGGGAACCCACAGGTGATACCCCAAAACATCATCAACATATCCCAAGAACTTGTATTTATTGGATTCTAGTTTTACCCGCATTTTGTAGTCTTCTACTGGAAACATATCTGGCTCGATCTTAATTAGGTACGCCTACAATCTCCAGGTGTAACCATAAAAAAATGATGCATAATATTATTTCCACTCCTAGGGATAAAACCGGCTATTCCCATTCATCAAGTCCAAATTTCTTCAGGCAATAGATCTACCATTCCAATCTATGTTGCTTACTAATAACACGGTGCTCACACCATTAGAGCCCGAGCAAGAGATTACGTTCCAAGAGAATCTCAAAACCTCGTTCCAATATGTGCCTCATATGTCACATTATCGTTGATTCTTCTTGACTGCCTGATGCAACTAATGCATCTGCATCCCCCAACATATATTTCCCCAAAGCATGTATAGATTTGTCCTGATCTCTACCTTTTCCACTACAAGCGCGACTATGACCTTCACGATCCCATTCTCCACATGGGTCTTTGAATCAAGGTCATCTTATTGTCCATCATACAATAACTTCTTTTCCAAACCCTTCACCCGATGTCCTCCTTGAATGGTACAAACTATACCATCGTACATTTTCATCTTACTGGTAATAATACCAGCGATCTCTAAGGCATAACCATCACACAAGTCCTCTACAGACAGTTTCATATGTTCACAACTGTTCTTGATAAGAGGCCATGTGCCACATCACTCCTGATCAATAATACATTTATCAGTGAGCTTATTTCTGCCGTTAGACAAAACAATTGTTGATTCGCTGTATATATACCTTTATCATCAAATGTATCCGCAACACATCCTTAAGAATTTGTTACCTCGGGAGTTGACATATCGCTAGCAATCCTTCTTGACGTTCCCTTTTCTGTCACACGACAGCATTTAAGACCTTCTCTGCTTCTTGACTTTGATCTACGATAATTGTGACTCCCACTCGAGCCACGTTCTGTTGATCTTCTTCTCACCATTGACTACACCTCTACTTATTCTGAACTTTCCAATCTGTCCTCCCTATTGTTGCGCCCAAAACCTCTTTTAAAGCAGCAGCTGCAGGATCATCGAAGACTAGATCCCCAAAAAGACCATTACTCAAGCACCTGATAGTAAGTTGACCATACGCATTTGATAGTCTTCAAAGTTTGAAGCACTGCACGTTCAAGGTCTGCTATTTCACAATCCAACACAATGAGTGAAAATTTGCATACGTTACACCGATGTAGAACTACTCATTCAAAGAGCATAAAGTATTCACTGTAAGAAGATCTTTCCGTTAAGTGGCTTGACTTTAGTCAGCACATCCCAAATTTTTTTGCTGACTCTGGCTTGACACCCTGCCAATGCTAAATCCCCATTAGCAATAGCATTGTCATCTATCTCTCTCCTCTTGTTGTCGGTCATCCTCTCTATCTGTCTCCAACTGTCACCAATCAATTTTCTTTTCTCAAGATTGTCTGTCATCTTCAATTTTCGTCAGAGAAATCATTCCCGTTGAACGTCTCATTTCTTATTTTGCCACCACGATGTTCACAACGATCTACTTCAACTTGAACCGGCTCCTACTATTTCATTGTGAATAGTAACGTATACATGAATAGTACCAAAATTGTAAACAACAATGGTGTCGTAATTGTATACGTGAATAGCACTTGACCATATACATGAATAGTACTATACCATATGTATAAATAGTAACTGTGTTAGTATCCCCGTACGTATACCAGTGACTCCGTAACCAGTGGCTCTGATACCATTGTTGGGTGGTGGCGCAGTGGAATGATTGGGGTCAAACAGTATCACGTAGCTAAAATAAGATTGAGAATAGTGAATAATTGAGACACTAGATTTACGTGAGAAACCCCCAAACAAATTAAAGAAAAAATCACGGGAATAATAAAATGATTTCACTATTTGTGGAGTATTACAACACCTTCTCTCTAATATAAGGAGAGAACCCTCACACTCTCTCTTGTTATAGGAGAAACTAGCTCACCTCATCTCTAATACAAGGAGAGAACAATTACAACTCTCTTTTACAATAGGAGAAACTCACTCTCCCTCATAAAATAAAGACAACAAGGAAGGAGGAAAAACCTATTATTATTCTCTTTGAGCCTCAGGAGGAACTTATATTTACCCTCTTTGAGTCTGGGACCAAACTCTCTATACCTCAGAAGAAACCTTCATTTTTCCCTCTGAGTTTGGGACAACTCTCTCCATCTCTTAGGAGGAACCTACAAGAAGTATACAGGAGCCCTCTGTATTTTTGTAAAGTTACACAATACCCCCTGTGATTTTCAAAGTGCACGGTATCCCCCTATGATTTCTGAAACTAAGCACAATAGTCTTATGTGATTTTAAAAGTGCACGGTACCCCTTTGTGATTTCTGAAATTAAGCACAATAACCCCTCTGTGGTTTTAAAAGTGCACGGTATCCTCTGGAAAGTGAAAATTAAATTGAAAAATATAATTAGCAATCACAATTAGTATAACTAGAGATATTAATGACGGAATTTAATCTTACACGTTCATTTTGCTCCCGTGATGCTCCATGGCTACGCAGAGATTTCTGCAAAAACTGAATTTTTTTTCTTGTGTCAACAATCACTCTTGTGAATCCATAGCAATATCGTCTCCAATATCGTATATATTTTACCGTGGTAATTAAGTAATCTCGATCCCACTATACGGATAAACCCATACGAAACAATATTAGATACCATTCTACATAGTGATTCTTAAAAGGTAATATTTTATGTTATTTGAATAATGTTTCACTGCTTTATATTCTAAGAATTCCTATAATTTTAAACGTGAAACGCCCTCTTATAATAAGAACTTTTAATTATAGGGGAGGTTGAAACATCATTCGGGTGGAATATGACATTTCTCCTACTAACAAAAATAACCTATGCGTAAACTGGTTCATAGATATAGAAATAAATTAATTGAGCCACGAATACTGAAGTACTAATATAGACCGTCTTCAATAGATTCTCCAAACCCTCAAATCCTCTATATTTAGGAAAACTATTGGTACTAAATTGTTTCAACAACTCCTCTATCCAATCTCTATGTTTTAGGGGAGCTCAAATTTGAAATTCAGATCCTACAAAGATGGGGAAATAGATTTGATCCCCCATCCCATCCCATATATCATTCAACGGTCAAATGACCTTAAAAAATTAGGAGAGCTATTGGAGTGAAATTGATATATATATATATATATATATATATATATATATATATATATATATTTTAAATAAGTGATTAATTAAAAATAGGAGAGCTACTGAAGTGAGATTGAGATGAAGGATCTGTAAATGTAGGGAAATATTTTAAATTTTTTAAATGTGTAAAAAAATAAAAATAAAAATAGGGGAGTTGTTGGATGTGGCCTTATACTGTAATTATTGACACATACTTTGACCCAAAAAAAGAAAAAAAAGACTCATATTCATGTTATCCTAATTTATAATAAAAAGTTGAAATTCCTTAATTCGATTTTCCAAGCGAATGTTTGCTAATTACTAGATTAAACAGGTATAATTATATATAAGGATAGATAAAATATTTTGAAAAATATTGAAACCTTTTCATGTGAAATGTTTGGACCATCCTACCTAATAGTTTAAGGTGAATTAAACGTTCGTAGAATTATATTTAATAAAAGAGGTAAAAATTTTAAAGAGCTACTAAATTATGCCATTCGTCTACCATATTTATAAGTTGGTTGCTCGCAGTTTGTCAAAGCACGTCTTCGAATCTTTTGCATACAATTACCTTGTAGGTTGAAGAAGAAGAACGCTCAAAGACTACCTACGCAAACCTAGGCTCTGTTTTGCCTAGTTTATTGACACTCGGAAGTCTTTATGTGAGTTTAGAAGCTAAAATTAATCTGTTTGACTCATTTTTTAAAGTGCTTTTAAGTAAAAAACTGAAGTGAAAGAAAGCTGAAAAATAAGAAGTTCCAAATTGGAGCTTTTCTAAATAAGTTTTTGCAAAACTGTTTTTACATAATACGGGAAGCTGTTTTTTTTTTCTTTCTCAAATATACCCCTTTATATTTTTTGAAGTTCAACATTGCCTAACATAAGCCAAATAGTTAATGACTTTTGTTTAACAACACTTAATTCGATTTTCCAAGCGTATGTTTGCTAATTACTAGATTAAACAAGTATAATTATATGTAAAACTGGATAAAACATTTTGAAGTTATTGAAGTTATGTTTGCTAATGTCCCCAAACTTCTGTCTTTAATTTATTGAAGTTAAAAAGGAATCATCCAGACTTCGGAATACATACCATTTAGAGTTACTATTTTTTTCAATTTGTGAATATTACAGTTGATTTTTTACAAATTGTGCGCCCAATAAAAATAAATTATCCTATATTTTCAAAATACCAAAAGATAGGCATTTCTTTTTGGACCATATGAACAACTTTCATTTAAATTTTCTTGAATAAATAGGAGGTTGTAGACGTCGATAAATAAAGATAAGTAGACCACTGCAAAAAGTTATTCTAAATTTTTTTAATTATATGAAAGGATTCAACTCCAGAACGAACATATTATACATATATATATATACATATAATGCAAATATACCATTCACAGTTTCGTTCATATCATAACAGAAACATCAGAACTTCATGGTCAACAAGTTAGAGAATACTGGACTTAGAGAACATATATATATATATATATATATATATATAAGCTAGAGAATACATGTAAAACTGAACATATATCAGTCCCAGCTCCAATTATATCATAACTGAACTTCAGCACTTAATAGTCAAACGGTTAAATTAAATATCAAACAGAGCTGAACACTAAGAGTCTTTTCGCCATCAGATTTAGCAATATAACACCAAATTAAATGCAAACACATCTGTCTTCTTTGTTCATTCACCTGTCAGGAGATGACCGAGAGATATTAGGAAAAGATAGCACTATAAATTCATGACACACTTCTTGAGTTATGAAATGTAAATCAAGCATAGGGGCGGAGCCAAAAATTTATATTGACTCCCTATACTACTATGCCTTTTAAAATCTACCCATACTTGTATGTCTTTTACCTAATCTTCTGCTTAACAAAATCTCTCCTACTGCACATGCCACAACCTTGTTTACTCCAAATGCACGAACTAACAAGTAACAACAATGATCTTACCATATCACAGCAGGGCCTTTCGTCTAATGGTATGTCTAATGGTATGCTTTTCGCTGTGAATGCGATAGATTTCGAGATTAATTCTTGTGAACAATATCATTGATGTATCGTTATACGGTTTAAACCTCCATAGAAACAAATTTATATGAGTTTCAAGATTTAGTAATGAAAATAACATGGCCGAAAATTCTGAAATTTGTATTATTTTAACTCGATTACTCTGCAAAGAATAATATTTGTTTATCATTTTTTCAGTCGGTGAACGTGACTGATCGAAGCAATACTCTGCAGAGAATAGTATTTGTTTATCGTCAATAAGCATTAGGCCATCCGAGAATTGCATTTGAAAAATTATGTTACAATAACAAGGAAAATGATTTTAAACAATCGAAGTGTACGGGAGAGTGAAAGTGAGCCTAACCCGTGCGTGGAGCTCACGCGCATGACGGTTGAACACATCCAATTATTATTTTTTAGCACAATCGCAATAGCAATTAATTATAAAGTCACCCGGAGATTGCTACACCTCTTAGATTTGATTATAACTTTGATTGTGATCACGATCAGATTTGATAAATGTGATTGTGATCACCACAACTAAATTGGACAGATCTCAGTATCTGTCACGGTTTTATATGTAGAAAATAAAGTTTCATCTTGGTTGCTACTCGGTAGAACTTGTAAGCATTACTAAAAAAAGTATGAAAAATCCTGCTTTAATGTTTCACCTCCTCTTGTTTAGCTCGTTGTGACTAGTGGTGTCATTCTCATACTCAAGAGAGAGTGGAGATGGGAGGGGAAAGTGCAAATTTTCAAAGAGATGATAAATTATTAAGGGTTTGTTACTCGACCAAAAATAAATAAAAAATTAAGGGTTTGTTACCCGACCAAAAATAAATAAAAAATTAAGGGTTTGTTAGTATTGACGAGGGAAAGGATAATAAATAAAGTACTATAGAAGGGACTAAATTTTATTTAGATTGGACAAAATTATAAAAAAAAGTATCATAAAGGATTATGTATTCTTTGTTTAGATTGGAAAAGAAATAAAAAGGAGTGATGAATTTAATACACAAATTGACATATTTACTTGAGGAAAAAAGCCAATTAAAAAAGGAAGATAATAACATGGGTATAAGAGGTATTACAAAACATTAGGAGGGATTAAAGCATCCTTCGAGATTGGATAGCTACTTGACTTGAAGAACTGAAACAGAACTTGCTTTTCTGTTTATCATTACATATCAACAATTGAGAAAAACCAGATTGATCAATTTTGCTTTTCTGTTTTAATTTGCTATAATTGCTTCAACTATAATAATAACAAATGATATATATATATATATATATATATATATCACGAGAAGTCTTTTTTGGTCTTTATTACTCTTTTTTATCGACAATGATGAGTGAGAATTGTATGGCTTTGGAAGCTTCACTGGTCAAGTTGAAGCATAATCCTAGGACTTCTTTTTTTTTTGTTTTTTAAGAATCATATGGCTTCTAGAAGCAGAAACCGTATGGCTTTTTTTTTTTTTTTTTTTTTCTTTAGAATCATATGACTTCCATTTGTTTTGCTAAATATGGTAAGATTTATTTAATTAGAAGATTTGATATAATTTAGATTTTGGTATTTAATATTTTCTAATCATGGTTAGAAAGTTAGTTTACCAAGATTAGTGTAATCAATTGAAGATTTGAAGTTATTTTCATTTCATTATGTTCCTTTCTTTTGGGGCTCCTTTGCATTGATCACCATTCAACTTGTATTTTCACAATGATCGTGCTATTGGTAAACGGTAGGCATAAGCACACTTATAGAATAACATTTATTTCATCAAACATCATATCACAAAACCATTATTACAATATCTAATCCAAAATAATATTAGAAACTGGCACACCAAAATAATATTTGAAGCAATTGCTGACTACGTCCCCATGACTATGCTCGTAACGCCATGACTGCAATGCTTCCAATTTTATCTGGCTGCCACGAGAAATGGGATATTATCATTTCCAAATCCTCTCATGTATGGTAGTAAATTTATGAAAAATTATTTTCCTTAAAGAATGCAATTATGAACTTCTCTAACAATTTCAAAAAAAAAAAAAAAAGCAAAACAAAGTAAAGAAAAAATAATTAAGTTAAAACCTTTCTCCACGGCCTCTTTGAAAATCATCTCGAAGGAATTCTCAATGCACAACTTGAACTTATTTGAATCAATGAAGCCTTTTTCAGATCCAATAGCAAGTGTCAACTTCCCCATGTAACTCAGTATCAATACTACAAGACTCTGCGTATTCAGCAATTTTTAGAATGTTTAAATCAATTGAAATTTAGATATAATGTCTCTATATAGTGTCCCAAGAATTTACTTTGTGCAGGTCATGTTGGGGACAAGTTCTTGATTACATTAAGAAATTGAAAAAATGTGATTTCCCCCGAGTTTTAACCCAAATTTTAAATTCCCTTATGAGATTTTAATTTTGCCCAGATTTTTCGATGACACCAAATACTATCAAAGGAAGCCTTAAGGCTAAATGATATTTTGTTTTTATTTTTATTTTTTATTGAGCTATATATTTAGTTATGTTTTATTGCCTTTAACTTTTTATTTAATTTTTTATGTTTTTAAAATTTAGCTTGTTGCAAAAAATTAATACTTTGGGTTTGAGAAAAAAAAACATCAGATTCAATTTGAGATGTATAGATATGTATAAATTTGAAAAACATTTTTAAAGTGATCAATCTAATATTTTTTCTACTCTCATGCATAAATTAATTTTGTACAATAAGATGGTTTTTATCTTCTTCTTTTGTATGTTTTTTAAAGGTTAGCTCTTTGGAAAACAAAGTGTCGGGTTATATATATCTATATATATACACACATATAGATATATAGATTTAAGGGGTAGATCTTAAAGTGAATATATTTTTTTTCCTCTAATCTCGCACATAAAGAGAACTTTGTATAATAAGCTGCTTTTTAATCTTTTTTTTAAAAATTATTTTACAGTAAATTTTTTTATGATTTTCTCTTTGATTGTAGACCTTTTTGTTGAATGATTTTATTAAATTAATTCTTCTATTATTTTCCCTTTTTTCTTCGCTTTTGTTTTAAATAATAAAAAGACAAAAATGTCCTTTAGCATAAGTTTGTTTTAGTTTGATGCCATGGGAAGATGTGGATAAAACTAAACATTATAAGCGAGTTTGAGATTTAAGCTAAAACTCATGGAGGAAAATAACATTCTCTATTTAGAATTTACATGACGAATAAGCTTAATTTATACAAGTTACCTGTGGAACGCCAGATACATAAAAATAAATCCCCTTAATTGGATGGCCACCCAAAGCCATTTGATCTATTGGCCCCATCATATTTGATATCATCATGCTCGAATTCTTCAGCTTCCCATAGACATATCGAGCTGTTGCCTGCAAGTATAGTCACCACTGCAGTAAGTATAATCTCTTTCCCTTTTTAATTATTCCATAATGCCTTTTGGATATTCTTTATTTGATTCAAGAGAGGACTAAACTGTATAATACAAATGAAAGAATGTCACCTACAAGAATTAATTTTATAATCTTTTGCAATACTTATAGCGAGAGAGAATACCACTAGACCAAAGGCCTATTAATAATACCCTTTGGACCTTAACACAACATAATAGCATTTTTTTAACAAGAATTTTGAAAGAGAGATATACAACATGCTTACCTCTGGGCCTTTAAGCTTTCTCAATATTTCAAGAAATATACCAGTCAAATAAGTTCCTGCTGAGTTTCTTTTCTTCTTGATCATTTTATGGGCCTCATTGACAAAGGAAATGGGATTTGATAATTCAGCAGCGTTTAGCTCTGGTATTGCAGCGTCCAAAAATGCAAATTGGTTTCCTGATGATGGCACTTTTGCATTTGATTTGAACATCTCATTGACAGACTTGTAAGTCCCACCAGTGACCCTAGTATTAAGTAACACAAGTGCAGTACAATTTGCACTAGTCGATTCTTTCTTTTCATGTTGCATGTACAAGCGAGATCCGAACATGATTATACCAGTAATCACATCATTTATTGTCTGTTTCAAGATAAATTAAAAAAAAAATCACAAAAGAAAAATTAGTGATGTTCAAACCAAAAAAAAAAGTTAATACCAGACCCTAGTTGGTCTATGATCTTTATAATGTTTGACAAATAGGTTTCGTATTTGTAAAAGTGCTATATTTAAATCATTTAATTTTATAATTTATAATACTATTAGTCCTTTTATTTTTTTCTATTAAAAACGTAAAGTAAAGTCACCTACTAAAAAAGGGAAAAGTACTAACGATATAACAAGTCACAAAATTAAAAGATTTAAATGTATTATTTTAATTATAAAGACTTGTTTGTCAAACATGATAAAGATCCGAGATTAATTAGAGTATTAACTCAAAAAAACTGAATGACGTGTGAATGTGAAAGACCATCTTTTCATTTTCTTATAAACTCTGGGACCTTTCATCGTTCATCGGGTCATATATAGAACATAACAATAAATTTACAAGATCAAATGTGGTGTAGGAGGTTTCTGGAAACATTCTAGTGGGGTCTCTATGTAGCTTTAGTAAGGTACTGAAAGAAAACAACAACAAAAAAAAGAAAAAAAAAAAAGAAAAGAAAAAAAGACAAATGGCAGATACTTGAACAATAAAAAATAAAGAAAAATCTGAAGTTTTACCACTTTGAGATTAGCTTTTATCTGTTTGATGGAATCAAGCTGAAACGAGATTGTGGTTATATCAAATGGCTTCAACTCCACTCCTTCATGACCAGATCGAATTGGTGTAACATCATCTTCTATCAAAGTACTCTTCAAAATGCTCCATCCAAAATCAGGTATGGTGTTCATAATACTATTGAAAAATTGAGGCATCTTTTTCATGAAGTTATCATTTGATTTTAGGTTTGTTTGAAGTCGAGGGAATGTTAATGGAAGTGAAGGATCATCTAGCCTTTGAACACAAGAAAGAAGAACTCCCATTAAGGTATAGCCATCCCCAAGTGTATGATGAACCTTAAATATTATAGTTCCTGCTGCATTACTCGTGGGGTACTTAAATATATGAATTTCCCATGGTGGTCTATTTTGAGAAAATTTCTCCATTGATATATTAGATAAGTAGCAATTCAATTGATCATTGTAATAATCTGGTGACTTCTCATTTGGAAAAGTTGGGAAGATGACATGATCTACGATATTCACTTCCACACGCTTCCATTTCATTGAACCGTTCTTTTTTGTAACCTACAGTTATACAAGGATCACTTGTTAGTCATTAACAAATAACTTAAATTTTGAGCATAAACTAGAGACTTTCACGTCTTGAATTCAAATTAGTCTAGAAGTTACTATTCTCGTGATTAGACCTTGTAACTTTTGTAACTAAATAACCCGGACTATGCCACTTTTTAGGTTAGGTCATATGTCTTATAATTTGGATCTTGATATGAATCCAAAAGGCAATTTCCAGGTCCGGTCATAAAAAACAATATAAGATATTTACTTGTTAGCATCACTATTACGACTAGGTTGTTTTATACGCTTGTAGGGTTTCCATTAATGGTGAATAATGCTAGATTCATCATCACAGTTTACTATATTTCTTGTACAAGGGATGTTATATATGAAGCATCATTGGCCCTTAATTAGGTGGTATATTTATACAGTAAGATATATAGTGATCAAGAAGGCGAATAAAAATGCTATATATATCATCTTATTTTTATTACTAATTTATTACCTCATATGTTGATACTTATTTAGCGTACTAAAAGAGGGAAAAAATAGAAAAGTTTGCGATCTTAACATGCTAACTAAGAATTCATACAAGTAATGGTAAAGTAATTTTAATAATTAAGTGATATATAGTAATACTCGAAGACGAAATAATTAGCAAAAATGAGATAAGTCTGTTAGGGAGGGAGAGAGCACCATGATTGAGGAAAAGCGTGGGCTCGAGGGTACCCAAACAGTCTTGATAAACGCCATCATCAGAGAGTCATTAATTGGTATCTCTGATTCCATAACACCAATGACAGAAAATGTTGAAAACTTTGGTGTGTTCAAGTATTGTGTACCTGGACTCGCAGGCTCAAGCAATTCTTCGTGCTCAAACACCATTATCACTCTTGAAAGTTAACAATTCTTTCTTTCTTCCTTTTTTTTTTTTGTTGCTAAATCTCTTGAAAGTTAACAATTGTTGCTGTGCGTGTATCTCAATATATAGCCCGCGACTGTGTATATATACATGCACAATGCTCACGAAATGGGGCATATTTTTCTGTAATTTCGTTTTCGCCATTAATACCACTAGTGTACACCTCACCATACCACAAATTCTTTTACACTACCACCGCTGGCTAATTAACCCACGTTGAACATAATCGATTCATGATTCATGTGTTTGGCTGCTGCATGGACTTTTCTACTAGTCAATTCAAAAACAGATAAGACTACCAGTTAATTGATTAAGTACATGCTAATCCAAGTAATAGTGATAACTTTGTCACTCAAACATGGGCGGATCCAGGAAATTAGTATTGGGGGTGCCGAAACTTAATTAAGAAAATTTGGTTGTGTGTTTTTTAGAAAGAATAATGATAACAAATATTTTAAATATAAATAAGTGAAAAAAATTCTATTTAGCTATATATACACGTACATTAATCATTAAAAAATTTGGTTGGCTGTTAGACGTTGGGGGGACCAAATGTATTTTTAGAAAAAATTTATACTCAATTTTTTTTTTTTGGCTAGAGGTTGGGGGCACCCGGGCTCCCCTGGTCCCCCCTGGGACTGCCACTGCACGCAAAGGTTGTTTAACAGAGATTGGTTTTGGTCGTTGTTCTCCAATCTAGTTTCCACGTATTTAGGAGGTAAGTTTCACATACCTCTCCGTACTTTTAACTTTTGCGTAATCCATAAAATTTCGGAGGGTGCCGTCCTTTTTTCCAAAAAAAAAAAAAAAAAGGTGATAATTTTGTGATTTAGCTTTACTCTTTGTTGGTACCCGGTCTAATTTTCAGTGCGATTTCTTCATTTTCTTGTAGTAATACATCGCTCTTAACGTTAATGGAGGAAGATATGTTAAGTGCCATATTACTATAAGCGTGCTCACTGCATGCATATTAAAGGAGTCTCATGGATCGTAAAGGATAAAACAGTCTTCTTTTTGGTTTACTTTCTCTTTGTTCTTGCTTCCTTTTGGAGAAGTTTAATATGGGGTTTGGATTGCACTTTTTTAAAAGTGTTAAAAATTATATAATTTCATCTTAAAATTAATCAACGTAATTGGTTCAAGACCTTGTAAGGCGGTCTTTGATTTTGTGATTTTTCTATATAAGAGGAATGTATATTCCAATAACATGAAAGAAAAAGAAAGGGAGGGATTAGCTAATTCTCCCCTTATTTGAAATGACTTTTGTCAAGAGAAAAATATTATAGAGGATTCTTTAATCATTTAATCAGAGAATTTTACAATCCTCCCAATTATATGGAGTGAAAGAAAAGGTTGATCATGACTAAAACATTTGATTGTCCCTAGTTCATAGTTCTAATTATATCCTTAACATAAGAATAAATATGAAAAAGGTCTCTAAATAACTTTCCATTTGAAATTATTTATTCCTTTCTTTTTTCTCTCCAATCAAAGCAACAAATCATAATAACATTTCGGCTCCATTTGTTTGGCGTAGATTCCTAATTTTTTAGTGTTTAGTAATACTGAAAAATTGGTTAAGTATAAAATATTTAGTTAAAAAAAGTGAAAAATATATTTATGTCATTTGTAAGAAGAAAATATTTTCACTCACTCTGCCCCACCCCAACCCTACCCAGACCCCACCCCCGACGTCACCCCCACTCTCATCACATTTTCAATTAATTGTTATTAAATAAAAATTAATTAGTGAAATAATAAAAAATAATTAATTTTAATTAATAATTAATAAAATTATATTAAAATCTAATAATTTAATAATAATTAATTATCTGATTAAATAATTATTTAATTTAAAAGTTTTTATTCATTTATCAGCTATTAGATAATATATTGGTATTAATTAATAATAATTAATTATTTAATTTAAGATTATTTATTTATTTATTAGCTATTCATTAATTATGTAACTAACTTAGTTTTAAATTAATAATAACTAAATAAATAATTAGTAATTTATGAAATTATTAATTATTTTATTTATTTATTATCTATTAATAAAAAAATATTAATTTATTTATTATGTATTAAGTAAAATATTTATTAGTTAATTATTTTTAACTTATTTAAATTTATATTAATAAATAAATAATTTTAATAAATTAATTTATTAATAGTGATTAATTAATAATATATTTATAAAAAACTAATAGAATAATAATTTTAATTAATTTTTTACTATTATATCCAAATACTAGAAAATATTTTCTCGTGTGACAACCAAAAATTAAAAAATATTTTCCACCATCAAGTTATTTTACGGCAAACAAATAGAGCCTTCATTTCTTTTTACTTATTTTTTTTTTTCAATTCAAACAAGAGAACCTCTTTTCTTTCCTTGCCTCTATTTCTGAAATTTTTTCCTCTACCTAATGACTTTCGTTTCCTTTCCGTTTTGTAATCCAACATAGTGTAATTTATGTTAAAGAAGCTTAAAAGAAAAGATAACTTTTACTAAACGAGGCTAGCCTTTTTTTCTTAATTGACCATCTAATTCAAAATTTCAAATGATTATAGATGAATATATTTATCGATTTACTCCATTATTTATTGGTTTATGAGTTTTTTGTTTATTCCTTTGTCATTTATAACACGCACCCTCACCTGCCTATCTTTGTTTTAGGCAATCTAATAGACCTGCGGACTGATTCCTAGCTATTATTTTTGTAACATTTGCAAATGTATGTCTATTGTCCTTCACGATTACTTAGCAAATAAAAGTCTGTCACGATTTGTTAATTATTAAATTATTATTTCATCTAAAAATTTAAATTGATCTTGCATGTAACTAATTCTTTTTGTTTAAATTGGTAGCAGCGAAATTTGAACTCTAAGTGATTTTGATAACTTTGGCTCTAATAGTATATTATATTAGTTATCATCACTTCATATATCTAAAACTTAAACTGTTCAAGAGAAGTACATTATAATTATTTATTTATTTATTTTAATTCAAGACAGTCTTAAGTCATTTTACATCACATACAATGTTACAACAAGAATTGATCTCGAGACTTTCTACATTTGAAGCGAGAATCATATATACCACTAGACCAAATGGGTAGTGACATTATACAATTATTTGTTATTATTTGTTATCTACTAACATCCTTGAGAAAAACATTGTGTCACGACCAGAAAAAAAGGAGAAAAACATTGTTTGAAAAACATGATGAAAATGGTACTTTACTTATATTGCAACGTGTTTAATGTGAACTAAGCCGAGCCAAAATGTCAAGACAATTACAGCCTAAATAATTGATTAAGAGTCTCCACCAAGTGGTTGTTAGGCAATTAATTCTGATAGGGTTTGGATGGGTCACATATTTATTACCTCGTATATTTACATTACTTACAATGTTATAACAAGAATTGCTATCAAGACTTCCTATACTTGAAGCGAGAATCATATATACCACTAAACCAAATGGGTAGTGACATTACAATTATTTGTTATCTACAATACTAACATCCTTGAAAAAAACATTGTTTCACGACCAGAAAAAACGAGAAAAACATTGTTTGAAAAAACGAGAATCATAATGCAACGTATTTAATGTGAATTAAGCCGAGTCAAAATGACAAGACAACAGCCTCAATAACACCTCAAAAACATTGTTTCACGACCAAGTGGTTGCTAGATCATTAATTCTGATAGGGTTTGGATGGGTCACATATTTATTACCTCGTATCCGCAATTTTCATGCGCTGCTTCTTTCCTTTTTCCTTTTTCCTTTTTCCAATGTTCTAAAGAAGTATATTTTAGAAATTGAAAATGAAATTTTCTCTTAAAATATTTATTTTAAATAACACCCTTCCATGCACAATTAATTCTTTTAATCATCTAGTTGCAAAAAAATTTCTTATGAATTGTGGCACAACGTAGACCAGTAGCAATAATCACCAAAAAATGAAAACGAGTGTTTAGAAGAGTATTGTTATATTAGATATCTTTACCTCTTCAATCTTTTTTATATAATTCTATTTTTATTAAATATATGAGATACTTGATATTTAATTCATAAATTTAACGATACAAAGGATGGGTGAATCGAGGAGCTGCGCACTTCAGTGCTCCACATGAGGTATTATCAAATCTCAAAGAAGTGATGCTATACTGAGAATCAAACTGAAATTACATATAATGCATAACCAAAGCATAAAAGTATTGGTGCATCACCATGAGGGACCAAGTGGAAGTGGAATCACTGATAGGATTAGTGTTAATTAGAAACTTTAAAATCATCTTATTTATCTTAACAATTAGAAGATGTAGAAGATGATTTACAACTTGGGGTTTAACACCACACCCTAACCCTACGGCATTCCTTTCCTTTCAGTGCTTCCATTGCTTCCAAATTTATTTGGCTGCCACGAGAAATGGGCTATTGTCATTTCTAACTCCTCTCATTTAGAAATCTACATTTATGAAACAAATGTTATACACAATAAGCAAACAGATATACTGTGTTTATTAGGGGAGGATTCATGAATTCTTATTAATGGGGGTTAAAATACATATTTTTTTAACTGTATGAGTACAATTTCTTTTTTAGTGGGAGCTAATTACTTTTTTAATTAAAAATGCATAGACATCTAACTTTTTTTTGATAAATACATAGAATTTTTAATATTTTTTTAGGCTAGTGTGGGTTGCAGCCCCCACTCGCCCCTATGTGCATCCCTCTCCGGTCTTTATGCATGCAGGAAAAAGATGTTACTTGAATGATAAATTAAGGGTGAGAGAGGCTTATAGAGGATTAGGATCCTCTCCTGACTAATATTTTGTTCTAAAATTCTAACATTATATTTTAGTCACTCATTTAATTTTTTTCAATCAATTAAATGGCTGATATGCAATTAAAATGTGAGAACAAAATATTAGTCAGGAGAGGATCTTTATCCGTGTATAAGCCTATTCTTTTATTTTCATCATTTTCTTTTGTTTTCTTAGTGTAACTCTTTAGATGTTTATTAGACCAACTCCAACAGCTTCCTTATTTTTTTTCCTACATATAGAGAATTTGAATTATTTCTTTATATCTAAGGATTCAATATTTTATTTTTACTCAAACAACTTCCCTACATCCTGTTTCATGGAATTCGTATTTCAAGTTAACTAAAACAGCTTCCCTATTTTAGGGATTCTCTATTTTTGTTTTTCTCTAAAATCTCTCCTTATTTTAATTTAAAACTTTTTTATTAAACTTTTTTATTTATATTTTTTAATTGTTTATGTTGATTTTTAATTAAATATATTATTTTAATTCCCTAGTTGGGTTAGGGATACTTGTAGGGATTTTTTCACCATCTCTACATGTAAAGATATTGAAAGATGAATATAGAGATCTCTACATATAGAGATGGTTGTAGGAATGCTGTTGGAGATGCTACATGTAGAGAAAAAGTGTGGGTAGGGAATGGTTGGAGTTGACCTTAGTAACTATTGTTGAGTTGTACTAGCTAAGATAGTTAGCTGACTTTATGACTTCTCAGCATGGGTGGATTCAGAATTTTTGCTCAGTGAAGACTAAAAATAGATAATTTAATACTTATATATGGATAATTTTTTTTTAAGTGGGGGCTAAATTAATTTTTTAATGGAAAAATTCCTTAAAAATACATATATTTTCAAAAAATACAGGTCTAACTCACTCGTTAATAGTCCTACTCTTAGGATCAATGGAGGTTGCAGCCCCTATTGGCTACAAGCTAAATCCGCCCCTACTTTTCAGCTTATATCACAAAAATAAAAAATTAACGTGGGCAACGAATTTTAATGACGATATTTTTTTCGTCACTAGACGACGACAATATTCGATCACTAAATAACTACGGAAAAGCAATGAAAAATTTTATTACTAACTTTCGTCACTAATCCGTTATTAAATAGTGACAGATTTATGACAGAAAGTGGATTGGCGACAGAATAGTGACGGACATTCGAATTGCTTCTATTACCACTTTAATGACGGACGTTTGAAGTTTCGTCGCTAAATCACCTTCCACGGATTATCCTTTGCTCAATAGCGATGGATTAGCGATGAAATTTAGTAATATCGTTAAAAAATAAGTATTGCATATTATACTTCTTTTCTAAACTAAGTTGACAATATAAACAATTAATTTTGAATGTAATTATGGGTCAAAGACACGGATTATAAAATATTTGTCGTAATGACATCATTCTCTATATCTTATTTCATACAATATTGTCAGTTTTTGTTCTAAAAGTGGTGTGGACCTCAAATTAAGTAAAAAAAATACATGTTTATTTTTTTAATGGACTTTAAAATATAATGAGCAGTGGCAGAGCCACTTGAGAGTGACGATGTGCTTATGCACACCCTGACCTTTATCACTATACAAGTGCATACCTTTATCTTGGATTCTTGGCTCCGCCACTGGTAATGAGTAAAAAATTATAATTTGTAATGTTAATTTTTATTAATTACTAAATTTCATATCTAATTCGTCGCCGCATAGCTAAGACCCTTTTAAATTCTGTCACTAATCTATCACTAACTCATCTTCTGTGACTAATCCGTCACAAAGTAGTGATAAACGTGCCATCACAAAGTAGCGAAGACCTATATAATAAAACTGCTAAGTGAAAAATAAAAAAAAAAAATTGCTAAGTGCACATGAAAAGTTAGACATATTCTTGGGACATCTTACTTTCTCTCCTTTCTATAGGCAATAAGCTCTGACTTCTTAGATTCTGAGGGGACATCTTACATGCACGGACGTTGAAATCTTGTGTTGTTGATAAATTGATGCGTTAAGTATCATGTTAATGTATTTAGTGTATTCAATTAAGCATAGTGGCAGACTCAAACACTTAAATTCATGGGGTGTATTTGTGTTATAAGAGAGGTTACGGTGTACCATTATACAATGAAAATATCTAATATACATAATAATTTAAAAAAAAATAAAAAAAAATATTTTTTTCCAAGTTGAAAGCACATGTACCCCTCAATTCTATGCAAGTCCGCTAATGACTAAGTGGGCTGCAGTGAAAAATTACACTCTTAGTTAAATAATAGAATTAGCTGGTTGTTAGTCACGTGTTATGGAGAATACGAGGAGTCAGAAATCATATGGTTTTAGTACATACATGTAGTATTTAATGTTAATCTAAACGTTTAAAGTACTGAGTTATGAGTATACATATTTATATTTATATATGAATACGTTATCATCTGTCTAATTAATTTAAAGACAGCAAATATAGGCAGGTTGAGATCTTTCCGAAATTTAAGAAGTGGTCCTTTTAGCTACTTTTCGACTTACACATAACGATTGATGATTTGATGATGGGTGATAATTAAATGGGCTTCTTTACATACAAAATTGGCTAAATCGGGGCCTTTTGATAATCTGGTTCAAGTGAAATTTTGCCGAGTCCATTTCAAAGATGTTCCTTTTTGAGTTATATGGAGAGCCATTCGTTGTCCTTTTGAGTTCTATGAAGCGTTTAAGTTTATGTATAAATATAGGTTGTCAGGTTTGTGTATATATGATTGTCATTGTTATCGTCTTATTGATGTCACGTAATGAATTGTCTTATAACGTGTTAATTAAGTTGGTTTGTGAAAATATCTAGATTGACGCATTTTCTAATTTTAGTTTTGATGATTCATAAATTCTCTTGATGAAAGAAACAACCTGGAGACCCCAAGGGGTTGCCCCAGCAGTAAGTGGGAGTAGCACAATTTTGCTCAGCGCAGGTTTGAGCCTTTTAGGCTGTCATGAGAATAAGACTTTTGACTGAACTGATATATATTTTTGGTCGGGCCGCTGTATTTCTAAATTTTGGTTCACACTCAACTATTAGGCCAGACAATGGGATGCCGGCGTAACCCATCTAAGAACCGAAGGTTCCCGTGATGGTAATTGTCTAATTTGGTCTATGGATCGGGCTGACTGAAGTTGAAGTATGGATGTTTTCGAGTTAACAACAAAAAAAACAACCTGGAACCCAATCCATACGACTCAAGTTTCAAAGGAAGCATGTGCATGTTGCCATGTAATTTGGCTGAAAAGTAATATTATATATCACTCTTTCACCCTTTTTTATATAATATAATTTTTATCATATACACGAAAGATTTGAAATTCAAAACATAAATTCTTATCATACAAAAGAAGGGTGATAGAATAAAAAGGTGAAATAAAGCATTACACTTTGGCTGAAATACTAAGACGTGATGTGATAATGCACCTTAAGCATGTTGAAGGACGTATAATGAAGATCATGCAAAGAGACGTTTATTTATTTTGTCACTTTTAGTCAAACAAACACTACTTACACTGATCCATCATCGTGAACACTACCCTTGAGCTTGATTGAAGACTCTTTTGTAGAGTATAGCATCTTGAGAATCATTTTGTTCGGTTTTGTAACTTTCTTTGGGTTGTTCTAACGGGCCAAACTAATCAGTTATTTGGTGTAGGAATTGCTAATCGGTTATCTTAGCTGGATACATCATTTTCATTGCTTTGTTGGTTGACTAGCTATTATACTTTATAGAACCATTTTTCCTGGGCAAGCTTTTCTTCGCTTTTTTGTTTTCAATTTCAATATAATGGTCATTAAAACCCATCTATGTACATTTTTATTATTCAATGAAATACAAACTTTTTACTTAGCATAAAAATTGATAAATTTGATTTGTAAGATCCAATTTATAAATACAATAAAATATCATTTTATATAACATAGTATTAATTAACCTATATTCATTTAATGCTAAATTCAGACATTGAGATTGTTTTGAACTTCTTATATAGATAATATCACTTTTGAAACGTATTTATGTTATTTTAACAATGTCTTTGTGCTTATACATATTGAACAAGATCGAAATAGACGTCGAAAGGGTTGAGTTCACTTGTATTGTGACTCCTTTGGCAGAGAAGAATCCACTGCTTCTTTGAAAATCGTCTGGAAAGCCTTCTCTATGCATGACTTGAACTTATTTGGATCTATGAAGTCTTTCTCCACTGCCACTGCAACCCTTAGATATCCCATATAACTCAATATCAAAATTGCAAGACTCTGCAAAATCCGTCACACACAAGCATCTCTATTAGCCACAGGACATCATCAGATATTTCGTGGAAAACTTATCGTGTGAGATAAATTTGTTACAATTTGTGTAGGAGATATCACACTAATTATTAAGCTTGCACTTTCAATATCAAATTGTGATCAGTTACATAACATATATCAGAGACTAATTATCAAAAAGGTCTTGTGTTCAAGTCTCAATAATATCATTTGTTTATCACATGTATAGCTTAAAATTTTCGGTTGTATGTGAGAAAGTTTATTAAAAACATTAAACTACTTAAGTACATGTTATCAAATAGTTTAAACTTTCAAATCACGTGATCGCTTTCAATTTAGACTTAGATTTGTTGGAATGGAACTCAATCCATTTTATTAGGTCTTGCATCGAACACTAAGAGAAACCTATATTTTGATGAAAAATATCAATTAAATTAACCAAATCACTTTTTTTTTCAATTGTTGGTAGTAATTTAAATGACTTGTGCAATAAAAGACGTGTATCAATTATTTTGTATAAAACACATTAATTAAATATTTAAGAATTGAGTAGAATAATTAATTAAAAACACATTATTATTAAAGATTTTAAGATTAAATTATATTTCCACCTCTACTAGTACCATTAACCAAGCCGAAGAGGAGTTCCCCTTTTCATTCTTAGTAGCACTTTTATGACGAAATTAATTATTTATGAATTAATTTGTTTTTAATAATAATTAGTTGGGCTAATGGGCTCAGACTGAGTTTGGCCCAACCGAGGGAGAAACTTCACTATATAAACCACCGCCTATTGTTAAATTGCAAAGGGTAAAGCGCATAACCCTAACCCTAACCCTAACCCTAACCCTAATTATAGGATTGGAAGGAAAGAGGAAAGAAGAAGATGATGGATAGGAAAAATCTAGTGCCGGTGATGGATTACTAAGGTGAGCTGAAGATGAAACAACGTTCGTGCAGACGTCGGCGGGCCATCTCAAGTGAGGTAGCTGTGGGTTCTGGGCGATGGTTATGTTAGAGATGACGTCTATGAAAACCAGAGCCAGCTGCGGCCTCCGGACACTGGCTATGTCAGAGACGACGTCTATAAAAACCATCGTGAATCGTTTGACAAGTATTACAGACAAATTCAGGAAAGTGAGGTACATATTAACTTTATATTTCTTGGACTTTTTTTTTTCTTTTTTATAAATTGTTTATTTATATATGTCCTTAATAATAAATATGTATGTGTCCTTTTAGGGATTCGACATCGACATCGAGGACTTTCAGCTGCTTCCGCGGCGAACATTGTTGACCCCCGTTGTTCCCTTGGTTGATATTCACAACGACAGAAAGACTTATGAGAGTGTTGTTATGCTCGATAGCTGAATTTACCATCAACTACTATAATACTGAACATGTAAGTCGTATATGCATATATATATATATATTTATCTATTTATATATTTATTCTGATTTCTAACATATTTGGTATGATGTCAGGGAACGACATATCAGTTCGTCAATCTGGAGAAAGCGAATTCAGAAGTTGTTGCTGGTTGTATCTATTACACAACTTTTCAAGTCACTGGAAACCTTCCAGGCTCTGCCGGTTTTGTTACTTTGTTGTTATGATGGATATTGATGAATCTACACATCCCTTGAAATATTTTCTTTTCTTTTGTGGCTCCGTTGTTGTATTGGTCACCATCATTCAACAAACTTATTTTCACGATGATCGATATCGTGCTAATGATAAACACACTAGGCATAAGCACACTTATAGATAATTTTTCTTTATTCAACGGATAACATTTATTTCATCAAAACATCATATCACAAAACAATTACAATATCTAGTCCAAAATAATATTAGAAACTGCGACACCAAAATAGTATTATTTACTATCTTATAGTGCTCCTTTTATCTCTATCTTAATTGTATGCTTGTCTTGTAATATCATTGTTACCAAATTGAAGCAATTGCTGACTACGTCCCCATGAATATATGCTCGTAACGCCATGCTTCCAATTTTATTTGGCTGCCATGAAAAATGGGCTATTATCATTTCCAAATCCTCTCATGTGCGGTAATAAATTTATGAAAAATTATTTTCCTTAAAGAATGCAATTATGAACTTCTCTAACAACTTTTTTAAAAAAAAAGCAAATAAACAAGTTAAAGAAGACATAATTAAGTTAAAACCTTTCTCCACGGCCTCTTTGAAAATCATCTCGAAGGAATTCTCAATGCACAACTTGAACTTATTTGAATCAATGAAGCGTTTTTCAGTTCCAATAGCAAGTGTCAACTTCCCCATGTAACTCATTATCAACACCACAAGACTTTGCATATTCAACAATTTTTAGAATGTTTAAATCAATTGAAATTTAGATATAATGTCTCTATATAGTGTCCCAAGAATTTCAAAATATGATTTCCCCCATGAGTTTTAACCCAAATTCCAAATTCTCTTATGAGATTTTAATTTTGCCCAGATTCTCCGATGACACTAAATACTCAAAGATAGCCTTAAGGCTAAATGATATTTTTGTCTTTTTATTTTTTATTTAACTATATACAGTTTAACCTATTTAAATTAATAGTGTTGGAACCGCTAAATTCTATTAATTAAGCGAGATATTAATTTTTTGATAAATTAATAATTATTAATTTATCGAGATATTTGATTTTTTTGGCTTAAAAATAAACATATTATATTTATGGTATCTTTTTTAAAAAGCGACTCATATTTTTTAGGACAATTTAAAAAAATAAATAGAAAAGTCTAATGAGAATAGAAAATAATAATCTAATTTAGTAGGATTAGATTTTTTAGGCGCATTGCGCACTATTAAAGATGATATTCAGCTAAATTTGAAGTTCAACAAAAGATAAATTACTCTTGATTTGTATTTTGAGAAAACTTTATAATAAATTTATTATGTTCTTTTTAGCTAATTATTAATTTATGAAATATTTGGGTAAATAAAATACAAAGAAAATATTTTAAATATATTATCTTATAATTTTATCAAAATTATTAATTTTTTACACTGGTCCCAAGTTGGGACCAAATATTTTTATTATTTAAAAAATATTATTAATTTATCGAGTATTAATTTAAAGAGGTTTTACTGTATTTAGTTATGTTTTATTGCCTTTAACTTTTTTATGTTTTAAAATTTAGCTTGTTGCAAAAACTTAATACTTTGGGTTTGAGGAAAAAAACATCAGATTCAATTTAAGATGTATAGATATGTATAAATTTGAAAAATATTTTAAAAGTGAATCTAATATTTTTTCTACGTATTCTTGTGCATAAATAATTTTTTTACTCTAAGTTGGTTTTTATCTTCTTCTTTTGTATGTTTTTAAAAGGTTAGCTCTTTGGAAAAAAGAGTGTGTATATATATATATATATATATATATATATATATATATATATATATATATTCTTTTTTCTTTTTTCTTTGCTTTTGTTTTACATAATAAAAAGACAAAAATGTCCTTTAACATAAGTATGTATGACAAAGTTTGATGTCATAGGAAGATGTGGATAAAACTAAACATTATAAGCGAGTTTGAGATTTAAGCTAAAACTCATGGAGAAAAATAAAATTATTTATTAAGAAATTTACAATATGAATAAGCTTAATTTATACAAATTACCTGCGGAATGCCAGATACATAAAAATAAATCCCCTTAATTGGATGGCCATGCAAAGCATTTTGATTTGTTGGCCCCATCATATTTGATATCATTATGCTCGAATTCTTCAGCTTCCCATAGACATATCGAGTTGTTGCCTGCAAGTATAGTCACCTCTGTAGTAAGTATAATCTATTTTCCTTTTTAATTATGCCATAATGCCCTTTGGATCTTCTTTATTTGATTCAAGGGAGGCCTAAACCGTACAATACATACGAAAGAATGTCACATATGAGAATTAATCTTGTAATCTCTTGCACTTATAGCCGGAGGGAATACCACAAGACCAAAGGCCTATTAATAATGCCCTTTGGATCTTAACACAACATAATAGCATTTTTTAACAAGAATTTTGAAAGAGAGATATACAACATGCTTACCTTAGGGCCTCTAAGCTTTCTCAATATTTCAAGAAATATACCAGTCAAATAAGTTCCTACAGAGTTTCTTTTCTTCTTGATCATTTTATGGACCTCAAGGATAAAGGAAATGGGATTTGATAATTTAGCCGCGTCTAGATCTGGTATTGCAGTGTCCAAAAATGCAAACTGGTTTCCTGATGATGGCACTTTTGCATTTGATTTGAACATCTCATTGACAAACTTGTAAGTCCCACCAGTGACCCTAGTATTAAGTAACACAAGTGCAGTACAATTTGCACTTGTAGACTCTTGCTTTTCATGTTGCATTTACAAGCGAGATCCGAACATGATTATACCGGTAATCACATCATTTATTGTTTGTTTCAAGATAAAAAGAGATTCACAAAAGAAAAATTAGTGATGTTCAAACCAAAAAAAAGTTAATACCCGACCCTAGTTGGTTTATGATTTTTATAGTGTTTGAAAAATAGGTTTCGTATTTTTAAAAGTGTTACATTTAAATCATTTACCTTTGTAACTTATGATGCTGTTAGTTCTTTTGTCTTTTTCTGTTCAAAAAAGTAAAGTCAAGTCACTTACTAAAAAAGGGCAAAAGTACTAAGGTCATGTAGCAAGTCACAAAATTAAAAAATTAAAATGTATCATTTTGATTATAAGGACTTGTTTGTCAAATACGATAAAGGTCCGGGATTGATTAGAGTATCAACGCAAAAAAATAAAATAAAAAATAAAAAAAAATTTAATGATGTGCGAAGGCGAAAGACCATTTTGTCATTTTCTTATAAACTCTGGGACCTTATCGGGCCCTATATAGAACGTAACAATAAATTTTCAAGCTCAAATGTGGTGCAGAAGGTTTCTGGAAACATTCTAGTGGGGTCTCTATGTAGCTTTAGTGAGGTACTGATAGAAAAAAAAAAAAAAAAAAAAAAGACAAATGGCAGATACTTGAACAATATCTGAAGTTTTACCACTTTGAGATTAGCTTTTATCTGTTTGATGGAATCAAGCTGAAACGAGATAGTGGTTATATCAATTGGCTTCAACTCCACTCCTTCATGACTAGATCGAATTGGTGTAACATCATCTTCTATCAAAGCACTCTTCAAAATGCTCCATCCAAAATCAGGTATGGTGTTCATAATTCTATTGAAAAATTGAGGCACCTTTTTCATCAAGTTATCATTTGATTTTAGGTTTGTTTGAAGTCGAGGGAATGTTAATGGAAGTGAAGGATCATCTAGCCTTTGAACACAAGAAAGAAGAACCCCCATTAAGGTATAGCCATACCCAAGTGTATGATGAAAGAACCCCCATTAAGGTATAGCCATACCCAAGTGTATGATGAACCTTAAATATTATAGTTCCTGCTGCATTACTTGTGGGGTACTTAAATATATGAAGTTCCCATGGTGGTCTATTTTGAGAAAATTTCTCCATTGATATATTAGATAAGTAGCAATTCAATTAATCATTGTAATAATCTTGTGATTTCCGACTTAGGAAAGCTGGAAACATGACATTATCTTGGATATTCATTTCCACACACTTCCATTTCCTTGAACTGTTATTTTCTGTAACCTACATTTATATAAAGATCACTTATTAGTCATAACATAGATAGTGATAAATTGGTATAGTAATAGGATGACATATAATAATGCTCGAAGACGAAATAACTAGGAATAATAATAGGATGATATATAATAATGCTCGAAGACGAAATAACTAGGAATAATAATAGGATGACATATAATAATACTCAAAGACGAAATAATTAGGAAAAATGAGATGAATATTCTGAGAGGGAGGGAGAGAGCACCATGATTGAGGAAAAGCGTGGGCTCGAGGGTATCCAAACATTCTTGATAAACGCCATCATTAGAGAGTCATTAATTGATATCTCTGAATCCATAACACCAATGACAGAAAACGTTGAAAACTCTGGTGTGTTCAAGAATTGTGCACCTGGACTCGTAGGCTCAAGTAATATTTCTTCGTGCTTGAACACCATTATCACTCTTGAAAGTTAACAAATTTTTTTTTTGGCTAAATCTCTTGAAAGTTAACAATTGTTGATGTGCATGTATCTAAAATATAGCCCGCGACTGTGTATATATACATGCACAATGCTCACGAAATGGGGCATATTTTTCTGTAATTTCGTTTTCGTCATTAATTAATACCACCAGAGTACACCTCGCCACTCCACAAATTCGTTTTCACTTGGCTAATTAACTCACGTTGAACATAATCGATTCATCATTCATGTTTGGCTGCTGCATGGACTTTTCTACTAATCAATTCAAAAACAAATAGACTACTAGTTAATCACTTAGTTGATTAATTACATGTATAACATATGATAAAGGTGATATTTTTTTATTCAAAAGAGGTCTAAACTGTATAATATTTATCAGCAAAGAATATACCACTAGATCAAAGGGCTGGTGATATAATAACGATAATTTTGTCACCCAAAGGTTGTTTAACAGAGATTGGTTTTGGTCTTTGTCCCCCGATCTAGTTTCGGCGTATTTAGGAGGTAAGGTTCACGTCCCTCTCCTCATTTGTACTTTCAACTTTTGCGTAATCAATAAAATTTAGGAGGGTGCCGCCCTCTTTACCAAAGGAGAAAAAGAAAAAAAAGTGATAATTTTGTGATTAAGCTTTAGTCTTTGCTTGTACCATCAAATTTTCTCAAAACAATAAAATAAAATAAAAAGTTCCATTTTTCAGTGCCATTTCTTCATTTTCTTGTAGTGTAATACATCGCTCTTAACGATAACGGAGGAAGACATATATGTTAAGCTCACTGCATGCATATTAAAGAAGTCTCATGGATGGTAAAGGATACCAAAGTCTTCTTTTTTGGTTTACTTTTTCTTTGTTCTTGCTTCCCTTTTGGAGAAGTTTAATATAGGGTTTGGACTGCACTTTTCTAAAGGTACTAAGAATTATGGGATTTTATCTTAAACTTAATTGGTGGAGTTGGTCCAAGACTTTATAAAGCAGTTTTTGATTTTGTGATTTTTTTTTTTATATGAGAGTTTTTGGAGAAGTTTAATATAGAGTTTGGATTGCACTTTTTTAAAGCTACTAAGAATTAGGGGATTTTATCTTAAACTTAATTGGTGGAGTTGGTCCAAGACTTTATAAGACGGTTTTTTATTTTGTAATTTTTTTTATGTAAGAAGAATGTATATTTTAATAACATGAAAAGAAAGGAAAGGAAGGGATTATGAAATTCTCCCCTTATTTGGATTGACTTTTGTGAGGAGAAAAATATTATAGAGGATTGAAAAATCCTTTTATCCAAGGATTTTGCAGTCCTCCCAATTATATGGACAGAAAAGGTTGATCATGAGTAAAACATTTGATTGTCCCTATATATCCTTAACATAACAATAAATATGAAAATTAGGGTAATTAAATAACTTTCCATTTGAAATTATTATTATTATTATTTTTTTTTCAAGCAGGACTATATATCATCCTTTCACTTCCTCACCCTTTTTACCTATATTAGTTTTAGGCAATCTAATAGACCTGCGGACTGATTCCTAGTTGTTACTTTTGTAACATTATGTATGTCTATTCGAAGTCCTTCACGATTACTTAGCAAATAAAAGTCTGTCACGATTTATTAATTATAAAATTATCAATTCATTTAAAAATCTAAATTGATCTTACACTTAAATGATTCTTTTAAACTGTTCGAGAGAAGTACATTACAATTATTTATTTATTGTAGTTCATGAGAATCTTAAATTAAGAATTAATTAAGAGTCCAACCAAGTGGTTGTTAGACATAATTAAGAGTCAACCAAGTGGTTGTTAGACATAATTAATTCTGCGGGCCGGGTTTAAAAGGGTCAAATATTTGATTACCGATCGTATCCACAATTTTCATGCGCTGCTTCTTTCCTTTTTCCTTTTTCCAACGTTCTAAAGAAGTATATTTTGGAAATTGAAAAGGAAAATTTTTCTTAAAAAATATATTTTAAATAACACCCTTCCACAATTAATTCTTTTAATCATCTAGTTCTACAGATTTTAATAAACCCTTATTAGTGTATTACACCATTGAAGTTATACTTATATATGGATTGTGGCACAACGTAGACGAGTAGAAATAATTACAAGAAATGAAAATGAGTGTTTAGAAGAGTATCGTTATATAACATTTATTCATCCCTTTACTCTTTTTTATATAACTTTATTTTTATTAAATATATGAGAGACTTAATATTTAATACATAAATTTGACAATACAAAGTAGGGATAAATTAATCTATGGTGCTCCTGTTCCTTGTAGTCCCTACTCACATACATGTAGATCTCACATATGTAGGGGTCACTCTTCTATCTGTATGGAGCACAGGGAGCAAGAGCACTATAGAATTTTCTACGAAGTAGGGGTCAATCGAGGAGCTGCCCACTTCTTCTGCACTTCAGTGCTCAACATGAGGTATCAAATCTCACAGAAGTGATGCCATACTGAGAATCAAACAGAAATTACATAAAAACCAAAAAGCATAAAAGTATTGGTGTATCACCAAGAGGAAACATGCGGAAGTGGAATCACTGATAGGATTAGAAGATGTAGAAGATGATTTACAATTTGGGATTAACACCACACCCTAACCCTACGGCATTCCTTTCCTTTCAGATGTTTCCAAATTTATTTGCCTGCCACGAGAAATGGGCTATTGTCATTTCTAATTACTCATTTAGAAATCTACATTTATGAAACAAATGTTAGGGAAAATGTCAAAAATGGTCCCTATTATTTTTTTAAAATTTTTTAAGTCATTCATATTGTCCAAAACTAAACAATTTAGTTCATATTATTTTTTAAAAGTTTCAAATTCATCCTTATTATTCAAAATTAATCAATTTAATATGTCCTTAATGTCTCCCAATTTTTTTAAATTTAATCCCCAAATAGGGATCAGATGTAGGGGCTAAATTGATTTTTTTAAGAAAGAATATGAACTAAATTAATTTTTTTAGAAAATAATAAGGACTAAATTGACTAATTTTGAACAATAGGGGCAAATCTGAAATTTTTAGAAAATTAATAAGGACTAAATTGATTAATTTTCAAGAATAGGGACGAATTTAAAATTTTGGTGAAACAATAGGGACCATTTGTGTAATTAACCCCCAAATATTGTACACAATAAGCAAACATATATACTGTCTTTATCAAGGGCAAATCTATGAATTCTTGTCAGTTGTGGCTAAAACACATGTTTCTTAAATGTATGATTACATTTGTTTTTTTTTCTGTAGGGGGCTAATTAATTTTTTAACTAAAAATTCATAGATATCTAATGTTTTTTTGTTGAGAAATGCATAGAATTTTTAACGTTTTTCTAGGTCAGTTCGGGTTGCAGCCCCCACTCGTCCCCATGTGCATTTGCCTCTGATCTTTATGTAGGAAACAAATGTTACTTGAATGATAAATTAAGAGTAAAAGAGGTGTATAGAGGATTAGGATCGGATCCTCTCATGACTAATATTTTGTTCTAACCACTTATTTAATTTGATCGATGAATTAATTGGTTGATGTATAAGTTAAAATGTCAGATAAAATATTAGTTAGGAGATGATTCTGATCGGTGTATAGAGCCTATTCTTTTATTCTCATCTTTTGCTTTTATTTTCTTAGTGTAACTCATTAGATATTATTAGATGAATTAAATGGTTGATGTACTATTGACGAGTTGTACTAGCTAAGAGCCTAAGATAGTTAGCTAACTTTATGTGTCACGCCCCGAAACTAAAAATACGAACATATAGATCGTGACAATCGCCGCACACATCTAGTGCAAGGCTCAAACTTACTTTTTGATAACTAGTGCAAACAACAAACTTATTCTAAATACTTTGTATGTAATATTTCCAAATCTTCAAAAATTAAAAGTCAAATATTCCAATTTTAAAGTCTATCTAAATCACGAGAAAGTTTCAAACGCATAAATCGTTACAAAGGGAAGCCAAAATCAAACTACTCCCAGAACATCAAAGATCAAATAAAAATTTCTTGCTAATATTCTTGTTTCATCTAGCATTTTATGTCTTCTGAATCTGAAAATCATAATAAAGAGTGAGTTACACAGCCTAATAAGTACTCTACAACTTTTCTACCATGTTGGCATGACTCAAAAAGTATTTAAAAATATTTTATTCATAGAAATACCAAAATATACTAAGTCCGAAACAAATTTATCGAAGCATACATACTAAGTAAAAGTGCACGAAATTAACAAGAGACTATGATTTACAAGGAGCCACACAAAGGGATAAAAATTCATGTAGCCATACAAAGATCCACAAAGACAAAGATCGAAACTAGTTTCCAATAATGCATCTCATAGTGTATACAAAGTTACAAAAATTAACCACTTGAAGGGACACATAACGAAGATCAATCATAGTCCACTTGAATGTAATAATCACATAAACAATTTGCATAAATAACTTTTGTAACGCCAAAGATTCAACTGAATTCATACATGTCATGCCAACAAAAGTTTTCAAATCAGATTTTAACTTAACAAATAATTTTAGCGCCATAAACCCAAAAATTAACTCATAAGAATTAAGTTCTCAAATCCATTTCAGAAAATTAATTTTCATAAGCTATTTTCTAAATAAGATAAAATATAATTTAGAAATATGATTTAAATTTTCATAAAGTAAAGACTTTCATTTTGAACAAAAATATAATAAATACATTTATCTGGAACAAAAATCTAGAAGAATTGTGGATACTTACAATCAAATCCACATTGAAACTTTCACGTAAAAATCTGAATTTTCCCAAATCTAAACATCACTATACAAGAATACTACACCAGATCCTTAGAACTTATGCATGCTTTGATTCTGCAGTACTTCTACCTCTACATCTGATAAACATAAATTTTACCTTCTATTTGGAGTTTTCTTTTTATTATTATTTATGATACAAATGACTATAATGGAGGATATGTAACAACCAAATGTATATTATATCATGTTTAAACCACTAATTTATGAACACCATATGAACGTCTTTCTGGTTCTCTCAATAATGTTCTACTAGTCTCCTTAGTAGAAATATAGCTTCCATTGTTGATCTCCCAGGCATAAAACCAAATTGATTTTCTGACACCTTTGTAGTCCGTCTTATTCTCTTCTCGATCACTCTTTCCCAAAGTTTCATAGTGTGACTCATTAATTTAATTCCTCTATAATTGGCACAATTTTGGATATCTCTTTTTTTTGTCTATTGGTACTAAGGTAGTCTTTTTGCCAAGCATCAGATATCTTTTTACTCCTCAAAATGACGTTAAAAATAAGAAGAAGAAAAAACTGTAGCTCATAATAAATACTTCTACAGTTAACTTTTGTCACAAATGTCCCTGAACAACAAAGCACTTCTTAGAGACTCGATCAATCTGAAATCACAGTTGTTACGTATGGAATAATGTAAGTTTTAAAGAAGACTTATAGTACTCCCTATTCAGAAACTGTTCTAACAACTTTTTTAGATATCATAGATAGCTGAAAAATATAGATTCCTGAATAATCCAGGCTATCATACCTATATTTTATCTAAATCAAATTAAGCAATAATACATAAACTATATGAAAAATAAAGGACGACCACTCATGTGTTTGTATACTAATCTTGTTTATGATATAAACATAAAGATTTTAGGGATTGTGAAAGCTGAAGACGAAGAAAGACTTATCGTACCAAGTAGACCAACATAGTATGATAAGGGAATGATATTGGGCTGAATTTTACACAGTTGCTCATTTATGTATATGAAGCAATGCTCTTTTCATCTAGTAATCCCTGATAGTAGTTCTCCTGGCTTAGAGTCTGGGTCATCAAATTCTAGAACTTTGTAGACGCCGAACTCTTTTATGACCTGTTTCGAAAATATTTAGCACATCAGTATTGGTAAAGAGTTGCATGGACAAAAATATTTTATCATGCGGGATAAATTCTTCATTTTACTGTTGCCTTATGCATTACTAAACACCGCATCATAAACATGTAATTACAACTGGCAACAGATACTTCACACTAATGTCATTTTATTTATCTAAATCTTTAAAAATGTGTACAAAGTCTGGACTTCTACATATGGAGATAAAGGAGTTTAAATAAACATAAGATAGACTTTTAGTATATCTAGGATACAAATTTATGATATAACTTAGTTTAAGAAATCAAAAGGTGTTAATAATTTAATTTAATAGAGTCCTACATAGATAGGAAAATATTATCTAAATATAACTTATAAATCTAAATAATATGATTAGAATAATATTGCATCTAATAATTATCGGTTATATTATAATCTGTAAATGCATTTTTAAATTTTAAAATTAATTATGTAGTATATTTGCATCTAATTATAATTATTTAAATTTTGTAAAAAAATATGTACAGATACTCATAAAGTGACACATGGCAAGATGGTTTCTCTTAGAATATATAATGATGATAATGATGATTATGTGGTGAAGAGGTTTGTAAGGGTGTAATTTGGTTTGCGTTTGTACTTGGGTTTTGTTGTGCTAGGCTTAGTTTGGATTTTAGGGTGGGGTTTTTTTTTTTGGTTAGAATTGGACTTTTTGGTTGGGTTTTGACTGAGGGTATTTTGTGGTGAAGAATTTGAAATGTTAGCAAGACTGTTGTTAGGTGAGTGTGCCGCTTCAGAGAATTCAAAGCTTTAATTGCCAAATTTTCCTCTTTCAGCTAAGGTTTAAGAACCTTTGATTGAAGAAGATAAATGATGTTTGGTAAAGTTGCTAGAACTAGAAGAAGCCTTGTCCCGAGATTTGTGCGAGAGAAGTTGGTCACATGCCGATCCATCACGTGACTTGTAGGAGGAGGGCAGCTCACGCGCCTTTTTGGAGAGATGGGTGTAACTTTCCGATTCCTCACAGAATTAGGTCCCCAATCCAAAATTCCAAGGCATGAAAACCGAGGAAAAATAGACAGAGCCTCTCTTGTATCTAGGACAATCCACAAACTTGCACGCAAAAGAATACACCAAGTAACATCCACAATATATATAAAGTTCTATTTAAATTCATAAAATAGTTCTAACTTTCTGTTTGTGACAAAAGTAACCCTTTCATGCACCCTAACTAGTTATTTACTAAGTTGAAATAGTTATAAACTTATTACAAGCCAATACGAGAAAACTTTAACTTTAATTACAAGTAGACTACTTAACTATAATACAACACCTTTACATATGGTTTATACACAAGGCTACTTAGGCCACAAAATAGATACAATTAAGTACGTAGAGCCAACATTAGTACACAACTACACACAATCCGAGCACATAACACACAAAGTAACCAATCCCGAGCAGTCAAGGAAGGCTTCAACTTCTTCTTTTTTGTAACCTGTAACATGGTAGATAAAAAGGGTAAGTATACACTATGATCAGTGAGAGAGGATGAAGCGGGAAAGTTTTTGACAACGTTTTTGTGCAATGCAAGTGAATAGCCATAGAATCAATAATAATACCAAACACTCAATCAAGACAAAAACTAGGTAACACATTTATAACACTACAACTAGATAACAAGTTATAAACAATACTAATATAAGACAAACAATCAAAAATAATAAACTATATAACACATTAAAAAGGATACAATACGATAATCCTTATCACTCCAATTCTATGATCACGATCTCGATCCACGAACCATGATCACGATAACAATATGCCGGCATTGTAATCACCAATGGATACTCCGGATGTACCCAATATCTATGACCTAACACCCCCTAACAATCTCTGAGTACAGAATAGAGTACGGAGCTAGAGCAACTAATCCTGACAAGCCCGATGTCACCTACAGAGGCCCATCGCATCCATCTCGATGATAACATTGCGCAACCATCGATACGATAACACGACACGACATTTAACAAGTAACATTTCTAATATACACAAAATTGAAGAACAACAAAGTAGGTTGTCCTCGCACATACAATAGCAATCAATAAACACTTATCACACAATTTGATAAGCATTTAACACTTCTTACTCAATTATACTTAACTATTCATATTCTCTCAAAATAGCAATAAAATAGATCCTAATTCAATACATAGCTCAAGGATTTACATATTCAAACATTCTTTACTAATCCACTTTCTTGCACATAAAAGTTTAGCATCTATGCTTCCATATTCAATCAATATAGTAAAACGACTAAGTTAAACATTTCACAAAGCACAAGAACACAAGATATCTATGATATAGCACTAGCAAACATTAACTTAAGGATAACAATGCAATAACTAGTTTTCTTATTCAATCAAAGTAACATTATACCCAATTAATATCTCACTAGAACTCAAGTTGATATAAGCCAACTAGAACTTCACTTAGCATTATAGGTAAACAACTAACTCTTTTAACACTTTGACTTCAATTTCCTAATCAAAGTGATTACAAAAGCACCTTAAATCTTCTCTAAAACCCAAGTTTTACCAAGCTAATCCAAGTCACGACAACAAGTGTTCATAGGGACCATTCAACTAGACTATGTCTTAACTTCTAGCGTGCATTAAACTATTCTTGTTTGCATGAGAAAGATAATAGAACAACTAAATCAATGGACTAAAGTCAATTTCACAAGTTCTATAATACTAAAAGACTACTCTACAAGCTCAATATCTAACATACTTCAAACATTAACCAATTACAATTAAATATCTTCTAAAATAAACAAAACAATCAACTTGAAACGCAAATAGGTTGATTTCCCTCTCATGGCCGAAAATACCACACACACACACATTAAATCTTTGGTTGAGTTCTAGCTAGTTCATGCACTTATTTAGCTATGTAGGTACATTTAGGACTTCATTTAGGCATTAAAACAAACACATATGCCATAATCATCAAACTTTAAAACAAAATCATTATTCACTCATATTCTTCATTACACCATACACAAGCTCTAGTTAAATAAGTGCAAGAAGCTTAAAAGTTTACTCTACACATCTAATAACTATCATTACAAGCAAAACAACCTTTAAATCAAGCATTTATAACATTAACAATTATCTTGGTAGCATAATAACAACTTAAAAATGCAACAATGAATGAATTCGTCACCTCTACCAAGCTCAAAGATGCAAGATCTAGTTTCAATCCACTCTCAAATATCTTGGATTAACTCAAAGGATCAAACCCTAGCATTTTTCTTTCTCCTTTGTATTTCCTTCCCTTGGTCGGCCTTGCTTCTCTTTTTTTTCTAATTTTTTGATCATTTTTAGGTAATATAATTGATATATAATGCTAATATGATGCATGGGCTTGGATTTGGGCTTAATTTGGGTTGGGTTGGGCTTAAGTCAAATGCTAGACTAATTAAATTGAGGCCTAAGGATGAATTTGGTCTTCTAATGGTCTAAAATGTTAACTAGAGTTTACTTTTCATTCATTATGTTTAGCAATTTTTCTACCTGCCTTTTCGAAGTGCAATGCAAGTAAAATTTATGAACGTATGCTTAAAAACAAGTATGTAATGAGGGAAAAATACGAAATTTGTAAAATAAAATACTTTAATTTTCACCCTAAACTCGAGGCTCATTTTTAAATAATGAAAATTAATTTATTAGATGTAAGAAAACAATTCTACATAATACAAATAACAAAATAATAGGTTAATTATTTTATATAAATTAATTGAACATAATTTACACATTTTTCCAAGAATATGAAAAGAATTCTAATAAATGAATGCAAATTACTAAGTAAACAAATAATTACATACCAACATTTAAATAAACATATAAATATATGCAAATAAGTACTATTCACTACATATTAGGTACGGGGTGCCACAATGGGGATCACACTGAACTCTTGCTTGATAGGTGGAAGATGTGATGGTTTTGAGGACCTTTTTCTCGCCGGTGAAGATGCGATCCATGGCCCCAGAGCATGTGGATTAAATCTGGTTAGTGAGGCTGGGAGTTTTCAGGTGGGTCTAGGCATGTATCGGTGGTGTGAGTGAGTAGACCACAAGAATGGCAGAAATTGTTGAGTTTCTCGTATCTAAACTTGATCCATAAATCCGGCAAGCCTTCCGTTCACAACATCAGTACTTATTTGGGAGACCTCGACGAGCTCGAACCTTTTGAGGAAGGAAAAATAAACCTTTTGGGTCAGTGGGCTCAGATTGAGTTTGGCCCAACTGAGGGAGAAATTCCACTATATATAGTACCTATTGTTTGTTTGCAAAGGGAAAAACGCATAACCCTAACCCTAAAATAGAATTAGAAAGAGGAAATAAGAAGAAGAGGGATAGAAAAAATTTAGCGAGGGCGATGGATTACCAAGGTAAGCCCCAGAGGAAACGTGAAGGCTACGACGTCGTTGGAGAAAGAGAAGAGCAGAAAAGGAAACGTGAAGTCGGAGAAAGAGAAGAAAAAGAAGGGCCATCTCATGTGTTGCCGCCGTGGTTTCACTCCGTGTTTGTCTATGATTTGGATGTTGATGATTGGGATAATAAGCTGGATTGGTCACCTCGAGTGATGTCGTCGAGTCTATCTGCTGCTATGTCCATGATCAGTAAGGGTGTTTCACTGAATCTTAACGCTTGTGATGTTAGTTATAAGCGGCCTTTGGATCCTGAAGCGTTGAAGGAATATAATCGACAAATTGATGAAAGTGAGGTACAGATTAATTATTTTTAGCTAAGTTTATATTTATTGGATTATTTGTTTATTAAATTATAATAATAAATAAGTATGTATGTATGTGTCGGTCTAGGGATTCGACATTTTCTACTATCCAGGCCCATCTATTTGGACCTCCGTTGTTCCCTTGACGGGTATTAAGGAGTCACCATCATACTATGCAGCTGTTGTTAACCTCGTTAAATTGGCCATCAACCAGTATAATGTCTAGCACGTAAGATATAAGACTTATTCATGTGTTGTTTCGGGTAGTATTTATTACATCACTTTCCAAGTCAAGAATCTTAAAGCTGCTGGTAATGGATATGATGGTACCCCTCTGGAAACATTCCAGGCTAGAGTTTGGGAAGGAATAACAGAAACAGAGGTGCATTTTTGCCGACCTAAACCTATCAAGCCACAAAATTAATCATAGGTATAATATCTTTAGTTACTCTGCTAGTTGTTGCAAGTTGCTTTAAAATATCTGCTTGCTTTTTGTTTCTCATTGTAACTGATTGATAATTGTTACTTTGTTATGATGGATGGAATGATGATGTTGTTTATATGGGATGTTATGTGTTGTGTAACTCAACTAGAAAAATAGAATTTTCGAAGATAATTTGGTAGTCAAATTAAACAATGGCACACAGTTTTGCTGTTTGATTCAGTTGGTTTCTATTAGCACAAACGGGCTGGGGATTACTTGAAATATTTTCTTAATTAGTGAAGTGTTTGCCTATTTGAAGACTCTAATGATGTTATGAGTTGGATTAGTTTCTTTTATGAAGCAATTCATGTGTTGATTGTGTAAGAGTTCAGTTATGCCAACACTTGTTGAAATTCCTACAAGTTCTTCATTTTCATTTATCTGAATAAATCTATATGCAGTAAGCCCAAGTCCTCAATTTTCCCATTATGTCTGCAAACTTAAGCAAGCACCCCGTGGCCTTGCTTTTGGTTTCCATGCCTCAATTCTTTTTTCACTGATTTCAGTTTTTGCTACTGATTCCTCACTTAGCCATTCCCTTACTCGCCCTAAAGCCGAAAACGGCTAGAACACTAAACACGTTTCCGAACTCTGTTGTCGGAATCGTAATACGATTCAGCAAAGAATCGATACGAATCGAATGAGAGAATTGTGAATCAACGTGAATCGTATGTGAATCGTACGATTCACTGAATCGTTCGCGATTCAGCTATACTCACGAACTACAACTTGTTTGCATATCATGCTGTAACACCCCGACCCGTGCATATAATTATTTTATTGATGTGCATATATTTATATGTCTACTTTAATTATTTACGTATATTCGTTTGCATAAAATATCATATTTTTGGGTTACGTGCATCTATTTCGTTTAACGTGCATTTATATCAAACTATGTGCATACATCTAATTTAATAAGAAATTTCATCTATTAACATATATTGCATCAATATAAATGCATTCTTATGCAAGTAGGCACGTTTAATTGGTTAATATGCAAAATTCTCATTTTACATGCAACTTCGGGACTTCACGAACACTTTGAAAAATCGTAGGAATCGTAGAAAATAATTAACGTAGACTATTAGGAATTGGAACAACTAAATTAGTTAGAATTAAACTAGAATGACAAACTAGTTAATAGCATTTAGTTGAAGGGCATGTTGGTCATTTGAGTTTTTTTCTTTTATTATTTACACCTATTAATATACTACAACACACACAAACACACAAAACACACACAAAAATCAGACCTTTACACACACACACACATATCAGACACACACACAAGGAAGGAAGAAGAAAAAGAGTAATCCAAGCAATTTTCAAGCCAATCTTGCATGATTCTTCAAGCTAGGTGAGGGATTGATGCTTAATTTGTATTTCTCTTGCTTATTAGGGTTTCTTTAATGTTAGCATAGATGTGGTTATGTAATCAATGAACTTATAAATGCATGAAATGGTATTCTCTAGCTTGATACATGTTGTGGGAGTCCTCTTTTGCATGTTTGCTTAGTGTTGGTAGTAGACTTGGTTGTATTGTTGTCTTGCTAGTTGAAGTGCAAGAGTGAAGATTACATGCTTGATAAATGGCCTCAATGAAGTGTATGAATATAGTATATGCTAAAACCAAGAGCAAACCAAGTAGAAATGCTAGAAAACAAGCTAAATAGACATTAGTGCAAAAGTGAGAAAGCTGGACAGTTTGCGCAGAGAATTTGTAGAGATGATTTGAGGTAGTAAATGATGTCTAAATTGGTTGAATTTTTTTTTATATTGTAGCTAAGAACTTGAGGAACAATTTCTATTTTGGGGGAAAGATCGAATTCTATCATTAAGGGGTTGTTTTGGAGCCAAAATAGTAGGGTGACTGATTCGCTGGCTGCGCAATGATTTTCTAAAGGGCATAACTTGATGAGTTTAACTCTGAATTATGAACCGTTTGAGGCTAAACCTATCTACACTTGATGAACTACGTGTCTGTGTAATTTTTAGAAGTTTTAGAGGATATTAAGGCTACTAACTGAACAAGTAAAGTCAAGCAAATGCAGTTAAAAATTTCAGTTTATATAGCTAAGTGATTAATGTTGCACTAAAGGTTAATTTGAGTTGAATAATGGTGGATTATAGGGAGTTTAAGGCTTGAGAGTAACAATTATATGTTTGGAGATAGTGTTTAAGTGAAATGAGGGTTAAATGAACATTAGTTGCATTGAATGCTAAATGTTTAACACGTGACTAACGTGAAATAAGTGCATTGAATGTTTAAATAAGTTGAACTTTGAGTGAAAATTAAATGCGATGAATTATGTGTAATGACTTGCTATTTAGATAATCAAGAGTAATTAAAGTCATGCACATGCTAGTGTTAGTTGTCAAAGAGTGTTTGCAAGTTATGGGAAGTAAAATATGTTTTCAATCATGTTCATGAGCTTAGCTTAATGTATGTGTTAAAGTTAGTTGAATTGCTTGAGTACTTGGTTATTGGTTTGGTAAATGCTTGAGTTGATTTAAGTTAATCCATGCTTAAAGTATGTTTAATTAATTAGTTAACTAGTTGGATAAATTGGAGTGTTTAGTTATTAAGTATGATAACTTGATATAGTTTCATTGTTTGGTCATCTATATAGAAGTTAAATGTGAACATTTATTGTTTATATGAATAGATTGCTTGAGGTTACATGTTTAGTTACTGAGTTGATAGCTGTTAAATGTTTAACTTGATGTTTCTTTGTGATCTAGTTGAAGTTGAACTAGTTATGAAGTTAACTTGTTAAATGCTAATATAGTTAATGTCATACATGCTCATGTTATAGTTGAATTATGTTAAGTGTTAACTGTAGTCATCTTGATTGAATATATAATTGGATATGCCTTTGTAAGATAAATGAAGTTGAATTGGGTATGAAGTTTAACTAGTTAAATGTTGATGTAGTAGTGTCCTTCATAAGATTAAAGAAATGTTTTAGAGATATTTGTATGACTTTTAAGCTATGTGGCAATATGATATACATGAGTGATTATATATAACTGTTATCATTGTGGATGGAGTTACGAAATAGTTAAGTTGAAATTGATATAGTTAATAGCTAAGTTAACTACTGCTGCTAGTTTTCATGGGTTCACTTCATGAGTAATATGTGGTTACTTGGGATTACGTGCTAATGTGGAAATAACATAGTTAATTGCTAATGTGTTGTACTTATATGAATATAATAGGGATTTGCATATTCGAGCTAAATGAGGTTTTGGAGTAAATTTAAACTACTTTCTGGCATCTTGGAACTTGGTAGAGGTGAGGGAGTCTTCATTCCTTTTGTGCAAATTATCTTATTTTATTATATGATTTAATCCAAATGGATAAAGTTTATATGTACTATTTTCATGCTATCTTGCGAATTACTTGAATTAGTTGCAAGGGTAATTGTTTATATTGCTATAATTGTTCTCTTTGGTTATCAAATGTGTTATATGATATGTATGGGGTGAGGCTAGCCTACTTTGCTACCTCCCCACTTGATTTGAAAATGAGATTCGTGATTCGTTACTCGGGGTTGCGCAACCTTTTCGGGTATGGTAGTGTCGAGTAACACGAGCGGCATCGGACTTGCCGTGCTCCCTCGGCTACCATGGTTTCCCAGTCCCTCTCTCGTTGAGGCATACCCCTCTACCCCAGAGGCGTGGTTCACCTTGTTGGGGCATACAGATCTACCTCGTGAGAGTTGGGTCGTAGGATCGGGGTACATCCGGAGTACTCCAATTTGGAGGAGTAAGGGTTTGCGGCACTTGCGTGAAATTGTGGCTCGTGGTTCGAGATTGAAGACAAGAAGTGAACCGTATCCTTTTAATATATGGTTAATTACTTGTTTACTTGGTTGTGTTATTTGATATTGAATATGTTTTTATCTTGTTGCATATCATGTTGCATGCCCAGTATGTTGCATCACCTCCCTCACTGAGTATACCAGTTGTATACTCACCCTCGTCTCTAACACCTTTCAGGTTCAGCACCTTCACAAGGTGATACAGAGAAAGCTCGAGAGTTACCGTGTTTGGTTGTGTTGGCCTTCATTATTAATACCTACGAGTCCATGTGAATTAGTGAAGTGGTTTGAATTGTAATTTGATTGGAACTATATAAACTCGGCTTTCAATTGTATTGGATCTTATTTGTATTTGGTTCGTAGGACGCCTGTAATAGCTTAATGGACTATGTTATTGTTTAATGGTCATGCATGCTTGCTTGGGTTAATGGAGTTAGTGGGCTGGGTTAATAGACAAGTCAATTGAAGAGATAAAGTTAAAATGGTATGATAAGTGACTTTATAACATAGTATTTCAATATTTGAGGCCTATGCATGCTTGTGTATCTATTTTGTCGAGTCTAAGGCTTGGATGGCCTTGAGACGAGACATAGTTTAGTGGTTGAATTTGAAGTATATGAGAATGTTGAATTATGGTTTTGTAGTTGTATTATATTATTCGTAGGTTTTTTATTAGCCCTATAAATAGGAGAGATTCCGTCCGTTTCCCCTAAATTTTTGTGCCTTGGGTTTGGGATCGGGACCCCGGTTACACCTGCTTTGTTGTTGCGCTCATTAATGGCGAAGTGTTCAATTCTTGTGGTCTGTGGGTTGCATATTTTCTGAACTGGTCACGAAGCAAGCATTCTTCATTCTTTAATTCTTGTCCCCTACCATGGATGGTACGTATATTCCTCTATGTCAGATGCCACACACTTCATAACAGATAAATTTGTCCGCACAAGGAATATGTTAGAGGCTATTGCTTTAGGCAAACCTGTGGTTACACATATATGGCTTGACAGTTGTGGACAAGCTAGCTATCTCATTGATGAAAAATATTTCATACTGAGAGATGCAAGAAAGGAAAAGGAGTTTGGCTTTAGCATGTCAGTCTCATTAGCACGAGCGTGTCAGCATCCACTCTTGCAAGTAATGATTTATATGTTTGGTTTATCTCTAATATCATAATTGTGCAGGGACAAAGAGTCTTGACCACCCAAAATACAAAGCCTGGTAAAGAAATATTAGTAAGCTTGGTCAAGGCAGTTCGTGGTCTGGTGCGTACATTTTTCTGGATATTTCTCTTCAGTTTTCCAGGCTTCCAGCTAAAGTGTATTATGTCATTGAAGTGCAGATAGTAGGAAGTTTTATTGTGGTTAGTTGGCCACTCTTGCAGCTTATTATTGTATTTCTTCAATTGTTAAGCTTTATTGTATCTGAATTGGATTCATAAAGCATTTAATGTGTACTACTGGATCGCAGTGGAATAGAAGTCCTGGGAAGAAAGGCTCTCATTTTGATCCAAGAAGCGATTTGTTTACGCTGAATGAGAGGAAAGATGTGATGACTTCAAAGGCGTGTTGGACATCAATGGTTGCATTGCTTGTGGGATTAACCTTTGTTATGGGTCCTGTTCAATTGCTTGGAATTTAGTTTGCAAGATAGTGCATCAGTGATTATTAGAAAAGTAACAAAAAATATATATTAATATTCATTCAAAAGAAGAATTTCAACTAAAAACTGTTAATAGAAACATAATATATCAAATTAATCTAGTTTTAAATTTGTGACCGAATCGGTACGATTCACGATTCGATACGATTCACGATTCAAAAAAATGATATTTCGATTCACGATACAGTTCACGATTCGACAACTATGTTTCCGAATAATATATTCTCATCCTATTTGTAGGTATCTCTTCCAATCCAATGTGGTGGTATGGTACTGGAGCAAATCCGAGGAATATTTTGGTTTTACTGGTTAGAGATATTGTGTGTTTATATCTATGAAGATGGTAGCTTTGATGTAGGACTGACTGGGATTAGTCAGTGATTGTTTTTCCCTTTATGTAATATAGAACATTTTGCCTTTAAGATGACCATGACAAACTTGGATGGTATAGAGAGGACTCTCTCTTTATGAAAGATGTAGGACTGGTTATATTGCTTATCAAACTCGAATTAATATGTTAACACTCAGTTCATTTCTTATTAATCTATTGTATATTTATTTTCATTATTGCTTATCATATTGTGCCTATAGCACTCTATCCAACAAGAAGATTCTTTTTTTTTTGTCGCATTTTTATTGTAATAAAGGTTCACTTTTTTTTGGTATTTTTATTGCTTGTGTGAATATATATATATATATATATATATATATATTTTTTTTTTTTTTTTATTTTTTTTTAGTCCAAGATTTAATAGATATATATATATTAAATAAAAAATATATATATATATATATATATATTTATTTATTTATTTATTTATTTATTTATTTATTTATTTTTTATTTTTGGTGAAAGCTTGTGTGAATATTCAATGTATCTTCTTATGCTCTTTATTTTCAGTCCAAGATTTAATAGACAAATCCCATATAAGGAAGGATACCTCGAGAGTTTTAAAAATTATGTTCCAAGGCTTAAACTAATGTTAATGTTGTAGAGAACTCAAATTATTATACAGAGTAAATAAATAAATTTTATATAATTAACATGAAACGGGAGTGTTACACTTAGTACAATGATGGATTATTCAATTCGTGACAATCATAAGTAGAAAGTTCACATCAAAATGTCTAGTGTATCGTCGTGGCCTTAATTTCAATCTAACAAATAGTTAAGGTTTGTTGACAGTCCCTAGTTACAATACCAGGGACGTCATAAGTAGGGTATGTAGGCACATATGATTCATGGCTATTGTTTGCTTGTGCCATAAGGTATTGGATTATTTGCTTGTGTCATAAGGTATTGGATTAAATCTTGTAACTAGGGCAACCTTCGCGTGATGCATGTTTGTCTTTTGATTGTGCCATGAGATATTGGATTAAATCTCGTAGTTAGGGCAAGTCTCGTGTTTAGTTACCATTTTACCAACAATTGTCTTTGTTTTGGTATTGTAACTTTTGATAAGAAGTTCTATCTACAAAATATCTAATACGATTTAGGAGCAACCTTTGTCGCGAATGTCAAACGATAAGGACTATAATGTTTATTTTAAAATGTTAGAAACCAAATTGTCAAATTGACCAAATATTAAGGACTTTTACAGGCATTTGCTTATAAACCTATTATTATATCATAATGTGTAAAGCGCAAAAGAAGAAGAAGAAGAAGGATACGGAAAATTGACCAAGACGTTGTTGGTGAAAGAGAAGAAAAGACAAGTGTGCTCCATGATGAAGAAGAAGAGAAAGAAGAAAAAATTAGTTCACGAATGTTGCAAATTTAATTAACGTTTTGGTTTTTCTGGCTAGAGAATTAGAGAATTTTGTGTTTTTAGATATATGAAGGTAGCTATGGAGTAGGACTGGGATCATTCAGTTATTGCTTATTCTATTCTGCATGTAGCACTCTATTTATGAAGAAGGTTCACTTTTTTGGTCCCATTTTTATTGTGTATGTGAATATTTTGATGTATGTTCTTGTAGCTATGAAAAAATATATTTCAAGGCTTTAACATAATAATAATAGGGAGTTCAAATCATTATAGAGTAAACTCATAAATTTTACACAACTAACACGCAATGGAGTGTGAGAATTACACTTGGTATTGTAACTTTTCACAAAAGGTGATATCGACAATATATCTATTCTTTTTTATAATGAAAATGTTACATTTAAAAAGTAGCGTATTGAAAAATTAAACTTATTTATAACAATTTAAACGTTTAGATGAATTGGTTAATATCTTTCACTTAAACACCTCAACGGAAATTTGTTAACGAATAAATTTAGATGAACTTTCATTCTACTATATAGTCCCGTAGAGTGCCACCTTTCACGACTAATGTACATCAATTTTTATTCAAGGCATGCTTTGGAACAACTTGAGAAAAAAGAGAAACGAGTCAATATTTTAGTTTCCTAACTAAAAGCAAAAACTAAAGACACGAGAGAGCTATCGTATGTTCTTCACTAACTACAAATAACAAAAGAAAAGTAAAGTGGCTACAACTTAATGTTTTCTTTGGCAAATTTTGCAGAGTGGGGTGGTTGAGCATTTACGCTTGTATTTGTTTTATGTCGCAATGAGGTTTAGGCAGGCTGTCCACATGAAAGCTTTGATCTTCGCTTGAGCTTTTGTGTTCCAAATTGTTTTTCATAATTGCCGAGGATAACAATAGGAGGAGCTTTGGTTTGTGGAGGGTCTTTGGCTACTGTTCTTGAGACAACGATAACCACTCTTGACTGAGAAGATTCCAGATTTGTTGTGAGGCCAGATAATAGTGTCTTCATTCTGTGATTGAGAAAGTGTGATACTGAGGATCTTTGCTTGGGTGTGCCTTTCAAAGATTTGGGCGATAATCTCATGATTTCAATCCCCATTATCAATCAAATCACAAACTTTCCTAAGATTACAGTTACTTGGCTGAGGGATTGATTTGGTGTTGGGATCCATGAGTACGACCAAATGTCCACCAAGTTTCCATTCCCAACCAGCCATGATGCTTCTTTTCTAAGGAATTCTTTTCCAGCCATTAAACTTCGGAAGGCCCAAGACGGCTTAGGACCTAATTTCGCATTCCATAAACTTTCATTTGGGAATTAAGTACTTTCCTTGGAGGATTCTAATTGTGAGGGAGGTCGGATTCTTAAGTAATCTCCAAGCTTGGCTTGCAAGAAGAGAGACACATTCATCAATTCAAAATTTTTAAAACCGAAACCTCCATCCCATTTTAGTCAATCATCAAATTCCAATTGGCCCATTTGATATTATTATTGCCATTTTTGTTCCACCAAAAGTTGGCAGTGATAGCACAAAGTTTTTTTCAGATGGATTTTGGAATAAAGAGTAAAGACATAATATAGCTAGGGCACTACAAAAAATTAAGACATAGGCTGCGATTTTTTTTTGTTATTCGCGGCGGTTGTAAACCGCCACTAAAAAATACGCGGCGGTTGTGTGAATCGCCGTAAATTTGTCTATCGCAAATAGAAACAGCGGTGGTTTACTCAACCGCAGCGAAAAATCTGTTTTAACGGCGGTTCAGGAACTGCCGCCTATAAGCGTATTGCAGGAAAAAAAAAAAGAATAGACATTAATTGTATTAGCGGCGGTTCTTAGAATCGCCGCCTATAATCACTATGCAAAAAAAAAAAAAAAATTAAATAGAAAAAACCACACATTTTCTAACAAAAAAGAAAATTAAAATACGGAACTGTGAATTGTAATAGCGATGAGAGCTCACACCAAAATATCGTGTAAAAAAAGTTTGAAGGATTCAATCACTCTCTCAAAGCCAAAGCATTACACACAAAATTAGCTAAGGTTCAACAGTAAGCTATACATCCTTTCATCAGACTATCATAGTCTGCTAACAAGTATGCACATAATAACACATTCTAAAGTTGAACTGCATAATAACACATTCTGAAGTCTCTGATACTCTTTGGTTCGCTCGAATCTGGACATGAAAATTTGAAGTCTAACTTCAAGGCATCTTCAAATCCCCCAATAGCATCTGATAATGAAAAACAACCTAAATCATCTTCATTATTGGCACCAAGTCCAAATGTTGAATCGCAACTCCTGAAAGATTGGTTTGACAATCCACAAAATTAGCATGACAATTATGATTGAGATATATTCTGAACAGTTAAAGAGGTATAACAATCACCTAAACATCCAATCAACATCTTCAAAGTTTCCTATATCAGGCCAACCATAATATAAGAAATCACTAGAATCTTTGTCCTCATGACTATTGCCAAAGAAACTGAGACCATTATCTTCTTCTGAAATATGATCAATTGGATAACCAAGGGAATTGTTAACTATAGTACTTCTGTCGTTAAGAATGGAATTATTAACACAAAGCTCATTGCCAACCTAATAGAACTTCTCTATCGAAATGACACATTTATCTTCCCAAAGAAAAGAAAGCACGACAACATAGTTACAGAATATCAAAATCATAATAAAACAGATTCTAACCTTCAAAACTTCAAGCTATATAACACCGATATGTTCATAGTGAAGCGTTCTTTCTATTGACTCTGCATAAGATCTCCCTTCGCAAGATAGATAAGTATGCAGATTTCTGGAACCCATAAAATCATGGTCTAAAAGCATTTTCATCCATGTAGTCTTACAGTGACTAACTAGTGTAGAGATAAGTACCACTTGACAAGATGCAACAATAATATCAGTTTGTCAATAATTGTTTAGTAAGGATTCTTAAATTAAATATAAATCAATGATAAAGTGTTTTTATATATAACTTTTGAGAAAGACCTGCTAGTATGTACTTGCTAACTTCACTTTGAAATCCTATCTTTTCATTTTGGTACATGAGTATCTCACACCAAAATAGTTAGTCAGTAATTCCACCTTTTACTTTTTCCTGCAAGATTATATGAAACAAGACGATAAATTTCTAGTTTAGGTGTTATGTTATCTACTTCAACTCTTATAAAATCCCTCAATTTGCATTTATGGTCTTTCCATTTATGCCCAATAGATTGTAGCAGAATTTTTTTCACATTTTTCATATTCTTCCTTCTCCTGGGGGAAAATGTAGCTCTTCTACTACACATAAAAGGCTTATTGTCTACACTATTTTGAACAAAGGATTATCTTTGTATCTTATTTGTTTAGTTGTTTCCATATCCTTTGGGATTATCTTGTCTGTTTCCTCTTTCACTGCCCTCTCCTTCTCCTTCCTTCAGACCTGTGAATCCATCATTCAGGCTGGAGGGCTAATATTTGGGTGACTTGGCATAATAGCCCGAGTATATTCCAACAATTAAGGTACATTTGGCGCAGCATTCCATAAGATGATCAGAAAGCAGTACTAGGGTAGTCTTAGTAGAATAAGAATTAAAGGCTAGTAAATGTTTCCTTGATCAAGTTCTGCCAGAAATCCAAAAATAAATCCACTAACGAAGGTAATAATGCCTTCATAGACGAGTTCCATGCAATACATGCAACTTTTAGGCGAGGAAAATGTGAAGCGCATTAGGCGCTGATATTTAAAAGCATCATAACAATTAAAAATTTAATACTTTCCAAAACAAGAAACTATATAACCTTCAGACTTCATAGAAGAGAAAGGATAACACTCGATATGTGCAAAGATAAAGAAGAGATGAGTCACCTATTAAACAAACGTAAACACAATTTCAATCCAATATTCATCACCTAACTGATTAAACCATCATATAAACATGTTAATCATTATCCTAAAAACAATATGTATCCATATTCAATACAATTTCCCAGGCACATATACAAATACACATATGCATGAGTGAATCTCTCTCAAAACACACACAAATAAATCGGTAAAAGGGTGGTCTGGTACACAAATCTCCTGCTATATACAGGTCTGGGGGATGTATGGGCCCCACTCAGGCTATTATACATGCATATATATAGATGTAGATTCAAATTTGTACATTATATATGTATATATATGAACAAAAGAAGAAAAAAAGAGACCTTGGTGATGAAACTTCCATGCTCTTCAGCCTGCTTAGCGATCTTAACGGCTTGTTTGGAAGAGATCTGTTTCGTTTTCTCCTTTGTTTTTGCAACTTTCTACACATAAAAGCAAAAACAAACACAACCCTATTTCAAGAAATCTATATATATACATACCCAACAAAATCAATAACATATATATGTATATATATATATTCACCTAATCCCAAATGGAATTCATATATCCTACTACTTTCTCCAGTTGTCAAAAGAAATGAGAAACAAAATTCCCAATCAAAATATCCAATTTCACACCTCTGTCGTTGTACTGTCATAATAATAAATGATCAATGCATTGAAAAAATGATACAATAGCAAGATTTCTAGCAATGATCCTATTGAATGATCAGATAGATCAAAAGGTAAAACAAGAAAATAACAACATGAAGATTCAAGCAATTTGTCAAAAGATGAAAAGGGAGAAAGCTAAAGGCTGCAAAAAAAAGTGTGGTTGAAGGAAATAATAATGCATCTAATGCTAATAAAAGTGAATAGGTAAAGACAATTGATAACCTATGTATTATGCTACTAAGATTATCAATGTTGATACTTCTCAAAAACAAAAAAGATTATCAATGTTGATATATGGATAAGTTTGAGGCAGTAGACTATCTAGCCATTAAATTCTTGTGCAGGCTGAAAGTTAGAATAGAAACATAAACCTAAACTCACTCCTATAACATCAAGGATCCTAAAACACGAATTAAAGCAAAAAAACTGCTCATAGCTTAACCACTATACAATAACTTAATAATAGATTTCAGTTACTCTTACCAAAATCTTCAATAACTGAAAGAAAGAACAAAATAAAGTCAGGTTATTCAAAATTGATAGTAAGAATCCACAAAACCCTAACTTTAAAATCAAGAAATTCAACTTTAATCCAACCCTAATTCACCAACTTTCGAGTAAAAATTCGAACACAAAATTCAACAAAAAGCTTATGTGTTTGTAAAATCAACTCAAATCAGTGCTAATTCACCAATCTCAGTTAAGAAATTTCAAACACAATATTCAACGAATGGCTTACATGTACAGATGCACATATATATCGGATATATACATCAATATAGATACATGCACATATATATTATGTGTGTATAATAGAGAAAGAGGTTAGGGTTTAGATAAATGATGATTCAGACCACGACAATCAGGGAAAAGCTTGATAACCAAACATGGAGGCAGATGCCGTCGAAAGGCCATGTTTTCTTGTGCCGGATCATTGCCGTTGGAAGGCCATGTCTTCTTTTGCTGGATTATTGTCGTCGTCACGTCAGAGAGAAGAGGGAGAGATGAGATTAGGGCGAAGTAATGAGCTTTGGAGGATGAGAAGCGTTGGTGGAGGACCTTATCTTTTTAACAGTGTATGTATATTAATCTTTTTTATAAATTTGGTATATTTTGTTAATTCAATAATATGTACATTTAAAGACATAAATTTTTATTTTTTTTTGCTTAGTACCAAATCCTTGAGAAGATCCCTCAAGTTTGAAGGTGGTTTTTAATTTTTAAAAATAGTAAGTATATAGTTATTTTAGTATAAATAAAAGTAAATAAATAAATAAATGAATCACTTTTATTATAGTCATTTCAGTATTAATAAAAATAAATAAATAAATAAATGTATATATAGGCATTATATTTAGTTGTTGTAAAAAGCATAATTATCTTAATTCAAAATCATAGATTTATATAAATATATAGTATGTAATACAAATTTAAACAAAAAGGTTTATATATAGAGAAATTTTGAAATTAGCATGATAATTGAGCTCGAACAATAACTAAATATGAGTTAAAAAAGTAGTTATGAATGATTGGAATTTTGAAAAATATATATATATAAGTAAATAAAAATTGAAGTTATTAGTATAGCTTTAATGAAATATGCATATGAGTTGGTGAAAGTTATACCTAAAGTAAATATAAATTTGAATCAAACAGAGTATAAGTAAAGAAGAGTTAAAGTTTTTATGATAATTAACCTTAACTGGAAACTTAATTGTTCGTTAAAAAAAATTATAATTGAATGACTGGCGAATTTAAATAGAAATAATATAAATTAGTTAATAAAAAGTGTAATAGAAAAATGAATTTGAATATAAACAATATATGGTTTACTAAAATTGAATTGAAGTTAACAAAAAAATAGTATATGAACGGTTAAAAAGTGTATTTAGATAAATAAAAAAAAGTAATATATCATATATATATATATATATATATATATATATATATATATATATATATATATATATATATATATATATAAGATTGTATTTGGAGGAAAATTGTGTAAGAGTTAAGGGGAATTGTACTTAAATGAAAAAATAAATGTAATCATTTGTTAACTGCCACCAATATTACAATAAAAAATAAAAACATGTTTTACAATTCACATATATGACACTATCAATAAAATGCATATTAGCTTCATTTGCAAATAAAAAAAATAAATTATAATACTTCTCATTTCTAAACCGCCGCCTATAACTACATAAAGAAATTTTAAGGCGAGATGTTATCCCGCAATATCCACATTTCCCAAAGTAATACACTCTCGCAGGCTGTATATTCTTCATGCTGATCAACGATAATTATAATATTGGCAAACCTTGTCATATCCATTTCATTAGGAATTGATGATCTTTTAACAATACTTTCTAAGAAATTTTTTTCTTCGTCCTTTGCATTGAAAGAATGATTAAAAAATGAAAGGTCTATTTGATATCCAATAATTGTGGATAAATGATTCGCTTGCCTCGAAATGACCTAGACTTTACCTAGGAGTCCAACTTTTTGCTATAATCTAATATTTGAGGAACTAAAAGTGAGCTTTTTGCAGCGGTTTTAAAGAACCGCGGCTAAAAATGGGCTTTTCGCGACGGTTTCCCGAACTGCTACGAAAAATACATTTTAATTCACAATTTGCGGCGATTCTCCAAACCGCTGCGAAAAAAGTGTCGCGAATGAGGACTTTTTTTGTAGTGGGGATAGCTTGTAGGACCGATTTGATGAGAGTTTCTTTGCCTCCTTCCAAAAGGAATTTCTCTTTCCATCCTTGAACTTTAGAGTTCATTCGATTAGTGAGCCAACTGAGGGCATCTTTTTTCTAGTTACCCCATGAAGATGGTATTACAAGGTATTTGTGTGACACCCCGAACCCAGCACTTCATTAATTGCATTCATTAAATGGTTAATTTGGATGTAACTTAGCTAATTACTTTTTATTTTTTATTTTCCATATTTTTATAAATTCAATTGTTTCTTTTCATGCATTTTATATTTTTATAAAATACTACATATTTTTAGGGGACTACAGCCCCTGACCGTGTGTGCATTGCATATCGGGATCAACGGAAAAAAATTCGCAAAATGTCTGATAAATAGTACCAGCGGAAATTTTTTTTCCAAATTTTTTCAGATTTTTGGCATTTGTTTTGCTGAAATTTGATCACCCAAATGACCCTTTTGCCCTTACTAAAATGCCTTAATTATTTGACCTACCATTTGACCTTCTCATGAGAATAATATAAGCCAATAACAAAAAAAAAGAGTCAAAAAATGGCTAAAAAATAGTTACGGGAATAGTAACTTTTTCTTGCAAAATTGCTATAGTTGATCATTTTCATCCATTCCAAGCTTGAATCTTGAGTTCTTGAATATGTTTACACCTTCTTCAAGCTTCTCTAGCCTTGTGTGGTAAGAATTTCATCTTATTTTTGTATTTGAAAATTTTGCACCTAAACTTTATTTTTTTGGGGATTTGTTGAGATATTACTTGGTTATGCTTGTTTATGCTTAAATTACTCTTATTAATGATCGTAGAGCATACTTTTGTGGTTAGATAGCATTTTGAATGGTTGAAAATGGAGTTGGAGCTTTGGGGAAGATGATGAATAGTGAAATTTCTAGGGTTCCGAAAATTTGTGCAATTTAATTTGATTCAATGCTTCTAGTAGTTGCTAATTAGGTCCTTGAGCGTGGAAAAAATGTAGGTTGCACTTGCTATGTACAAAATTTGAATAATTTGATCAAATTAAGCTACTTTAATAAGGGGTTTCGAGGTTAACTCAAATCCGACCACGTTTCGAGGTTATGACTAGTCTTTATTAAGTATTGAAGCTTTAGAAGTGCCTTCGTTTCGCTTGTTTGGGTTCCGAAATTGGTACTTGTAGTGTAAACGCACAAAGAGGAAATCAGGGATTTAATGGTAAACGAGGTTTAACGGGTGAACTCGAGGGTCCTTGGGTTGCCATAAGGTGTGGTTTGAAGGATAGGATAACTTGTTTGGGAAAATTGAACCTTGCCTTTTGGTTTGGGGCTTAATAGCAAAGATTGACAAAGGGGTTTTGGGTTGAAAGTGAATCCGGGTGCTTTCGGGCATTAGGGCTAGTGTCTAGTAAGTGATTAGGTGCTAAGAATATATTCCTTTCACTTAGTTGAGCTCCGATTAGAGTACTTGTAGAGTAATGCATAAAGAGGCAAATTCGGACTTTTCAGGTAATTGTACTTTAAAGTGAGGTTTCAAGGGCTTAAATGGTGCCATAAAGTGTCATTAGAGATGTAGTATAGTTAGATTTGAGGTTCGTTATTTTGTGTGAAGTTTAGAGCTTGTTTTGTAAGCATTTAGAAGGAGATTTGTTGGATTTCTTGTGAATTACTTGAATTAGTTGCATTAGTAGTTATTATATTGTTATATTTGCTCTAATTGATCATGATTTAGTTATATGTTGTATAAGTATGAAGTTTATGACCTAAATACTAAGCATGTGGAAAGGTTTTAATGGGATTTTATGTGAATTAGTTGAGCTTGGTGCTTAGTTGGTTATTTGAATTGATGTAGTTATTATAATTGACTTTTAAATGATTTAAATAAGAGTTTAAATGGTAATGGTATGTAATATGTAGTTGTTTGGAGAAGTTTCATGAAATAAGTTGTATAGCTACTTCATTAAAATATGTTTATATCTTGTTTATAATACCGTGTTGCTTATAATTATATGAGTTATGTTGTGGGAAATGACTACTTGGAATATATGTTAAGTTAAAAGTATATAAAAGTGACATTTTGTTAAAAATAGAATTCTAATAGATATTGTATATATGCTAAATAAGCAAAGTTATGAGTTAGCTAACCTAGCTGAATAATTAATGAATGTTGTAGTTAAAGAGTAATTGAAGTAATGTTTGCTCATAGGTTCAAGGTGACTGGAAATGATATGATTCAAACTTACATCTTGGAACTCGGTAGAGGTGAGAGACTTGCATCCTTACGTGCATTATAGTTTATTTTCTTACTAAAAGAGTATATTGTTTAGTATAATTGCGTAATTGATATATGCTTATTGTTGCTAAATTGTAACTTGGTGCGAGGACAACCTACTTTTTGTCCTTAAATGTGTTTACTGATTATATTGTAATTGTTATCATTCTTGCATTGCATCGTGGTTGCGCAACCTCATTGTCGCGGCGGATGCGATGGCCTCGCTGGGCAGCATCGGGCTTGCCAGTGTTGGTTGCCTTAGCTCCGTCTTCTATTCCTTCACTCGCCTGGTCCGGAGATTGCCAGGGGGTGTTGGGTTGTAGGATCGGGTACATCCGGAGTACCCATTGGTGTAAGGGATGCCGGCATATCGAGATTGAGATCGTGGTTCGTAGATCGAGGATCGAAGATTTGGGGTGATAAGGGTTATCGATTGTATCCTTTTAAAATGTGGTATTAGAATGTTATTCACTGTTTATCTATTGTATTAATTGTGTTAAGTTGCTGCATTGCACGTCCTCGGTAGACTTTATCCCTCACTGGGCAATTGTGATTGCTCATACCTCGCTAAACATGTTTCAGGTGATGCAGTTGGAAGAGTTGCATTGGTTGCTGTGTACTATTACTTGAGATTGGAGTAATTGCTTGATAAATTGTAGAAGACCTTGCTTGTCTAGTTTTTGTTCTATTTTGGAGCCTAATGGCTTATGTATATATATTTGAGTAGTTGCAAATTTGAAAGCTAAGTGGATGTAGTAAATGTTATGGAATTGTGGTATGTAATAACTTATGCTTCTACTTCTAGCTACGTTGCATGCTTGGGTGTGAATGAACGGATGTATGGTTGGCTTTAATTTCTAAGAATGTTTAATTGCTAACAAAGAATGGTATGATAAGTGAATGAAGACAAAGATTTTATGACTATGGTTGCATGCTTGTATGTGTTTATATTGTCTTGTGTTGCTTAAGGCTCGGATGGTCTTAAAGTTGGGATTTCAATTAGAAATGTTGTTCCTTTTGCTTCGTGTTTTATTTGAATGCTTACAGGTTTCCAGAATGTCCATGGTACAGGGGAGACTCTGTCCGTTTTCCCTAAAATTTTGAGTCCGGGTTGGAATTGGGTTGTGATTAGTATGGTTAATAGAAGTCCCGGTTCCGTGAGGAATCGGGGCGTTACAGAAGTGGTATCAGAGCTTAGCTAGTTAGCTAGGCGCAAGCCGGGATAGGGTCTTCGGCTTGTGGGGTAGTGGCCTTAGTGTCAATGTGTTTAGAAAGTGTATGTGCATGTCTTATGTGATAAGAGAGTTAATGTGATCAATGTGCTTATGTGATCAACATGTTTTATTTGTTGAGTGAACTAGTTGTGGTTTATGTGCTTGTGTGATAAGTGAAATGGATGTGGTTAACGTGCTTGATGTGTTTACATGTTCAATGTGTTTATGTGATTAATGCGAGCTATGTGATTAACGTGCCTTGTGTGAATTATGTGCTCTGCGTACTTGAGTGCTCGATATGCTTTATATGACTAATATGCATATGTGATTAACTTGTTTTATGTGAAGTTGTTGTTTAAATGACTTAGTAGTTTATAATTTGTGTATGTGAACTTGTTGCTTATGTGACTTTACTTGTTATAAATTGCTAACGTGATCAATGTGTTTTATTTGTTAAGCATGCTTACGTGAAACAATGTGTTTTATGTATGAGGGTAGCTCGCTTGTATGTGTAAAAAATTGTGAGGACGCAATATTTGTAAAGAGGGGAGGATGTGACACCCCGAACCCAGCACTTCATTAATTGCATTCATTAAATGGTTAATTTGGATGTAACTTAGCTAATTACTTTTTATTTTTTATTTTCCATATTTTTATAAATTCAATTGTTTCTTTTCATGCATTTTATATTTTTATAAAATACTAAATATTTTTAGAGGACTACAGCCCCTGACCGTGCGTGCATTGCATATCGGGATCAACGGGAAAAAAATTGCGAAATGTTTGATAAATAGTACCAGCGGGATTTTTTTTCCAGATTTTTTCAGATTTTTGGCATTTGTTTTGCTGAAATTTGATCACCCAAATGACCCTTTTGCCCTTACTAAAATGCCTTAATTATTTGACCTACCATTTGACCTTCTCATGAGAATAATATAAGCCAATAACAAAACAAAAAAAGAGTCAAAAAATGGCTAAAAAATAGTTACGGGAATACTAACTTTTTCTTGCAAAATTGCTATAGTTGATCATTTCCATCCATTCTAAGCTTGAATCTTGAGTTCTTGAACATGTTTACACCTTCTTCAAGCTTCTCTAGCTTTGTGTGGTAAGAATTTCATCTTATTTTTGTATTTGAAAATTTTGCACCTAAACTTTATTTTTTTTGGGATTTGTTGAGATATTATTTGGTTATGCTTGTTTATGCTTAAATTACTCTTATTAATGATCATAGAGCATACTTTTGTGGTTAGATAGCATTTTGAATGGTTGAAAATGGAGTTGGAGCTTTGGGAAAGATGATGAATAGTGAAATTTCTAGGGTTCCGAAAATTTGTGCAATTTAATTTGATTCAATGCTTCTAGTAGTTGCTAATTAGGTCCTTGAGCATGGAAAAAATGTTAGTTGCACTTGCTATGTACAAAATTTGAATAATTTGATCAAATTAAGCTACTTTAATAAGGGGTTTCGAGGTTAACTCAAATCCGGCCACGTTTCGAGGTCATGACTAGTCTTTATTAAGTATTGAAGCTTTAGAAGTGCCTTCGTTTCGCTTGTTTGGGTTCCGAAATTGGTACTTGTAGTGTAAACGCACAAAGAGGAAATCAAGGATTTAATGGTAAACGAGGTTTAACGGGTGAACTCGAGGGTCCTTGGGGTGCCATAAGGTGTGGTTTGAAGGATAGGATAACTTGTTTGGGAATCTTGAACCTTGCCTTTCGGTTTGGGGCTTAATAGCAAAGATTGACAAAGGGGTTTTGGGTTGAAAGTGAATCCGGGTGCGTTCGGGCATTAGGGCTAATGTCTAGTAAGTGATGAGGTGCTAAGAATGTATTCCCTTCGCTTAGTTGAGCTCCGATTAAAGTACTTGTAGAGTAATGCATGAAGAGGCAAATTCGGACTTTTCGGGTAATTGTACTTTAAAGTGAGATTTCAAGGGCTTAAATGGTGCCATAAAGTGTCATTAGAGTTGTAGTATTGTTAGATTTGAGGTTCGTTATTTTGTGTGAAGTTTAGAGCTTGTTTTGTAAGCATTTAGAAGGAGATTTGTTGGATTTCTTGTGAATTACTTGAATTAGTTGCATTAGTAGTTATTATATTGTTATATTTGCTCTAATTGATCATGATTTAGTTATATGTTGTATAAGTATGAAGTTTATGACCTAAATACTAAGCATGTGGAAAGGTTTTAATGGGATTTTATGTGAATTAGTTGAGCTTGGTGCTTAGTTAGTTATTTGAATTGATGTAGTTATTATAATTGATTTTTAAATGATTTAAATAAGAGTTTAAATGGTAATGGTATGTAATATATAGTTGTTTGGAGAAGTTTCATGAAATAAGTTGTATAGCTACTTCATTAAAATATGTTTGTGTCTTGTTTATAATACCGTGTTGCTTATAATTATATGAGTTATGTTGTGGGAAATGACTACTTGGAATATATGTTAAGTTAAAGTATATAAAAGTGACATTTTGTTAAAAATAGAATTCTAATAGATATTGTATATATGCTAAATAAGCAAAGTTATGAGTTAGCTAACCTAGCTGAATAATTAATGAATGTTGTAGTTAAAGAGTAATTGAAGTAATGTTTGCTCATAGGTTCAAGGTGACTGGAAATGATATGATTCAAACTTACATCTTGGAACTCGGTAGAGGTGAGGGACCTGCATCCTTACGTGCATTATAGTTTATTTTCTTGCTAAAAGAGTATATTGTTTAGTATAATTGCGTAATTGATATATGCTTATTGTTGCTAAATTGTAACTTGGTGCGAGGACAACCTACTTTTTGTCCTTAAATGTGTTTACTGATTATATTGTAATTGTTATCATTCTTGCATTGCATCGTGGTTGCGCAACCTCATTGTCGCGGCGGATGCGATGGCCTCGCTGGGCAGCATCGGGCTTGCCAGTGTTGGTTGCCTTAGCTCCGTCTGCTATTCCTTCACTCGCCTGGTCCGAAGATTGCCAGGGTATTGGGTTGTAGGATCGGGTACATCCGGAGTACCCATTGGTGTAAGGGATGCCGGCATATCGAGATTGAGATCGTGGTTCGTGGATCGAGGATCGAAGATTTGGGGTGATAAGGGTTATCGATTGTATCCTTTTAAAATGTGGTATTAGAATGTTATTCATTGTTTATCTATTGTATTAATTGTATTATGTTGCTGTATTGCACGTCCCCGGTAGACTTTATCCCTCACTGGGCAATTGTGATTGCTCATACCTCGCTAAACATGTTTCAGGTGATGCAGTTGGAGGAGTTGCCTTGGTTGCTGTGTACTATTACTTGAGATTGGAGTAATTGCTTGCTAAATTGTAGAAGACCTTGCTTGTCTAGTTTTTGTTCTATTTTGGAGCCTAATGGCTTATGTATATATATTTGAGTAGTTGCAAATTTGAAAGCTAAGTGGATGTAGTAAATGTTATGGAATTGTGGTATGTAATAACTTATGCTTCTGCTTCTAGCTACGTTGCATGCTTGGGTATGAATGAACGGATGTATGGTTGGCTTTAATTTCTAAGAATGTTTAATTGCTAACAAAGAATGGTATGATAAGCGAATGAAGACAAAGATTTTATGACTATGGTTGCATGCTTGTATGTGTTTATATTGTCTTTTGTTGCTTAAGGCTCGAATGGTCTTAAAGTTGGGATTTCAATTAGAAATGTTGTTCCTTTTGCTTCGTGTTTTATTTGAATGCTTACAGGTTTCCAGAATGTCCACGGTACAGGGGAGACTCTGTCCGTTTTCCCTAAAATTTTGAGTCCGGGTTGGAATTGGGTTGTGATTAGTATGGTTAATAGAAGTCCCGATTCCGTGAGGAATCGAGGCGTTACAATTTGTCCATGTGAGGTTTAAGTCTAAGGACAAGGACCTTTGAGACGATTTTGTAGAGGAAATTTGTGCATGATATTAGTCGATACTAGGTGATGCTTTCCAGGTTTGGGACTTTCAGGACGAGGGAGATGAGGGCATGGTTAAGATTCCCGAGGGATTCTCCATCTGTTAAGAACTTGTTAACCATAACAAAGATATCGAGCTTAATCATATAGTGTCACTTGAAAATACCATATAGTTATATCGAATACAAACAGTGACTAATTGAGAAAAGAGAAAAAATAAAATTAAGTGGCTAATCCCATCATTATGTGAAAAGACCTAAGAAACTCTTAAGCTTTGAAACAAAAGAAAATGAACAAATATTGCAAGCCCTCTTTACCAATAGGCGCAGTTAATTTAAGTTTTGACAGTTGAAATAAATAATTTTCTTTAATTTATGTCTTATCTTACAATTTTATGATGGTGTTAGTCTTTTAGCCATTTCGTAAATAGATAATAACTACTTCACATGCAACATACGTGATTGTCAAACATTACCATCGACCTAAGCAAACCATATATAGAAAGTAATTCAGATTTAGTACGCCATACCCCTAAGTTTAACTTTTAGGGTGCATATTAGAAATGACAACATGTAGGATTTAAAATTAAAATCTATGGATATCCAACAGATAATAAATCCAATAACGAAAAAATTGATGAGGTACTCATTAAGTTTTTGTTTTGTAGGTGGTAACCAACAAATAGCTCGATAAGTTTTGGTACTAGAGGTTAAGAAAAAGAAATTAAAACTCAAAACCTAATTATTATAATTTATGATTATATAGATATTGACCTAATAATATATTTTTAAGTCTAACCCAGTAAGGAAATGGGGTAAGCCCAAACACTATTCCGTATTTTAGTTACAATTTTTTTTTCATTTGATCAAAAGCTTAATAAGTTACCTAAATAGCTAGACCTTAAAATAAGTTATACATTTTTATAAGGGTAATTTACCGAAATGGTCCTATATCTTTGTCTTTTTTGACATTTAAGTCCTCTATCTTTCATTTTTGACCAAATGGTCCTTCATCTTTCATTTTAGTGATAGCTATTTGTCCTTGGAACAAAATTTGCCAAAAAAAAATGTTAGTGAGCACGTGAATAGCACGTGGTCACAAAATGCATGAACTTTATGATGCTTATCTTTTATCGTGTGACAATTTTACCCCTAAAGATTTGTGAATTTTGCGACCACGTATCATCCACTTGCTCATTAACCATATTTTTTTGATGGATTTTGCTCCAAGGACTAATGATTGTCACAAAAATGAAAGATGAAGGACCATTTTATCCAAAATAAAAGATAGATGACTTAAATGTTAAAAAAGACAAAGATCTAGGACCATTTTGGTGGTAATTTACCGAAATGGTCCTATATCTTTGTCTTTTTTGACATTTAAGTCATCTATCTTTCATTTTTGACAAAATGGTCCTTCATCTTTCATTTTAGTGATAACTATTTGTCCTTGGAGCAAAATTTGCCAAAAAATAACGTTAGTGAGCACGTGAATAGCACGTGGTCGCAAAATGCATGAACTTTATGATGCTTATCTTTTATCGTGTGATAATTTTACCCCTAAAGATTTATGAATTTTGCGACCACATATCATCCACGTGCTCACTAACCATATTTTTTCGATGGATTTTGCTCCAAGGACTAATGATTGTCACAAAAATGAAATATGAAGGACTATTTTGTTCAAAATAAAAGATAGAGGACTTAAATGTCAAAAAAGACAAAGATCTAGGACCATTTTGGTAAATTAAATAGCCCTATATCTTTGTCTTTTTTGACATTTAAGTCCTCTATATTTCATTTTTGACAAAATGGTCCTTCATCTTTCATTTTAGTGATAACTATTTGTCATTGGAGCCAAATTTGTCAAAAAATAACGTTAGTGAGTACGTGAATAGCACGTGGTCGCAAAATGCGTGAACTTTATGATGCTTATCTTTTATCGTGTGACAATTTTACCCCTGAAGATTTGTGAATTATGCGGCCACGTATCATCCACGTGCTCACTAACCATATTTTTTCAATGGATTTTGCTCCAAGGACTAATGATTGTCACAAAAATGAAAGATGAAGGACCATTTTATCCAAAATAAAAGATAGAGGACTTAAATGTCAAAAAAGAGAAAGATCTAGGACCATTTTGGTAAATTACCCTTTTTATAATTGTCCTAAACTCTTTCTTCTTACATTTGTTGGATGCTTTTCTATGTAAAATGATTGTAAATGTTAAGTAATGATGTGTAGTCTTTTGATTAAAGGAATAATTAAAAAAATATTTTTGAGTTATTATCCTTTTCCTTTCCATTTCCAATAAAACTTTGTCTTACGTTATTTTTTTTAGGTTTTTATATTCATAACCTTAAATTTTTTGTACATTACAGGAAATAAGAATATAAATATAACTCTACGTATATACGGAGAAGGTTATGTATGAGAGCCCACCCTCAACCCCGATTAGTTAATCTCCACTTTATACACCAATTTCCGTTTCTCATTTCTGAGTCTAATACCCCCTCCATTTGCGACGGAAGCAAGGCGAATACGGTCAATCCAACCCTATTACCATTCATATTTAGAAAGTATCGTCCCATGGCCAAAAATTTATAACTTAGAGTAGTCACCATTCTCAAGATTACTTTTTAAAAAACAACTAGTAAATATATTCTACACATTTTTAGTAACACATCTCAAGAAGGAAATTGGGAAAACGGGATTTTTTTCTTTCTAAAAAAATGATGTTAGAAATTGATTTTGAAATAATCCTTGGTTGATGTTTGAAAGCTATGCATTGAGATTAAATAAGAAAATGAAACGGAAAGAAATTTTTGAGAATTTGAGTATGCAATTATGTATGTCTGCATAAAAAATAATTGCTTTTGCGACGATCCTTATCAGACGGCTGTCAATTATCTTCCCCTTGCCTACTTTAGATGTTATCAGAGGAAATCTCTTGAGATCTGAGAACATTGATGGAATCTTTTGAGGTTACTTTGCCATGCAGAGATGATAGTTGAAATATCCCATTATAGAAATGGGAAAAGCCCCAGCTTTAAAGAACTTGATAATCAAATAACTTTATTTTGTACAAATAAATGAACAAATGCTTGGGACCACACTCTCCTTTGAGGAGTCATTTTAATGTATTTTATTGAATACATTTCCATATCTGAGGTATTTGCAATTGCTTTATGAAGTACGTAGACTGAAGAGTCACCTTGTGATTGCCATTATTACTTAAGATATGATAACTCATCGGTTGATTTAAAGAACAAGACTTGACATGATCATTAATTTATTATGACAGAAAACTGGCAATAAGGCTCATAACCCCTTGTCAATTTGTTTTCTAGCTAATTAAGTTCAAGAATGTATCCATAAAGTTTAGCTTTCCTTCGGTTTATTTAATCCAATTGTCTTCGAAATAATCTAACATTGTTTCTAGCTGCCTCTAGTTCTTAATTTCATCAGCTGCTCCTCTTCAGCACAAACTACTTTATTGTCCATTTTATAGATCATGCAAAGTGAGCTTCAGGAAAACAAGAAAAAGAAACTTATTACTCACGCATCATTATAATCACTATATAAAGATGATAAACGAGTAATGAAAAAACATTTGATATCTAGTAAATCTCTTAAATTTAATGAATAAACCTAACAACGGTTTCTTACTCTAAGACGATTTCTCAAGAGTCTTTTAAGCTTATTTGCAACTTTATCCAAGTCCAAGATTTTCCACTGCTGTTGAATCCTTGGTTTCACATCAGCTTCAGAGCTAGGCCTTTATTTGGCATGTTGAATTTCCTTAAGAATCCGCCTGGACTGCCTGTCGTCGAAATTATTGCATCCACGTTGCATGCATAGGCACAAGCTCTTAATGTATGTCCGCTTATCCGTCTGATCCTCAAGTCTTCTTTAATCTCGTTCGAAGAACAGAGACCAAAACCGTTTATTGGGTAACAAAATCTTGTATAACTAGCAATCTATTCTAGGATTAATGCTCCAATGTACTACCCGAATTGTCTAATATTATGCTTTCTGATTTTGTATAAGCCGACATCGGCTAACCTTTTGTAACTATTGTTCTATTTATGAATTTCATCATTTTGACCAAATAAGTACACATGTAGTTTTAAAAGTGCACGATACCCCTTGTGGTTTCTGAAACTAAACACAATAACCCCTATGGTTTTAAAAGTGCACGGTATCCTCTGGAAAGTGAAAATTAAATTGAAAAATATAATTAACAATCACAATTAGTATAACTAGAGATATTAATGACGAAATTTAATCTTACTCGTTCATTTTGCTCCCGTGATGCTCCATGGCTACGCAGAGCTTTTTGCATAAACTGAATTTTTTTCCTTGTGTGATCAACAATCTCTCTTGTGAATCCATGGGAATATCGTATATATTTTACCGTGGAAATTAAGTAATCTCGATCCCACTATACGGACAAACCCGTATGAAACAATATTAGATACCATTCTACATAGTGATTCTTAAAAGGTAATACTTTATGTCACTTGAATAATATTTTACCACTTTATATTCTAAGAATTCCTATAATTTTAAACGTGAAACACCTTCTTGTAATAACCTATGCAAAAACTGGTTCATAGATATAGAAATAAATTAATTGAGCCACTAATACTGAAGTACTAATATAGACCATCTCCAATAGATTCTCCAAACCCTCAAATCCTCTATATTTAGGAAAGCTATTGGTACTAAATTGCTCCAACAACTCCCCTATCCAATCTTCATATTTTAGGGGAGCTTAAATTTGAAATTCAGATCCTATAAAGATGGGGAAGTAGATTTGATCCCACATCTCATCCCACATATCATTCAACGGTCAAATGACCGTAAAAAATTATGAGAGCCGTTGGAATGAAATTGAAATATAGATTTTTTTAAATAAGTGATTAGTTAAAAATAGAAGAGCTACTGAAGTGAGATTGAGATAAGGGATCGGTAAATGTAGGGAAATATTTTAAAATTTTTAAATGTGTAAAAAATAAAAATAAAACTAGGGGAGCTGTTGAAGGTGGCCTTATACTGTAATTGACTCATACTTTGACCCAAAAAAAGAAAAAAGACTCATACCCATGTTATCCTAATTTATAAGAAAAAGTTGAAATGCCTTAATTCGATTTTCCAAGAGTATGTTTGCTAATTACTAGATTAAATAGGTATAATTATATATAAAAATAGATAAAACATTTTGAAAAATATCGAAACCTTTTCATGTGAAATGTTTGGACCATTCTACCTAATAGTTCCTAGAATTATATTTAATAAAAGAGGTAAAAATTTTAAAGAGCTACTAAATTATGCCTTTCGGCCAACATATTTATAAGTTGGTTATTCACAGTTTGTCAAAGCACGTCTTCGAATCTTTTGCATACAATTACTGTAACGCCTCGATCCCTCACGAGACCGGGACTCCTATTTATCATGCTATTCTCACCCAATTCCAAACCCTGGGCACGAAATTTAGGGGAAAACGAATGGAGTTTCCCCTATATATAGGACTATTTGGAAACCTGCAAACAACAACATATAACCACAAAAGCATAATCCACAACTTCAATCTGTTTCAACCCTATCAGCATGCAAGTCAGCTAAACCGAAGAGTAAACGATTGAAGTAATTACAAACCACTAGCACCCAACTATCACCCAAGACTAAAACTTTAATATTACATTTCTTAAGATATCACAAATACATATATGACCATAAGGTCTCAAATAATATACAGGCACATAATGTACACATTCTTCCTTGTTCTTCATACTGATAGAGCAGGCAGACCACACAGAAGGAAATCATATTTCAAGCTTATAGCACTGATTCTGAAAAGTGTTAGAAACGAGGGTGAGTATACACCATGTATACTCAGTGAGGGAGTTGATGCAGCATACAGAGGCGTGCATTATGATATGCAATCACAAGAAGTCATATATATATAACATAAAATATCAAGATCAAATAGCCAAGTAATTAACCACATTAAAAAGAATACGGTTCCACTTCAAGTCTTCAATCACGAACCACGAGCCACGAGCCACGAGCCACGAGCTTCACGCAAATGCCGGCAAACCCCAAACACCAACAAGTTGGGATACTCCGGATGTATTCTGATCCTACGACCCTTTCTCCTGAGGTAGGTCCATGCCCAGCAGGTGAATCATGCCTCTGGGGTAGTGGAGTATGCCTCAGCGAGAAAGGAATAGGCACCATGGTAGTCGAGGAAGCACGGCAAGCCCGACGCAGCCCGTGTTTCTCGATGTTACCATGTCCGAAAAGGTTGCGCAACCCCGAGACAAGTCACAAGCATTCAAAATATCACATAATACGTAAGAGGGTCGACAAAGTAGGCCGCCCTCACATATAAGCACAATATATGTTTACAATAGCACGAAATAGCTTTATAGTACCAATAGTAGCAATCAACATGACTTTTACTCACAATCAATTCAAATAGCTTTATTGTACTTTAGATAGTCAATACAATGCAAGACAACTCAACAACAAGTTCTAAATACAACAAGAATGGCTAAAAACTACTTCTTCCCTTTCTTTAACCAAGATTTCTTTCTCCTATGCGCGTTTCAAGGTCTCCAAACCATAACCTAATCATACTACATTCTTAATTAAGCCCAAAGAAACCTATTAAGATCATAAAACCCCATTTTTGAAGTAAAATTTCGGGAAGGCCCCGAGCGGATTTGAACTACAACTATACTAACTGAACCCCAATTTTGCGTAACGAAAGCACCAATAGTACTTTCTTATCCCAAGGATACCCAAACCATAGCCCAAACGCACCCGGATTGCACAACGAGAAAATTCCTCTTTTTAAAGTCGATTAATTTTGCAATTTAGCTCGGATTTGAGTGATTCAACCTCACCTGGCCTCCCTACTAGCTTCACTAGGGCCTATAGCATCTATTTGAAGTCTCAATTCAAGCTAATTAGCAAATTTTATTCAAAACCCTAAAATGAGCACTATTCATCATCTCTTTCATTCAATTTGTGCATTCTACCATAGAATTTGCTAACAAGCTTTAAAAGTCTACTCTATAGGCTCTAATAAACACATATTAAGCATTTATAACAAGTATTATAGCAATAATCAACAAATCAAAAATTTCAATATATGAACATAAACTTTGATAGTTATAAAAATGCAACTCCCTCACTTGTAAGAAGATGTAGGCAAGGTGGTGAAACTCCTAGGTGCTCTAGAATCCTCCCTAAGCAAGCCAAGAGCTCAACTCCAAGATTTGATGAAGAAATTCTCCTCCTATGCCATTTTCGGATTTGCTACAGTAATTCCAGCTTTTGCACTCTTTTTCTTTTTTTGGCTCTTATTATATTATATAGGTAATAGACTAAGGAAATAATGGGTTATGTTAGTAAATTGGGTCTAATTAAACATATTTAAGGGTCTAATAAAAGTCCAAAGTCTAGCTAATTCACTAGAAGCCCAAATAAAAATTCTACAAAAAGTTACTATTCTTTCGTAACACTATTCATTCAAGACAAAAACTATTTTCTAAATGCATACTCCCAACATTAAATACACAAAATAATATTTTTCACATTCCTCCTACATGATATGTGATAGGAAAAAAATACAGTTTCAGAAAAATTAAACAGTAAATTTTCTTTATGAATAGTGTCTTATGCTAAAAGTTGAATAAATGTACATTTAATGCTCAAATAAGACATTCAATAATTTAAAATGAATATGAAGAGGTTCTCAGTCGTCACACTCTCCCCTCCTTACAAAAATTGCGTCCTCGCAATTTCTTACACATACAAGCGAGTTACCCTTATACATAAAACACATTGTTTCACGTAAGCATACTTAACACATAAAACACATTGATCACATTAGTAATTTATAACAAGTAAAGTCACATAAGCAACAAGTTCACATACACAAATTATAAACTACTAAGTCATTTAAACAACAACTTCACATAAAATAAGTTAATCACATATTCATATTAGTCATATAAAGCATATCGAGCACTCAAGTACACAAATCACATAATTCACACAAGGCACGTTAATCACATAGCTCGCATTAATCACATAAACACATTAAACATATAAACACATCAAGCACGTTAACCACATCCATTTCACTTATCACACAAGCACATAAATCACAAGTAGTTCACTCAACAAATAAAACATGTTGATCACATAAGCACATTGATCACATTAACTCTCTTATCACATAAGACATACACATACACTTTCTAAACACATTGACACTAAGGCCACTACCCCACAAGCCGAAGACCCTATCCCGGCTTGCGCCTAGCTAACTAGTTAAGCTTTGATACCACTTCTGTAACGCCCTGATCTCTCACGAGATTAGAACTCCTATTTATCATGCTATTCTCACCCAATTCCAAACCCCGGGCACGAAATTTAGGGAAAAGCGGACGGAGTTTTCCCTATATATAGGACTATTTGGAAACCTCCAAACAACAACATACAACCACAAGAGCATAATCCATAACTTCAATCTGTTTCAACCCTATTAGCAAGCAAGTCAACTAAATCGAAGAGTAAACGATTGAAGTAATTACAAACTACTAGCACCCAACTATCACCGAAGACTAAAACTTTAATATTACATTTCTTAAGATATCACAAATACATATATGACCATAAGGTCTCAAATAGTATACAGGCACATAATGTACACATTCTTCCTTGTTCTTCATACTGATAGAGCAGGCAAACCACACAGAAGGCAATCCTATTTGCAACTTATAGCACTGATCCTGAAAAGTGTTAGAAATGAGGGTGAGTATACACCATATATACTTAGTGAGGAAGGTGATGCAGCATACCGAGGCGTGCAATATGATATGCAATCACAAGAAGTCATATATATATAACATAAAATATCAAGATCAAATAGCCAAGTAATTAACCACATTAAAAAGGATACGGTTCCACTTCAAGTCTTCAATCACGAACCACGAGCAACGAGCCACGAGTTTCACGCAAATGCCGGCAAACCCCAAACACCAACAAGTTGGGATACTCCGGATGTATCCCAATCCTACGACCCTTTCTCCTGAGGTAGGTCCATGCCCAGCAGGTGAACCACGCCTCTAGGGTAGTAGAGTATGCCTCAGCGAGAAGGGAATAGGCACCATGGTAGTCGAGGGAGCACGGCAAGCCTGACGCCGCCCGTGTTTCTCGACACTACCATATTCGAAAAGGTTGCGCAACCCCGAGACAAGTCACAAGCATTCAAGATATCACATAACACGTAAGAGGGTCGACAAAGTAGGTTACCCTCACATATAAGCACAATATATGTTTACAATAGCACGAAATAGTTTTATAGTATCAATAGTAGCAATCAACATGATTTTTACTCACAATCAATTCAAATAGCTTTATTATACTTTAGATAGTCAATACAATGCAAGACAACTCAACAACAAGTTCCAAATGCAACAAGAATGGCTAAAAACTACTTTTCCGCTTTCTTTAACCAAGATTTCTTTCTCCTATGCGCGTTTCAAGGTCTCCAAACCATAACCTAATCATACTACATTCTTAATTAAGCCCAAAGATACTTATTAAGATCATAAAAACCCATTTTTGAAGCAAAATTTCGGGAAGGCCCCGAGCGGATTTGAACTACAACTATACTAACCGAACCCCAATTTCACTTAACGAAAGCACCAATAGTGCGTCCTTACCCCAAGGATACCCAAACCATAGCCCAAACGCACCCGGATTGCACAACGAGAAAATTCCTCTTTTTAAAGTCGACTAATTTTGCAATTTAGCTCTGATTTGAGTGATTCAACCTCACCTGGCCTCCCTACTAGCTTCACTAGGGCCTATAGCATCTATTGAAGTCTCAATTCAAGCTAATTAGCAAATTTTATTCAAAACCCTAAAATGAACACTATTCATCATCTCTTTCATTCAATTTGTGCATTCTACCATAGAATTTGCTAACAAGCTTTAAAAGTCTACTCTATAGACTCTAATAAACACATATTAAGCATTTATAATAAGTATTATAGCAATAATCAACAAATCAAAAATTTCAATATATGAACATAAACTTTGATAGTTATAAAAATGCAACTCCCTCACTTGTAAGAAGATGTAGGCAAGGTGGTGAAGCTCCTAGGTGCTCTAGAATCCTCCCTAAGCAAGCCAAGAGCTCAACTCCAAGGTTTGATGAAGAAATTCTCCTCCTATGCCATTTTCGGATTTGCTACAGTAATTCTAGCTTTTGCACTCTTTTTTTTTTGCTCTTATTATATTATATAGGTAATAGACTAAGGAAATAATGGGTTAGGTTAGTAAATTGGGTCTAATTAGACATATTTAAAGGTCTAATAAAAGTCCAAAGTCTAGCTAATTCACTAGAAGTCCAAATAAAAATTCTACAAAAAGTTACTATTCTTTCGTAATACTATTCATTCAAGACGAAAACTATTTTCTAAATGCATACTCCCAACATTAAATACACAAAATAATATTTTTCACATTCCTCCTACATGATATGTGACAGGAAAAAAATACAGTTTCAGAAAAATTAAACAGTAAATTTTTCTTATGAATAGTATCTTATGCTAAAAATTGAATAAATGTACATTTAATGCTCAAATAAGACATTCAACAATTTAAAATGAATATGAAGAGATTCTCGGTCGTCACAATTACCTTATAGGTTGAAGATGAATAAGGCTCAAAGACTACCTACTCGAGCTTAGGCTCTGTTTGACCCAGATTTTTTATACTCAAAAGTGCTTTATGTGAGTTTAGAAACTAAAATTAACCTGTTTGACCTATTTTTTAAAGTGGTTTTAGGTAAAAGGTGAAATGAAAAAAGATGAAAAACAAGAAGCTCCAAATTGTAGCTTTTCAAAATAGGCTTTTGCAAAATTGTTTTTACATAATGTAGGAAACTGTTTTCTTTTTCATTCTCAAATATATCCTTCATATTTTTTAAAGTTCAATATTACCCAACATAGGTCAAACAGTCAACGACTTTTATTCAACAACACTTCTAACTAAAACTTTACTTCTAAAAATTCTATAACTCAAAAACAAAAATTTCACAGTTAGAACTTAAGAAGAAAGACAAGTATGACCTAATTAACATGTCGGCCTTGAAGAACAGAAACATAACTTGTTTTTCTATTTAGCATTACACATCAACAATTGAGAAAAACCAGATTGATAAATTTTGCTTTTTTGTTTTGCTATAATTGCTGCAATTGTAATAATAACAAATGATAAATATATATATATATATATATATATATATATATATATATATATATATATATATCATGAGAAGTCTTTTTTGGTCTTTATTACTTTTTTTATTTACAATGATGAGTGAGAATCGTATGGCTTTTGAACCTTCACTGGTCAAGTTGAAGCATAATCCTAGGACTTCTTTTATTGTTTTTTAAGAATCATATGGCTTCTTGGAGCAGAAATCGTATGGATTTTTTTTCCCTTTTGAATCATATGACTTCCATTTTTTTGCTAAATATGGTAAGATTAATTTAATTAGAAGATTTGATATAATTTAGATTTTGGTATTTAATGGTTTCTAATCATGGTTAGAAAGTTAGTTTACCAAGATTAGTGTAATCAATTGAAGATTTGAAGTTATTTTCATTTCATTATGTTCCTTTCTTTTGTGGCTCCTTTGCATTGATCACCATTATTCAACTTGTATTTTCACGATGATCGTGCTATTGGTAAACAGTAGGAATAAGCACACTTAGAGATAATTTTTCTTTATTCAACGGATAACATTTATTTCATCAAACCATCATATCACAAACCATTATTACAATATCTAATCCAAAATAATATTAGAAATTGGCACACCAAAATAATATTTGAAGCAATTGCTGACTACGTCCCCATGACTATGCTCGTAACGCCATGACTGCGCTGCTTCCAATTTTATTTGGCTACCACGAGAAATGGGATATTATCATTTCCAAATCCTCTCATGTATGGTAGTAAATTTATGAAAAATTATTTTCCTTAAAGAATGCAATTATGAACTTCTCTAACAATTCCAAAAAAAAACAAAACAAAACAAAACAAAGTTAAAGAAGAAATAATTAAGTTAAAACCTTTCTCCACGGCCTCTTTAAAAATCATCTCGAAGGCATTCTCAATGCACAACTTGAACTTATTTGAATCAATGAAGCCTTTTTCAGTTCCAATAGCAAGTGTCAACTTCCCTATGGAACTCAGTATCAATACCACAAGACTCTGCATATTCAACAATTTTTAGAATGTTTAAATCAATTGAAATTTAGATATAATGTCTTTATATAGTGTCCCAAGAATTTACTTTGTGCAGGTTATGTTGGGGACAAGTTCTTGATTACATTAAGAAATTGAAAAAATGTGTTTCCCCCCCTGAGTTTTAATCCAAATTTTAAATTCCCCTATGAGATTTTAATTTTGCCCAGATTTTCCGATGACACTAAATACTATCAAAGAAAGCCTTAAGGCTAAATGATATTTTGGTTTTTTTATTTTTTATTGAGCTATATATTTAGTTATGTTTTATTGCCTTTAACTTTTTATTTAATTTTTTATGTTTTTAAAATTTAGCTTGTTGCAAAAAATTAATACTTTGCGTTTGAGAAAAAAAACATTGGACTCAATTTGAGATGTATAGATATGTATAAATTTGAAAAACATTTTTAAAGTGAATCTAATATTTTTTCTACTCTCGTGCATAAACTAATTTTGTACAATAAGTTGGTTTTTATCTTCTTCTTTTGTATGTTTTTTAAAGGTTAGCTCTTTGGAAAACAAAGTGTCGGGTTATATATATATATACACACGCATATAGATATATAGATTTAAGAGGTAGATCTTAAAGTGAATATAATGTTTTTTCTCTAATCTCGCGCATAAAGAGAACTTTGTATAATAAGCTGCTTTTTAATTTTCTTTTTTTTATAGTATTTTTTTTTTGATTTTCTCTTTGATTGTAGACCTTTTTATTGAATAATTTTATTAAATTATTTCTTCTATTATTTTTTCTTTTTTCTTTGCTTTTGTTTTAAATAATAAAAAGACAAAAATGTCCTTTAACATAAGTTTGTTTTAGTTTGATGCCATGGCAAGATGTGGATAAAACTAAACAATATAAGCGAGTCTGAGATTTAAGCTAAAATTCAAGGAGGAAAATAACATTCTCTAGTAAGAATTTACAAAACGAATAAGCTTAATTTATACAAGTTACTTGTGGAATGCCAGATACAAAAAAATAAATCCCCTTAATTGGATGGCCACCCAAAGCCATTTGATCTATTGGCCCCATCATATTTGATATCATCATGCTCGAATTCTTCAGCTTCCCATAGACATATCGAGCTATTGCCTGCAAGTATAGTCACCTCTGCAGTAAGTATAATCCATTTCCCTTTTTAATTATTCCATAATGCCTTTTGGATATTCTTTATTTGATTCAATGGAGGACTAAATCGTTCAATACAAACAAAAAAATTTCACCTACAAGAATTAATTTTATAATATCTTGCACTTATAGCGAGAGAGAATACCACTAGACCAAAGGCCTATTAATAATACCCTTTGGACCTTAACTCAACATAATGGCATTTTTTTAACAAGAATTTTGAAAGAGAGATATACAACATGCTTACCTCAGGGCCTCTAAGCTTGCTCAATATTTCAAGAAATATACCAGTCAAATAAGTTCCCGCTGAGTTTCTTTTCTTCTTGATCATTTTATGGGCCTCATTGATAAAGGAAATAGGATTTGATAATTCAGCAGCATTTAGCTCTGGTATTGCAGCGTCCAAAAATGCAAACTGGTTTCCTGATGATGGTACTTTTGCATTTCATTTGAACATCTCATTGACAGACTTGTAAGTCCCACCAGTGACCCTAGTATTAAGTAACACAAGTGCAGTACAATTTGCCCTAGTCGATTCTTGCTTTTCATATTGCATGTACAAGCGAGATCCGAACATGATTATACCAGTAATCACATCACTTATTGTCTGTTTCAAGATTTAAAAAAAAATCACAAAAGAAAAATTAGTGATGTTCAAACCAAAAAAAAAGTTAATACACGACCCTAGTTGGTCTATGATCTTTCTAATGTTTGACAAATAGGTTTCGTATTTTTAAAAGTGCTATATTTAAATTATTTAACTTTGTAATTTATAATACCATTAGTCCTTTTATTTTTTTTCTGTTAAAAACGTAAAGTCAAGTCACTTATTAAAAAAGGACAAAAGTACTAACAGTACAACAAGTCATAAAATTAAAAGATTTAAATGTATCATTTTGATTATAAAGACTTGTTTGTCAAATACGATAAAGGTCCGAGATGAATTAGAGTATTAACTCAAAAAAATGAATGACGTGTGAATGCGAAAGACCATCTTTTCATTTTTCTTATAAACTCTGGGACCTTTCATCTTTCATCGGGCCCTATATAGAACATAACAATAAATTTACAAGATCAAATGTGGTGTAGGAGGTTTCTGGAAACATTCTAGTGTGGTCTCTCTATGTAGCTTTAGTGAGGTACTGAAAGAAAACAACAACAAAAAAAAATAAATAAATAAAAAAGAAAAGAAAAGAAGACAAATGGCAGATACTATTGAACAATAAAAAATAAAGAAAAATCTGAAGTTTTACCACTTTGAGATTAGCTTTCATCTGTTTGATGGAATCAAGCTGAAACGAGATAGTGGTTATATCAAATTGCTTCAACTCCACTCTTTCATGACCAGATCGAATTGGTGTAACATCATCTTCTATCAAAGTACTCTTCAAAATGCTCCATCCAAAATCAGGTATGGTGTTCATAATTCTATTGAAAAATTGAGGCACCTTTTTCATGAAGTTATCATTTGATTTTAGGTTTGTTTGAAGTCGAGGGAATGTTAATGGAAGTGAAGGATCATCTAGCCTTTGAACACAAGAAAGAAGAACTCCCATTAAGGTATAGCCATCCCCAAGTGTATGATGAACCTTAAATATTATAGTTCCTACTGCATTACTTGTGGGGTACTTAAACATATGAATTTCCCATAGTGGTCTATTTTGAGAAAAAATTTCCGTTGAAATATTAGATAAGTAGCAATTCAATTGATCATTGTAATAATCTAGTGACTTCTCACTTGGGAAAGCTGGGAAGATGACATGATCTATGATATTCACTTCCATACACTTCCATTTCCTTGAACCGTTCTTTTTTGTAACCTATAGTTATGTGAGGATCACTTGTTAGTCATTAACAAATAAGATAACTTTTGAGCATAAACTGGAGACTTGTTCACGTCTTGAATTCAAATTATTCTAGAGGTTACTATTCTTGTGATTAGATCTAGTAACTTTTGTAACTAAATAACTCGGACTATGCCACTTTCAGGTTAGGTCATATGTCTTATAATTTGGATCCTGATATGAATCTGAAAGGCAATTTCCAGGTCCGGTCATAAAAAACAATATAAGATATTTATTTGTTAGCATCACTGTTACAACTAGGTTGTTTTGTACGCTTGTAGGGTTTCCATAAATGATGAATAATGCTAGATTCATCATCACAGTTTACTATATTTCTTGTACAAGGGATGTTATATAGGAAGCATCATTGGCCCTTAATTAGGTGGTATATTTATACAGTAAGATATATAGTGACCAAGAAGGCAAATAAAAATGCTATATATATCATCCTATTTTTATCACTAATTTATTACCTCCTATGTTGATACTTATTTGGTGTACTAAAAAAGGGAAAAAAATAGAAAAGTTTGCGATCTTAACATGGTAACTAAGAATCCACATAAGTAATAATAAAATAATTTTAATAATTAAGTGATATATAGTAATACTCGAAAACAAAATAATTAGCAAAAATGAGATAAGTCTGCTAGGGGGATTTGGCTCCTCTACAATTACATTCTCTACAATTTTATACAATACTCCTTTCGATTAATGCCATGTGTCAATAAATCTCATATATGGACCACATTTAATCTTGCTAAACTAGCTTACCAATTATGGTTAGAAAACATTAAATACAAAATCTAAACTACCATATTTATTAGCAAACAAGTATGGAAACTTATAATTCTAACAAAACAAAGGAGAAAAAAAAAAACAACCCATTCGTGCTAACAAGACCAATGATTCCAAAAAATGGGGGAAAAAAAGAAGAAGAAGAAAACGCAAGATCAAACAGGTTTTTGTTCTCTTTTTGGGTTATGACTTTTGTGGGTTTAAAAGTTTCATCTATTATATTTGCATAATAAATTTTGGAGAAAATTATGAACTTATCATTGATGTAGAGAAATTTATGAATAATCTTTTACAATTTAATTTATTAGACATTGTGTTTCTCTTTACTACACTTAATATTTTGTTCTCTCAATTTATACTCTTCCGTTGTTCTGTGAAGTAGTAGGCGAAATGTAATTTGCAGGGCTTGCTAATTCCCTTGTTAATTTATTAAAATTTAAGATAATTACAAATAAAGCGATTAACTCTATAGTGTCAAATTGAGTTAGCTCAAACAAATATCATATGACTTCTTTTTTTTTTTTTTTAAGAAGAAAATCATATGACAAAGAAAAACTCTAATGACTTCACTATTTTTTTGTTTTGTCCAACTTCTATCTTATTTTCTATATACTTCAAAGACCATTGACTTAGTTTTTTTTTTCCTTTTTGAATCGTTGATCTTGTGTTTTTTTTTTTGGTAATAGTTGGTCTTGGGTTATTTTTTATTTTTTATTTTCTTCTTTTAGAATTATATACTTTCATATTTGTTTGCTAATTAAATATGATAGTTTAGATTTTGTATTTAATGCTTTCTAATCATGGTTGGTAATTTAGTTTAGCAAGATTAAATGTGGTCCATAGATGAGATTTATTGATACGTGACATTAATCGAGATGAGTATTGTATGAAATTGTAGAGAATATAATTGTAGAGGAGTCAAATCCCTGCTGGGGAGGGAGAGAGCACCATGATTGAGGAAAAAGTGGGCTTGTAGGTACCCAAACATTCTTGATAAACGCCATCATCAGAGAGTCATTAATTGGTATTTCTGATTCCATAACACCAATGACAGAAAACATTAAAAACTCTAGTGTGTTCAAGTATTGTGCACTTAGACTCACAGGCTCAAGTAATATTTATTCGTGCTCGAACACCATTATCACTCTTGAAAGTTAACAATTTTTTTTTTTTTTTTGCTAAATCTCTTGAAAAGTTAACAATTGTTGCATCTAAAATATAGCCCGCGACTGTGTATATATACATGCACAATGCTCACGAAATGGGGCATATTTTTCTGTAATTTCGTTTTCGTCATTAATTAATACCACCAGAGTACACCTCGCCACTCCACAAATTCGTTTTCACTAACACCACTGGCTAATTAATTAAACTCACGTTGAACATAATCGATTCATGATTCATGTTTGGCTGCTGCATGGACTTTTCTACTAATCAATTCAAAAACAAATAGACTACTAATTAGTTGATTAATTACATGTATAACATATGATAAAAGTGATATTTTTTATTCAAAGAAGGTCTAAACTGTAAAATATTTATCAGCAAAGAATATACCACTAGACCAAAGGGCCGGTGATATAATAATGATAATTTTGTCATCCAAAGGTTGTTTAACAGATATTGGTTTTGGTCTTTGTCCCCCAATCTAGTTTCAGCGTATTTAGGAGGTAAGGTTCACGTCCCTCTCCTCGTTTGTACTTTCAACTTTTGCGTAATCAATAAAACTTTGAAGAGTGCTGCCCTCTTTCCCAAAAGAGAAAAAGAAAAAAGTGTTAATTTTGTGATTAAGCTTTATGCTTTGCTTGTACCGTCAAATTTTCTCAAAACAATAAAATAAAATAAAAAGGTCTAATTTTCAGTGCGAATTCTTCATTTTCTTGTAGTGTAATACATCGCTCTTAACGATAACGGAGGAAGCTATATACGTTAAGCTCACTGCATGCATATTAAAGAAGTCTCATGGATGGTAAAGGATACCAAAGTCTTCTTTTTTGGTTTACTTTTTCTTTGTTCTTGCTTCCCTTTTGGAGAAGTTTAATATAGGGTTTGGACTGCACTTTTTTAAAGTTACCAAGAATTATGATTTTATCTTAAACTTAATTGGTAGAGTTGGTCCAAGACTATATAAGGCGGTTTTTGATTTTGTGATTTTTTAATATGTGAGTGTTTTTGGAGAAGTTTAATATAGGGTTTGGATTGCACTTTTTTAAAGGTGCTAAGAATTAGGGGATTTTATCTTAAACTTAATTGGTGGAGTTGGTCCAAGACTTTATAATACGGTTTTTTATTTTGTGATTTTTTTTTTTATGTAAGAGGAATGCATATTTCAATAACATGAAAGGAAAGGAAAGGAGGGTATTATGAAATTCTCCCCTTATTTGGATTGACTTTTGTAAGGAAAAAAATATTATTGAGGATTGAAGAATCCTTTCATCTAAGGATTTTGCAGTCCTCCCAATCATAGTTGTCGAATCGTGAATCGTATCGTAAATCGAAATGTCATTTTTTTGAATCGTGAATCGAATCGAATCGTGAATCGTACCGATTCGGTCACAAATTTGAAACTAGTTGATATTTGACATATTATGTTTCTATTAACAGTTTTTAGTTGAGATTCTTTATTTGAATTAATATTAATATATGTTTTTGTTACTTTTCTAGATTGTTCACTATTTCACTTGTTCTTAGTAGCCCAAACAATTTCTGCATCACAATATCACACTATTATTTTTGGTCGGAACAATATCACATTTCACAAGTGTCCAAACTAGTGCTTAAAAGTTGTTGTAAACACAAGTGTCCAATCGGTTACGAGTTTTGTGTCCCATTTTTTTACTAAAGTGGGCTTATTTTGTTAGCTACTTTGAAATATTTTGGGCTTTAAAAAAAAAAAAAAAAAATTGACCCGAATTACGAACGATTCAGTGAATCGTACGATTCACTAACGATTCACACGATTCAGTACCGATTCACTTGCGATTCACGTCGATTCACGATTCTCCTATCCGATTCGTATCATTTTTTTAATGAATCGTATCGAATCGTACGATTCGAATCGCGAATTGTACGATTCTGATTACAGTGCAAGTCCCAATTATATGGACATAAAAGGTTGATCATGAGTAAAACATTTGATTGTCCCTAGTACATAATTCTAATTATATCCTTAACATAACAATAAATATGAAATTAGGGTATTTAAATAACTTTTCATTTGAAATTATTATTATTTTTTTTCAAGTAAAGCTATATATCATCATTTCACTTCATCACCCTTTCTGCCTATATTAGTTTTAGACAATCTAATAGACCTGCGGACTGATTCCTAGCTGTTACTTTTGTAACATTTGCAGATGTAAGTCTATTCGAAGTCCTTCACGATTACTTAGCAAATAAAAGTCCGTCACGATTTATTAATTATAAAATTATCATTTCATTTAAAAATTTAAATTGATCTTACACTTAAATGATTCTTTTAAACTGTTTGAGAAAAGTACATTACAATTATTTATTTATTTTAATTCATAAGAGTCTTAAATCATTTTACATCATTTAAAATGTTACATATAAGAATAAGAATTGATCTCGAGACTTTCGGCACTTGAGACGAGAATCATATATACCACTAGACCAAGTTGGTAGTGACATTACAATTATTTATTATCTACAATACTAACATCCTTGAGAAAAACTTTGTTTCACGACCGGAAAAGAAGAGAAAAACATTGTTTGGAAAACAAATTTTTGCTCGAAGAATTAAAAGTAGTCTTTACATAAGTGTAAAAAGTAGCAGAACCTTTTGTAATAGTATACTTAATAGTCTCAGCAAATAGTATACTCAATAGAGCTATATGTAGAGCTTGAGAGATTGACTAATTTATTTGGCCCTTAGAACACTTTGTATTGATTTTTGTACAGCTTTTGGATGAATAGAGTTACTTGCTTATTTAGCAAAAAAAAAGTCTAAATAATTAATTAAGAGTCCCACCAAGTGGTTGTTAGACATAATTAATTCTGATAGGGTTTAAAAGGGTCAAATATTTGATTACCGATCGTATCCACAATTTTCATGCGCTGCTTCTTTCCTTTTCCCTTTTTCCTTTTTCCAACGTTCTAAAGAAGTTTTGGAAATTGAAAATGAAATTTTTTCTTAAAATATATATTTTAAATAACACCCTTCCACAATTAATTCTTTTAATCATCTAGTTCTACAGATTTTAATAAACCCTTATTAGTGTATTACACCATTGAAGTTATTCTTATATATGGATTGTGGCACAACGTAGACGAGTAGAAATAATCACAAGAAATGAAAACGAGTGTTTAGAAGAGTATCGTTATATAACATTTATTCACCCTTTCACTCTTTTTTATATAACTTTATTTTTATTAAATATATGAAAGACTTAACATTTAATACATAAATTTAACGATACAAAGTAGGGGTAAATTAATCTATAGTTCTCCTGCTCCTTGTGGTCCCTACTTACGTACATGTAGATCTCACTCATATAGGAGCCACTCCTCTATTTGTATGGAGCACAGGGAGCAGGAGCACTATAGAATTTTCCTACAAAGTAGTGGTCAATCGAGGAGCTGCCCACAGCCCACTTCTTTTGCACTTCAGTGCTCCACATGAGGTATCAAATCTCACAGAAGTGATGCTATACTGAGAATCAAACAGAAATTACATAAACACCAAAAAGCATAAAAGTATTGGTGTATTACCAAGAGGAAACAAGTGGAAGTGGAATCACTGATAGGATTAGAAGATGTAGAAGATGATTTACAATTTGGGGTTTAACACCACACCCTAACCCTACGGCATTCCTTTCCTTTCAGATGCTTCCAAATTTATTTGCCTGCCACGAGAAATGGGCTATTGTCATTTCTAATTACTCTCATTTAGAAATCTACATTTATGCAACAAATGTTAGGGAAAATGTCACAAATGGTCTCTATTATTTTTTTAAAATTTTAAATTTATTCATATTGTTTAAAATTAATCAATTTAGTTCCTATTATTTTTTAAGAGTTTCAAATTCGTCCTTATTGTTCAAAATTAGTCAATTTAATATCCCTTAATGTCTCCCAAAAATTTTTAATTTAGTTCTCAGATAGGAATCAAATGCAAGGACTAAATTGATTTTTTTTTTAAGAAACAATAGGAACTAAATTATTTTTTTTGGAAAATAATAAGGACTAAAATGATTAATTTTGAACAATAGGGGCGAATTTGAATTTTTTTGAAAAATAATAGGGACTAAATTGATTAATTTTCAGGAATAGGGATGAATTTAAAATTTTGGTGAAACAATAGAGACCATTTGTGTAATTAACCCTAAATATTGTACACAATAAGCAAACAGATATACTGTGTTTATCAAGGGCAAATCTATGAATTCTTGTCAATAGTGGCTTAAACACATATTTCTTACATGTATGATTACATTTGTTTTTTATGTGAGGGCCTGATTAATTTTTTAACTAAAAATACATAGATATCTAACTTTTTTTTTTTTTTGAAAAATACATAGAATTTTTAACCTTTTTCTAGATTAGTGCGGGTTGCAGCCCCCACTCGTCCCCATATGTATCTGCCTCTAATCTTTATGTAGGAAAAAGATGTTACTTGAATGATAAATTAAGAGTGAAAGAGGTGTATAGAGGATTAGCATCAGATCCTCTCCTGACTAATATTTTGTTCTAACCACTTATTTAATTTGATCGATGAATTAAATGGTTGATGTACAAGTTAAAATGTGAGATATTTGCATTTGATATATGAAATCTCTCCTTGCCTTGAGCAAAAAAAAATGTGAGATAAAATATTAATTAGGAGATGATCTTGATCGGTATATAGAGCCTATTCTTTTATTTTCATCTTCTTATCTTATTTTCTTAGTGTAACTCATTAGATATTATTAGATGAATTAAATGGTTGATGTACTATTGATGAGTTGTACTAGCTAAGATAGTTAGCTGACTTTATGTGTCATGTCCCGAAACTAAAAATACGAACATATAGCATGTGACAATCGCCGCACATTTAGTGTAAGATTCAAACTTACTTTTTGATAGCTAGTGCAAACAACAAACTTATTCTAAATACTTTGAATGTAATATTTTCAAATCTTCAAAAATTAAAAGTCAAATATTCCAATTTTAAAGTCTGTATCTAAACCACGAGAAAGTTTGAAATGCATAAATTGTTACAAAGAGAAACCAAAATCAAACTACTCCCAGAACATCAAAGATCAAATAAAAATACCTTGTTAATATTCTTGTTTCATCTAGCATTCTATGTCTTATGAATCTAAAATTCATAGTAAAGAGTGAGCTACACATCCCAATAAGTACTCCACAACTTTTCTAGCATGTTGGCATCACTCAAAAAGTATTTAAAAATATTTTATTCATAGAAACACCAAAATATACTAAGTCCAAAACAAATTTATCGAAGCATACATATTAAGTAAAAAAGCACGAAATTAACAAGAGACTATGATTTACGAAGAGCCACACAAACACGAAGATCCACAAAGACAAAGATCGAAACTAGTTTCGAATAATGCATCTCATAGCATATACAAAATCACAAAGATTAACCCCTTGAAGGGACACATAATGAAGAATCATAGTCCACTTGAACATAATAATCACATAAACAATTTGCATAAATAACTTTTGTAACGCCAAAGATTCAACTGAATTCATACATGTCATGCCAACAAAAGATTTCAAATCAGATTTTAACTTAACAAATAATTTTAGCGCCATAAACCCAAAAATTAACTCATAAGAATTAAGTTCTCAAATCCATTTCAGAAAATTAATTTTCATAAGCTACTTTCTAAATAAGATAAAATATAATTTAGAAATATGATTTAAATTAACATAATTAAAATTTTCATAAAGTAAAGACTTTCATTTTGAACAAAAATCTAGAAGAATTGTGGATACTTACAATCAAATCCACATTGAAACTTTCACGTAAAAATTTGAATTTTCCCAAATCTAAACATCACCGTATACAAGAATACTACTGTAATATCCCAAATCGAACGCGGAGGTCTTTGGGCTGCTTGATATAAGTGACTAAGTCCTTGCATCGTGTACGCGCGTTTTCCTGGCAGTGGCTGGGAGGCGACAAAACCGTGAGGGGTATGGGCTCCAGAGCGGATAATATGTGCATAGTGCGCTTCTGGGCCCACTCACCTCGGCCTTGTGCTCGCTTGGGCCCTAAGTCCAGGGAGTATTGCAGGCGTGGGAGTGTTGATTTCGGGGCGTTACAAATGTGGTATCAGAGCTTAGTTAGCTTTCAGCCGGGACAGGGTCCTCGATCTGGTGGGTAGTGAACCTCGAGTGCATGCATGTGAAGTGTGTTTTGAATAGGTATGTGCTTGAATGTGGACTTGCATTTGCTTAAGTGAAAATATGTTCTATAGGTTACATTGGTGTGAAATAGGAAGATTTTATGATATGTATAACTATGTGATTATGTGTGACTTAAGTGGAAATGTGTTTCTATGTGATTTGCTTATGTGAAATATGATGATTGTAATAGACGAACAAATATGTGACTAGGAGTACTTTTATGTGGTGTATTTGTCAGTATATGTACTTCACATACTATCTATTGCATGCATACATATAATCTCATTTGAATTGGTAAGCAAACTCTCCCCTATAGAGATTTCCAGAAGTGGATTTCCAAGGTATGGACCAACAAAGCCAGATATAGTTCATATTTGAGATCAACAAGAAGTCATTCAAGAAGCTAGTTTAGGATTCGTCTTGGATATTTTCTTCGGTATTTTCATTCGGACTTCTTGCCTGGAATTGTATTTGGTATTTTTCGGAATTTCTTGTATAGCAATCATGTTGGAGTTCTTATGTGGTGATCACATTCGGAGGGATTCTTTTTGGGACTTCTGGATTGGTATTTTTACTCGGAGCCTTTATTTGGCATTCATAGTTGGGATTTCTTTTGACTTCTCACTCTGGAGTTCTCATCGATTATTCTTCCAGTTTTCATACGAAGATTTTGTTAGAATTCTTATTGGCATTCATGAATGATGGGGTTCTAGGGAGTTCCATATGAAGGCTCTTATTGGTATGTTCCCTTAGTACTTCTACTTGGAATTCTTTGTGATTTCGTATTCAGGGTATTCAAGATGCTTATGTAGATTTCTCTTGAAAAGAAGAAATTGCGAGGACGCAATTTGTTTAAGGGAGAGAGAATGTGACGCCTGGAAATTTTATCACACATATTTTAAATAACTGTTGCATAAACTACTTGTGCATTTTACGTGCATTTCTTGTCTTCTTTAATTGTTTATTTATGAGGTACTATTCATAAGAAAATTTACTGTCTCGAATATGCGATTTAATATTTTTTCCTAGGTCATATGATACATAATAGGAATCAAAAAATTGTCATTTTAGACTTTTGAGCTCAGGAGCATACAAATAGAAAATGTTTTCCGCTTCATTTGAATAGTGTTACGTATCATAAACATTGTTTTTAAACTAGTTGACATTTGAGTTGAGTTTTAGCATAGTTGACCAAGATTTTTGTGGCATTTGACTTAATTTAAAAATACTACACATACATATATTCATAATATCTCACACATATGCATAACACATTCAAAACAAAAGCCAAAAATAACCCAAAAAGCCCCCCAAACCCGTCAACCCCATAGAGAAAGAAATGAGAAGATTTCAACATCTAGCTTTGCAAATTTGATCTCTTGGCTTGCTTTGGAATGTCTTTGGTGCATTTAGAGGCTTCAACCATTTGCCTACAACCTTTAAATTGTAAGGGAGTTGCATTTTTCTTGAGTTTAAAGTTGTTGCACATATTTTGAAATTCTTGATTTGTCAATTATAGCTATAAAACTTGTTATGAATGCTTATTATATGTTATTTGGAGCCTCTAGAACTAACTTATGTAGCTTGTTAGCAAATTTTATGGTAGAATGCATAGATTGATTGAAAGAGATGATGAATAGTGCTGTGAATAGAGAAATCCGAAAATTTAGGGTTTTTTTTTTTTGGATATAATTTTTTAATTAGATTGAATTGAGGTTTCCTTTAGTTGCTTTAAACATTAGTGAAACTAGACAAAGACTCACATGAGGTTGAATTGCCCGAAAATGAGTTAAAATACAAAATTAGTCGACTTTAAAAAGAGGACTTTTCTCGTTGTGCAATCCGGGCACGTTTGGGCTATGGTTTGGGTATCCTTGGGGTATAGAAGCACTTATGGTGCTTTTGTTGCGTGAAATTGAGGTCCGAATAGGGTAGTCGTAGTTAAAACCCACTCGGGGCCTTTCCGAGCTTTTGCCTCCAAAGCGGGTTTTCATGGCTTTAATAGGTGACCTTTGATATCCTTAGGGATGCAGTATGGTGGTTTATAGAATCAGAGTTTTGAATTTCGTATGGAAGTAGAATTGTCTAGTTGAAAAATGGGACTTTGGAACAAATGTTTGAATTTGTCATGTTTGAATAGCTAGATAACCTTAGACGTGTTAGGAAACCTCTAAAAATGTAATTACGACGCTTAATTGTTAATCGGATTATGTAGCTATAGTTCAAATCACTAAAGAGGCTTTTTGGTGCTTTTGTGTTAACATGCTTAAAAATGTGATTTTGTGGCATTTAGTTGCATCATAAAGTGGCTATATGGGATTAGTGAAGCCAGATTTGAAGTTAATTATCTTGCTATGTGGTTTATGTTATGTTGAAGTTAATGGTTAAAGAAACTTGAAACTCATGATTGGTTAGTTGTTTAGTGTGAAAAATGGGTATGAATCCTCTAATGCTTGTGATGCTAGTTTATATATGTGTTTTGGATGTAGTTGAAGATTTTGCTAAAGCTAACTTAATGGTGTAGCTTAAGTGTTTGTAATAATATCTAAATGAAGTGTAAGAATGTTATACATGCTAGAGTGTTGATCATAGTTAGTTAAATGCAAGAAAACAACAAGAAAAGTTGATAAACAAGCAAAGCCCTGATTTGGACAGTCCACTACCCCTGCCTTTCGAAGCTCTTTTGACATAGTAAACATGTTCAAAAATTAACGAAATTTGTACAGCAGCTAGATTAGGCAGTTTAGAGCAAATGTTGATTTCTAGGACTAAGGCTAATTCTAAAGGTTTAGCCCTCCGATCACATTATTTCCGAAATATAGCTAAAAACAAAAAAATTGCTGGTTTTGCCCAGCTATGTGTAGTTACACGGTAAGAGTTATAAATTTTGGAATTTAACTCGGAATTGAGCATTGTTTGAACCTAAAATTAACTATACTTGAAGAGCTACGTTTATATGTAAGAATCGGAGAGTTTGGAGGTAAATAGCCTAGGTAACTGAATTGATTAAGTTGAGCTTCTGTTAGAGGAATTGAAAAATGTCTTAGTTGAGCTTGCGGTATTAACTTTGCACTTGGAAACTTGTATTGAATGTTTGAAGAATTAATTAGAATGTAAGTTAAATGTAAAGATGTTATCCAATGCATGTTAGTTGAGTCCATTTGTACAACTGGCATTTAGTTTATATGTTAAGTATAATTTTGGTTAGTTGTAGTTAGCTTAACTTTATATATTAGTAAATGCTTCTATGTTGTCACAAAGCTATGGTGTTTAATTAAGTTACAATGAAATAAAGCATGTAATATAGATTCTTGGATGTAGAAGATAGTTGTTAAACCTTCTATAGTCAATTGCTAAAATGTTATACTTATATGAACAACTAGGGTTTATACATCTGAACTAATTCAAGGAGGTTGGAGTGAATCTAATTATACTCTTGCATAATTAACCTAATCCAAGGTGAGGGAGTCTTCATCTCTTTTGTGCATCTTAACTTGATTTATTATTCCTAAATTGAATTATTTAGTAATTGTTAAAGTTTATATGTATTATTTTACTTGCCATCTTGTGTCTTTTCGCATTATTGTGACTAATTGCGAGGGAGGCCTACTTTGTCCTCTCTTTTATGTGTTACTTGATGATCTTGATTCTCGTGGACTTGTCTCGGGGTTGCGCAACCTTTTCGGACATGGTAGCGTCGAGAAACACAGGCAACATCGGGCTTGCCGTGCTTCCTCGACTACCATGGTGCCTATTCCCTTCTCGCTAAGGCATACTCCACTACCCTAGAGGCATGGTTCACCTGCTGGGCATGGACCTACCTCAGGAGAAAGGGTCGTAGGATTGGGATACATCCGGAGTATCCCAACTTGTTGGTGTATGGGTTTGCTGGCATTAGCGTGAAGTTCGTGGCTCATGGTCCGAGATTGAAGACTTGAAGTGGAACCGTATCCTTTTAATATGTAGTTAATTACTTGTTTACTTGGTTGTGTTATTTGGTGTTGAAAATACTATTATTCTGTTGCATATCATGTTGCACACCTCGGTATGCTGCATCACCTCCCTCACTGGATAACTTTGGTTACTCATTCCTCATTTTAACATATTACAGGTGCAGTTAGAATAACTACCTTGTGTGCTATGCTGTTGGTTGCTTATCCTGCTGTGGTTAGAAGCTATTGTGAAGATGGAACTTGGTGTATATTTTGTACTGTTTTGAAACCCTTTAAAGTCTTGTATGTACTTTGTATAGCTTGTCGGATAGTGATTAAATTAAGAACTTATATGGTTTGATAGAGCAGTTGGCATGTAATAGCTAAAGATAGATTTTATTGCCTTTTATTTGCCTGCTTGTATAATTATATTTTGTCTAAGGCTCGGATGGCCTTGAGACTGGGAGAAGTTGGACAATTGAAGTTGAGGTGTTGTATTGTGATTATACTTGCTGCTTACAGGTTTTTGATTAGTCCTATAATCAGGGAAAACTCCGTCCATTTTCCCTAAAATTTTGTGCCCAGGTTTGGATTTGGGTTGAGTATAGTTTGGTTAATAGAAGTCCTGGTTCTGTAAGGGATTGGGGCGTTACAGTAGTGGTATCAAAGCCGACGCGTTCGCATGGCCAGCGAGGATGCTGGGTCCCTAAGGAGGGGCGGGTGTAATATCCTACATCGGACGCGGAGGTATTTGGGCTGCTTAATATAAGTGACTAAGTCCTTGTATCGTGTACGCGCATTTTTCTGGTAGTGGCTGGGATGTGACAAAACCGTGAGGGGTATGGGCCCTAGAGCGGACAATACGTGCATAGTGCACTTTCGGGCCCACTCGCCTCGGTCTCGTGCTCGGTTGGGCCCTAAGTCCAGGGAGTATTGCAGGCGTGGGAGTGTTGGTTTCGGGGCGTTACAACTAAACCAGATCCTTAGAACTTATGCTTCGATTCTGCAGTATTTCTTCCTCTACATCTGATGAACATAAATTTTACCTTCTATTTGGAGTTTTCTTTTTATTATAATTTATGATACAAATGACTATGGTGGAGGATATGTAATGACCACATGTATATTATATCATGTTTAAACTACTAATTTATGTTATAATATAACCATCAAACCCTTCACATCCCCTTTATAACATCAGTTATAACTTTTCCTCTTCCTTTTATGAAATGATATTATAACAGTCAAATACAAAAGGTTCATAATTCCTAACTCATTAACTCCCAATTATGATCCATGATGTGTAGAATACGAATAGTTGTAATTCCATGACCAATAATTCGATTGTCAATACCCACAAAATAAATGCTTTTCTTCTTAACATTATTTACATAATGTTTTTTTGACAAAAATCTCGGGTATTACATTATGACTTTTCAGCTTGTATCACGAAAAGAAAAAATTGACGCGGTCGTCAAATTTTAGCGACGACACTTTTTTCTATCACTAGACAATTATTCGGTCATTAAGTAATTATAGAAAAGTGATGAAAAATTTTATTACTAATTTTTGTCAGTAATCCATTACTAACTAGCGACGGATTTGCGACAGAAAGTGAATTGGTGACAAAATAGTGACACGCATTTGAATTGCTATCACTATTCTGTCACCACTTTAGTGACAAACGTTTGAAGTTTCGTCACTAAATTACCTTCCATGGCTAATCCATTGCTCAATAGCGACGAAATTAGTAATAACATTAAAAATAAGCATTAAAAAATATACTTCTTTTTTAAACTAAGTTGAAAATATAAAAAATTAATTTTGAACGTAATTATGGGTCTAAGACCCGGACTATAAAGGATTTGACGTAGTAAAATATCATTCTCTATAGTACGAACTATATGTTATATCTTAATTTTTGTTCGAAAAATGGTTTGGACCTCAAATTAAGTTCAAAACACATGTTTATATTTTCAATGGATTTTACTATGTAATAAGTAAAAAATTATAATTTGTAATGTTTATTTTTATTAATTACAAAATTCCATATCTAATTTGTCGCGTAGCGACCGTCCTTTGAAATTTTGTTGCTAATTCATTGCTAAATCATGATTCGTAGCTAATCCGTCACAAAGTAGCAATAGATTAACTACATAATTTAGATTTAACATTTTCCACTGATAAGTGTAAGGTGTAGGTGGGAATAATGTTAGAGGTAAGGGTCGGTGTAGGGTACGGTAGGGTAATGAGTGGGGGTATAAGGTGTGGGATGAACGTGTCATCACAATTTGGTTCATATCTAAAATAGAGACGGAAAATTTAGTCCATCTATAAAATATTGATAGAAAATTTGGTTCGTCTCTAATACAGTATAATCTCTTTAAATTAATAATGATATGACCGTTAATTTCTATTAATTTAGTAAGATATTAATTTATTGATCAATTAATAATAAAAAATTTATAAAGATAGACAAGTTATTAATGAATTAAGGTACCATCAAAAATATATATCAACCACCGCTTAAATTTCTTCAATAAAAATGACACCAATATAGTGAATTTGAGGAAGGAAAAATAAACCTTTTGGCCCAGTGGGCTCAGATTGAGTTTGGCCCAACCAAGGGAGAAACTCCACTATATATACCTATTGTTTGTTTGCAAAGGGAAAAGCGCATAACCCTAACCCTAACCCTAAAATAGAATTGGAAAGGGGAAATAAGAAGAAGAGGGATAGAAAAAATTTAGCAAGTGCGATGGATTACCAAGGTAAGCCGCAGAGGAAACGTGAAGGCTACGACGTCGTTGGAGAAAGAGAAGAGCAGAAGGGGAAACGTGAAGTCGGAGAAAGAGAAGAAAAGGAAGGGCCATCTCACGTGTTTCCGCCGTGGTTTCCCTCCGTGTTTGTCTATGATTTGGATGTTGATGATTGGGATAATAAGCTGGATTGGTCACCTCGAGTGATGCCGCCGGGTCTATCTGCTGCTATGTCCATGGTCAATAAGGGTGTTTCGCTGAATCCTAACGCCTGTGACGTTAGTTATAAGCGGCCTTTGGATCCTGAAGCGTTGAAGGAATATAACCGACAAATTGATGAAAGTGAGGTACAGATTAATTATTTTTAGCTAAGTTTATATTTATTAGATTATTTGTTTATTTAATTATAATAATAAATAAGTATGTATGTGTCGGTGGTCTAGGGATTCGACATTTTCTACTATCCAGGCCCATCTATTTGGACCCCCATTGTTCCCTTGATGGGTATTAAGGAGTCACCATCATACTATGCAGCTGTTGTTAACCTCGCTAAATTGGCCATCAACCAGTATAATGTCCAGCACGTAAGATATAAGACTTATATCTCTATATGTATGTATATGTATATGTATATATATATATATATATATATATATATATGATATATCATTTGTTGTTATTATTCTGTTGGTGTTACTTTTGATTTTTGGTATAACAGAATGAGGCATATGAGTTCATCGATCTGGAGAGAGTGAATTCACGTGTTGTTTCGGGTAGTATTTATTACATCACTTTCCAAGTCAAGAATCTTAAAGCTGCTGGTAATGGATATGATGATGGTACCCCTCTGGAAACATTCCAGGCTAGAGTTTGGGAAGGAATAACGAAAACAGAGGTCCATTTCTGCCGACCTAAACCTATCAAGCCACAAAATTAATCACAGGTATAATATCTTTAGTTACTCTGCTGGTTGTTGCAAGTTGCTTTAAAATCTCTGCTTGCTTGTTGTTTCTCATTGTAACTGATTGATAATTGTTACTTTGTTATGATGGATGGAATGATGATGCTGTTTATATGGGCTGTTATGTGTTGTGTAACTCAACTAGAAAAATAGAATTTTCGAAGATAATTTGGTAGTCAAATTAAACAATGGCACACAGTTTTGCTGTTTGATTCAGTTGGTTTCCATTAGCACGAACGGGCTGGGGATTACTCGAAATAAGAGAAATATTATCTTTGTGAAGTGTTTGCCTATTTGAAGACTTTCTGGTGATAAGTTCATTGTATTAAGCAATTCCCATGTTAAAATGATTGGGTAATAGTTGTTCAGTTATGCGAACACTTATTGAAATTCCTACAAGTTCTTCATTTTCATTTCTCTGAATAAGTCTATATGGAGCAAGCCCGTGTCCTCAATTTCCCCACTATGTCTGCAAACTTAAGCAAGCACCCCGTGCTTTTGGTTTCAATGCCTCGGATCTCAGTTTTCGCCGCTGGTTCCTTTCTAAGCCTTTCCCTTACTTGCCCTAAAGCCGAAAGCGGCTGGAGCAGTAAACACGTTTCCAACTAAAATATTCTCATCCTATTTGCAGGTATATCTTCCAATCCAATGTGGTGGTATGGTACTGGAGCAAATCTGAGGAACATTTTGGTTTTCCTGGTTAGAGATTCTGTGTTTTTATATCTATGAAGGTGGTAGCTTTGATGTAGGACTGACTGGGATTTAGTAAGTTATTGCTTATCAGACTCTGACACTATATAATATGTCTTTATGTTTATGTAATATTGAACATTTTGCCTTAAGATGATCGTGATAACATTGGATGGTATAAACAGGATTCTCTCTTTATGTTCATATAATATATCTGTTTTTTGTTTTTTTTGGAACATATATAATATATCTGTTAGAACCGAGAAGCAAAATCAACGAGGAATATATTGATTTTTGCTGTCACACTGTACAAGAAAAAAACAAACATACTGTTAGTTAACAATAATGGATCTTGAATCTGGTTTTATAGACTTTGACGTAGAGGAGAAATCATTGCTATATTTTTTCAGCAATTGCAATGGATTGAACTTTCTTTCATGATTCTACAAAGTTGTAGTACAAGAGGGAAGAGTTAGAGAGGGATTTTGGAATATCCCTTTTCATTTTTGTGAAGATCCAATATGAAGTGGACTTTACAATGAACAGGTACAACTTAAGGTGTGGTTACTTAGGTGAGTCCAGCTGTCAAAAAGAAAAAAGGGTAAGCTATCCTTGGGCGTCAGCTTTAAGAGCTAGGAATGTAATGAATTCGTTTTTTAAGTGCAAAAAGTTTTTTCAGCTAGCAGGCTAGTCTTTTAAGTAGGGGCTCTTCCCTTGGCATTTGAGTTGTTATATTCTTGAGCTTAAGTTGTTACAATTTGGAAACCCCATGATGGTTCATTACAATACTTACACCAGATTTTAGAAAGGGATCAGCAGTAGTTTCTTATTTACTCCCTCAAGTAACTCAAATTCGAGACCATTTAACTCTCAAGTTAGGTTGCTCCCTTTGAGCTTAACGCTATTGTCACATGCACTAGATTAATGAAGTGAGAAGTTCAAACTCAAAATTTTGATTCATCAATTATGTGAATCACAATTTAAGTCTCTGTTTGATCTAACTTTTAGAAGTTAGAAAATGCTTCCTATAACTTAAAAGTGGAATTAATTTGTTAGACCCATTTCTTAAGGTACTTTTAGATAAAGGTTGAAGGTAAAAAAAAAAATTTAAAAATAAGAAGTTCCAATTTGGAACTTTTCAAAAAAGGATTTGTGTGAAAATATTTTTACATAATGCGAGAAGATTTTTTTTATTTTCTTTCTCAAATATACTTGTATATATTTTTTGAATTTTAATATTACCTTCAAATTTTCTAAAGGTCGATGTTTTTTTAGCATAGGTCAAATAATAACAACTTTTATTCAATAGTACTTTAAACCAAAATATTACTGTTAAAAGCTAAAATTTTACAGTTAAACCAAACAGAGTCTAAATATATCATTTATTTCAATAGCGTTTTGAGAGTAAGAGTAGTCTTAGAGTAAGTTGCAGGGTAAAAAAATATTGTTGCAATTAAGATTCTTCACGCTAGTTAGTCGATCTAAAAAGCCCATTAAGAAACGTTCGCGGACGTGCTCTATTTTGCACTGGTCTCAGGAACTAAAATTCATCGTTTTCCTGCATTAACTAATGCATACTTTCGCTATTAGTCTTGTAGAGCAGAGGTGACGATGCTTTAGTTAATTGATGGCTAAATAGTATTTGTGATAAAAGTATAGAGGTTCAATCTTAAAACTTTTGGTTCAGTGACTATTTGACCATTCCAATGAACCCTTAGTACAAATTTATCACTGTACCAATAAACCAACTGAAATATTTTCTTAAATCTAAGAGGACACGTGATACTTGATTTACTGTATGTAGAGAATGAAAAGGTCATGTAGCCAATACTCGAGCTTTGAGTAAATTAATCAATTAATGATCTCGTACATAGTTATATTTTAGGAGATTGAGGTGATAGTAAACAATATTAATATTATGCAAGTGTGTTTAAATGATATCATCTTCGTTTCCAATGGTACTAAGATTAACTTAGTACATGAAATTTTCATTATATGCAAATTTAAAAGATATTATATTCAATTTAAAATCTATTTTATGCAATCTTACATTATATTTTTCAAAAGATATTATTTTTACAATTGACATTCAAGTCATAAGGCGACATTCCTGTTCTATGGGCAGGGAAAATTTAAAGTTATTTTATAGCCAAAAAAATGAAGCATAATCGATAGCCCGACCAATCTAATAATCTATACAGTGTCTAAAGCAAGGATTATTGCATTTCAGTATAATATCTCAAATTGTTTGAACTTTATGCTACTTTTTTATTTTTTATTTTCTTCATCTATTTTTAGAAATCAATGATTATCATATAACGGGAAGGAAAATTGGGACTCATGAACTTCATATTTATTTAAGCAATTTGGTAAATTTTACTACAATCCTATCCAGATTTCTCACTATTTGCTTCTTCAAATGGTCCTGATATCTTTTAAATATATTTCAAGAATTTATGTCTACAATAAAGGTATAATATTGGTTTGGATAGTATCATCACATTTATATAGCTGACTCTATCTAGTAAGATAAAGTTTAATTTGATAATCAAAAACTCACCTTATACAGTGTTATATTGAATCCAACCGTTTTTTTGTATTAGAAGTACAAAATATCAAAGTCAAAATCTTTAGTTATAACTGATCGCAACCCAACCACCCCTTCTAATCCACGAGGGATTAATATCTTTCTCAAGCAGTGGAATGTAAAAGGCAAAGAAGAAAAGAACAGATAGCATCTGAGCAGCGAGAAGAGCTTGAGAGAATTACTTGACAAACATTTGATAAAATGTGAGAAAGTTTTCAAAAAGTGCAGCTATTTAAAGAGGAAGGTTAAGCTTTTGGCGGGAAGATCAAGGGACCCCTCATCACAGCCACACATTCCTTCTTTAAACCTAAGGCCGCCACGTGTCCAACAATTTCAGCCACTACTTGTCTTCCATTAAATGCTCCAATTAGAAGAGTGTTCGTGGGCCGACAATTGCGCCTTCAAGGTCCGGGCATTTTAAGTTGAAAGCATCGATTCCCGTGACCAATTGTATTGCTCAGAGAATCGGGGGGAGGGTAATTGATATGAGGTAAAATCCCGACCCCAAGCACAATTACCAAAATACCCCTGAAATGGAACACAGAGGGAAGCCCGTGAGTGACCTTGGCCCGAGATCTACATGCCTCGAGGCCTGAGGTCTAGTTCGTACAGATAAAACAATATCTGAGGGCTCAGGAATAAAGACAAATCTTAGAGATCTCGAAAAAAGTTGTTGTAACTAACTCTGACACAATCGCAGAGAATCAAATAGGAGAGAGAAAATAGAATCACCCACAAAGGAATAAATAGCACTCTTACACTTAGAAAAATGTAACTCATACATTCTTTACGCTTTTCTTCAAGTTTATCTTTCTTCTTCATCAAGCAAACCCCTAACTTGATCGTCGGAGTGCTAACGTGGGCTAAACCCACAGTGCTCATCTTGCAGAGTCTAGCCCGGTCTAGCTCTCTGGAATTTTTTACCTTAACATCGGCATTAAAACTACTTGCTCGAAACTAGGGATAAACCTAGGCCTCCATCCGATGTATGGGTAGTTCGAGGCGCGGCAAATCCTGAAGGTCATGGCACGAAGATAAACATGGTCAATGCAGCCCATGTAACAACCCATCATGTCGGGGTGAAAATGTCGATAATATTCAGGGAAAGTAACAGGCAACTCGTTGACCAACTGTTGTACTAATAGTTGCTCAGGCTGTTGGTTAAGCCGAAGAGCCCAACAAGTTTATCAACATTTACAGCTTAAAAACTTCATTTCTACTTGCACGAGTTAAAATTTTTAAATCAACCAATCACTTGTCATATATTACATAACAATAACAATCAACAAGCTGAGTCTTCAGTCTATGTACTTCATAAAGCAATTGCAAATACCTCATATATGACAATGTATTCATTAAAATACATTAAAGTGACTCCTTGAAGGAGAGTATGGTCCCAAGCATTTGTTCATTTATTTGTACAAAATAAAGTTATTTGATTATCAAGTTCTTTAAAGCTATGACTTTTCCCATTTCTATAATGGGACATTTCAGCTATTATCTCTGCATGGCAAAGTAATTTCAGAAGATGCCATCAATGTTCTTAGATCTCAAGAGATTTCCTCTGATAACATCTAAAGTACGCAAGGGGAAGATAATTGTTAGCCATCTGATAAGGATCGTGGTAAGAGCAATTAGTTTCTATGCAGACATACATAATTGCATACTCAAATGCTCAAAAATTTCTTTTCGTTTCATTTTCTTATTTAATCTCTCTGCATAGCTTTCAGACATCAGCAAGGATAATTTCAAAATCAATTTATAACATAATTTTTTTAGAGAAAAAAAATCATGTTTTTCCAATTTCCTTCTTGAGATGTTTACTAAAAATGTGTAGAATATATTTACTAGTTGTTTTTTAAAAAGGAATCTTGAGAATGGTAACTACAAGTTTTAAATTTTTGGCAATGGGACGATACTATTTGGAATTAGAAATGGTCAAAGAAGATTTACATCAGAGTCATTCTCTTTTTGTTTGCAAATTGCAAAACAAGATAATATCAAGCGACCATATTAAGAAGAGAAAAATAATGGAGTTGCCGACTCTCTAAATATGAATGGTAATGGGGTTAGATTTGACAGTATTCGCCTTGCTCCCGTGGCAAATGGAGGGGGTATAATTAGAGTGAGAAATGAGAAACGGAAATTAGTGTATGAAATAGAGATTAACTTTTAATCCCCATAAAGGATTGGGGTTGAGGGTGGACTCTCAAGCATAACGTGCTCCGTATGTATGTAGAGTTATATTTATATTCTTATTTCTTGTAACATACAAAAATTTTAAGGTTATGAATATAAAAAGCTAAAAAAAAAAAATAACGTAAGACAAAGTATTATTAGAAATGGAGAGGAAAAGAATAATAACTTAAAAAGATCTCAAGAGACTATACGTCATCATTTAACCTTTACAATCATATCAACTACAACCTCCTTTTTATTGAAGAAAATTTAAATGAAATTTGTTCATATGGTCCAAAAAGAAATGCTTATCTTATGGTATTTTGAAAATATAGGATAATTAATTGGGCATACAATTTGTAAAAATCAACTGTAATATTCACAAATTGAAAAAAATAGTAACTCTAAATGGTATGTATTCCGAAGTTTAGACGATTCCTTTTTAACTTCAATAAAAGACAGAAGTTTGGGGACATTAGAATGATAGGTTGGAAGGATGCCAAGGCCGACATGTTAGTTAGGCCATACTTGCCTTTCTTCTTAAGTTTTAGCTGTAAAATTTTAGTTTTTGAGGTGTAGAGTTTGTAAGAATCTTTGGAATGTGAATGAAAATATTTTAATGAAAGAATATGTGGAAATTTGTGATTAAAAATATTATATTTGGTTGTGACGATTATGTTGGACATGCTAACTTAAAATTTCGTGAGAAGATGCTTTGCCTGCCAAAATATTTGGTGTACACATGCATGCTTGCTAGAATACATGTGCAACTGATTATATATATAAGGGGTCGTTCTCCTGTGCGGGTGCGAGGAATACGGGGTTAACATACTTTTTTTTTTATTTAATAGTATTGTGTAATTACAAATTTATCCCTTACTGTATTTAATGGTTGTAGGTCCCACATAGTATTTGACAGATTTGATGTTCAATATTTTTTAAAGCATTAATTTTATTTTAATGAGTAATTATTTTATTACCCCTAGATTCGTTAATATCACTAGGACCCATATCGCACTAATAATACCAGCATATAAAGGGTTAAAATGTCTATTGTGCCCTTAAAAATGCTCAATTACTAAATTGTCCTTGACACTTAAAGAAATTTTGAAAATGTGAAATTATTTTTACACCCTTATTTGTATTCTAAGCTTCCCGAACACACTTCCACACACACACAAAAAAAACACTTACCTCTCCCATCTTCATCGTCTTCTTCACTATAATTGTTCCCATAAGCTTCTCAGACACACTTCCCATTACCACAACAACTTTCTCTCTAAACTCTATCTCTTTATTTTCTTCAAGAAAAAAACTTCATCTTCTTATCTTCTTTAACCAGCAATTCAACGTCTTCGTCTCATCGTCAAGCATCATCGTTGTCGAGCATCCCCATCACCGTCGTGGAGCTTCAGGCTCGTCATTTCATGGAACAAATGTGAGTTTATTAGTATCATTCATATTCAAGAGACGGAGAAATTAAAATAGATATATGTAGCTTTTTGTTCAATGTTCTTCACAACCCCCTAAAATTTCTCACTTTATCCTCTTTCATTTCCTTAAATCATTCTCTCCTTCAGTCTCTTTCATCTCAGGTGCGTGTTTTTATGGGTTTATCCAAAACTCTTTCACCATTTTTCTCAAATATTCCCTTTTTTTTTGGGAAAACCTCAATTTTTTTATTAGGAAATTATTAGTTTTCTTGTCGGTTTCTTCAACCCTTCTAAGCTTAGATTTGCATTTGTATTGAGTGTTGATAGATCTTATTTAAATTTTAAAATACCCACTTTTTATTTTTTTGACATTTGTGTAGTTTTGGCATAAATATCGGATTTTAACTATATTTGATATGCTCTTTTGGTGTGTTTTTGTGCAGAAGCATTTTGTCCAAGTCTATCTTCATAATATGTGAAATGCAGATTCTCATTCATAATATCCCACGCGATAACATCGCCAGAATATCGCGAGACAACTGAACCAACACGCCGTGCAGCTTCTTTTTCGAGTTCCCTGATAGGTAACTATGATTGCCACAAACCCAAGAATGATGATTATGTGACTATGCAAACAACCATTTTTTATCTCATTTCATGGAAATGACAATTCTTTGTGTCATGTATTGTTAAATTTACACAATAGCACCCACAAATAAACATCAACATCCATAATGATATCATATTTACAATGAACTAATATATTTTACATGATCTATAGTTCTTTTTTTTTTTGTTATTGATTTTTGATGGGTGAGTAACTTATCCCATAAAAGGAAAAAAGAAGAATCTGATATACATGCCATTGGATATGAAAATTTTTATCTTCATTTAGAGCCAATAGATGATCTATTCTTTTTAGCATTCGTCTCTCTACTGATAAAGTTGAGTTAGAAAGAAAAGTTCTATTCTAAAGAATTAGTATATTTTCTATATGAAAAAAACGTGTTTATTAGAATGTTAACCACTGTTGGTAAAGTAAAGAACATTGTTGTTTATCTCTAATATTGATACTTGGAACATTATTGTTTACCTCTAATATTGATACTTGGGTTTGGATTGGTAGTGCAGAGTGCCATCCCCGAGGGCTTTTATTTTTGGGTATTTGTTGTAGTTCTTGCTTAAAGATAAGATTTTTTCTAGATTTGATCGGCTTTTTGGGTATGTTTATGTGACCTTTTGCTTGACAATTCAACCTTTTGTTGAAAAAGCTTACAGCTTTGTGAATTTTATTGTGTGGTTGTTGAAGGGTTGATAGAGGAGAAAAAAAGAGAAAATGTTGATTTTTTGAAAGCTTTTTTTGATTCATAGGTAATCGTTGTGCCGTACCATTTTACTTCTGACGAGAAAAAAAATAAGAAAGATAAACCAAAACACTTTTCTATTGATTATGGTGGTAAAGTTACATATGGTAATGGTGGATCCAAGTCATATGGGGTTGCATACTTGTGTACTGATAAAACAACATGGGAAAAAGTTTCCTTTTAAATTTGGGGTTAATCGTAACTTAAGCCACAATAATGGATTTTTTTTCTGTCAAAGCTGATCGCTGTCCTTCGATCTGTCTTATCATGCTAGGTGTATATTGGTCTGTAGCTCTTTTTTCATTTGAATTTGGGCAAACTCGAAGCTCCATTGATAATTATGGCCTAGCCAGTAGATTTTTGTTCACATGCTTGTCGACGTCAATTAACCTGCAAATCCTAGTGTATGTTTCATTATATGAAATTTCTAATTTTGTTTCTCTCATTTGTGATGTGTTAAGAAGTCATTTTATATCATGAGGTGTAACATTTTCAAACTCTACTCTAGGCTAGTAAATTGGTTTCTGACTTAATGCTTCACTCGGTAACAATGTGATTCTGTTTCCATTTTTCCTATCTTTCATGTAACAATGTGATTCTGTTTCCATTTTTCCTATATTTCCTGTTCGAGTAATTTTAGACAAATTGATGCATTAGCTGCAAAGTATCGCAATTTCAATTCATTCTTTGGCATTTCTTTTGTTGCTTGAATTGTTTGAAATAATTCACCTAGTAAACTTTCTTTAACATGTAGATTAACTCTCTTCTGTTGTGTTGTAGATGTGCCATAAACATGGCGTGATGCATTGGGATCTCAAACCATAAAACTTTTTATTTGCAAACAAGAAGGAAACTGCAGCACTGAAGGCTGTTCATTTTGGATTGTTGGTGTTTTTTAAACCTAGTAATTCCTCTTTTACAACTATTAGCCTATCTTATTTTACTATTTTGCTTATTGGCTAATCCTTTTGTAATTTGTAGGTCAAGGATTTAATGAAAATTGTAGGAAGCCCTTACTACCTGACACCTCCTAAAAAGAAACTATGTCTGGAGTGCTGGAGTAATTAGCTTACCAATCCCGCCTTTCTCCCTCCACCCTGAAAGGAAAAATAACTTGAATTTAATCCTTTCTGTGACACATATATGTTGTTAATGCCACTTATAGAAATAGTATATACTTATATATGAAATCGAGTTACACGAACTCTTGAAGAAACCTTCATTGAGTGGGATTCCTTTGCTCGTCCTTGGAAACAAAATTGATAAGTGAGAAGCCCTTACAAAGCAAGCATTGGTGGATTGACAAGGATAAATTGGTGTGCTTAACCAAAAAAAAAAGGATAAATTGGTGATGCAAGAGAATTTCATAACATTGACAAGGATTCTCTTCGTTTTCGGTCAATAGATTCACATAATATTGATGTACCATTAGCAATTGCAATCTTGATACATGAGTATGACATTCGAAAGTATAATGTTTACTAGGAAATAGTCTTGAGGTAAATACTGGAAAATAGTTACAATCACATCTTTGTACCAACTTTTGACTTAAAACAAAAAAAAAAAACAACTAGTTTTTTATGCATGAAATATGAGTATGAAATTACAAAGTTAGTTTTGGAATTAATTTCCCAATTACAATCACATTTATGTCCCAGTTGAAGAGAAAAAGGCTAAATGTTATTTATGCATGGAATGTAGATAACTTCAACTTGTCACAGACAAACATAGGCGTCTAGTGAGGATTGAACTAAGAAGCTCATCACTTGGTCCCATGCCATACTTTATTTGAACCAAGTTTTAAGTAACTTCTCCAATGTTAATAGTAATGAGCAAAAATTATGGTTAAAATTCATTACCTAGGCAAATCAAAATTGAAGATCCATTTAACAAAATTCAATTGCAAATGAAAATTTAATTTCCTGCTATAACTATATTCAAGCAGGAAAAAAAAAACCAAGTTCTCACAATTATGAAACGCAAGTACTCAATCACGAAATTCAAGGGCAAATAAAAAATCACTAAGGTACCAAAAAGAAAATCATTAAACTGAAACTAAAAATTCATGAACATAGAAATTTCAATTTGAAATTAATTCCCGCCAAAACGAAATTAAAGTCAAACTTCAAATTCCCACTTCAAAAAGATTCACGTCAAAATGAAAATTCAGAATTCCCACTATAAAGAAATTCAAGTTAAAATCAAAATTTCAAGTTCCCTCAATAACGAAATTCAAGTCAACACCATAATTCAAGATGGATAAATTACATTCTTTTGGAACCATACATAAATCATGTTTTGGATCACAAGAATGGTGATAACTTAAAGATTCCACTCTTAACATATGATAGTTTGCAACAATAAATGCCATAAGAAGAAAATCAAAAAGTTGTCAATTAATATGTAGGCGCCTACCAAGAATGTGTGGAAGTGAAAAATTGCAACATACATCACAATTGAGCAAAAAGATGTGCGATTTCCATGAGAGGACGGGTACAATACCAATTAGGAAATACAATACCTACTTCTAAAATCACTGAATATTCCTGAAATATCAACTAAAATGTAACCAAACCCTATTCAGATAATCAAAAAATAGTAGAAAACACCTGAAAAATACAAACTTTACTATCAAACTTAATGAAAAATGCAAGAAACACCAAAAAATAAGTAAATCTCACTTATTACAAGACATATAACAAATTTATTTAGCAAAAAATAAAACACAAAGACAGATTTACATATTTGGGATCGGATGAGGATAAAAAATGGATGAAAAGTACTTAGACGATCAACACCTCTAACACAACCAACACTACCACTATCAACACCAACCCCACCAATACTACCACACACAAAGCTATCGTAGATAGGGGTTTGGGATCGGATGAGGGAAAAAATGTAAAATATTTATTCAGATAATTAATTATAATACAATAAATATAGGTATTTTTAATAGATTATGCATATTGTTAAAGATTTGATGAAGAAAAAAAATGGAAGGGAACTTACTAGAAATAACTGTGGAGAGGGAAAGAGAACGATGTGTGTGAGGGATTCAAATATTTATTCAGATAATTAATTATAATACAATAAATATAGGTATATTTAATAGATTTCAATTCTTCCAAACATTATCTTCAAAGCGAATGAAACAAGAATAGTAGAAAAAGAGATGTTTTTCATAAAACACATATTGATACAATGTTAGCAAATTCATCTAATCAGATAGAGATACATCCAAAACACACAAAAAATCGAGTACCTAAAAGACCAAACGAAAAAGTAAATAAAATAGTTAGTAAAGTCCTTTTGCCCAAGTCCTTTTATTTTCCACTGAAAGTAGCAAAAACAAAGTCGAATTTGTAGAAAAACAAAACTTCAGTTAATCCTTGTTTTTTATTATTATTATCAGAGATACCTGAGTAAATCCAATCCTAACTGACTGACCAACTCCCACCAAATAACCATAATAGTAGTCTTTGATCACAATTGAAAAAACCACAGCCATATTATACTAGCAATTTTTTTGCAAAATAATTATTGAATCACCATTATAGTATCCATTATACTTACTTCTTTGCTTATTTACACGAAGAAAGAAACTTCATTGAAAATAAAAATTGGATATTTGCTATGTTAATGCCCTTTGATAAATTCATGTCTTCATAATCACAAAAAGAACCTATGTTATCTCTCTCCTAGAGAAAAACTTGCTTTACTGCACTGATTTGCAGGAACAAGACGTAAAAAAAAAGAGGCTAGATATATTACAAGAAAAAAGAAGAAAAATCTCATTTTTCTCTAGATACTACATGAAAAAAAGAATAGAAATCCCATTTTTCCTCATAGAATTTGGCATTATACATCAATCAACATGGAGAGTTAACAGAAAATTTCTCTATTTTGCCTCAAAAGTTGGGAAAAGTGGTAGGTTCCATGTATATTTAAATTATTAATAATATTTTTTAGAGACTGGGGTCTCTAAAAATTTCTAAATTTGAAAAGTTTACATTTTGAAGACCCCCATTGAGGATGCTCTAAGAACCGTGGAAGATATAGATCTGGAATATAAACACTTTCTTTTGTTTGAGATAAAAGATAATTCTAGGACTTTCATTTAATTAACACTTTAGATTTTCTTTTGGTTTTTTGTGCAAGATCTTAGCCATTGGATGGCGCAATAGTGTCAAATTCCACTACTTTAATTTAAAGGTTCAGATTTACTTGGTGGTTTGCTGTGGAAAGTCTTTAGCCGTTGGATGGAGGCAGATGATGTCAAACTCCACTAACCAAAAAGGGTATCATGGTCATTCCAAAAAAATGCACAATGATATTACCACATAGTACAATACCATTAATGCAATGACAAGCTAAACATTTATTTTGTTGGACAATTTTAACCCTTTATATCCTTTTATTAGCGCATATATATATATATATATATATATATATATATATAGATTTTAGATAGATATAAGTATAGATAGATAGATTACGATTATAGATGTAAACGTTTTCTTAGATACTATTTCATTTCTTCTTTTAATTATCACTATCTTTTGTATGTATACTTAGTTGGTAGGACAAAATAACAAAGTTTTTTTTTCTCTCTTATTTTTACATGTTAAATAAGCATAAACATAGAACATGTAAATAAATATTAAAAATATGGTGATAAATGAGTGATATGATTCATATTATGATTCTGAAAATATTATATTAGCTTGTACTAGAAAATTATATTTATATTCTGAAGAGAATTTAAATTAAACATAAGAATTGAAAACCATCCAAAAAAAAGAGTTATTGAAAACTCTATTGAATATTAAACTCAACCTAGATTTATAGTTAATGAAAATTGTTTTTGAAAAAAATTTGAAAACAAAAGAAAATAGTATGTAATTATAAGTTTAGTTTTCTTATTTATGAACTTATGCTAAATTTTTTATATAGAATACGAGCGTGCATCTAAACAAAATTAAACTTGGACTTAAAACTCTACGTCCATGGATCATTAGTCATAGTCGATCCACTGATGCAAGGCTATATATTTGTATATATCAATGAGAAATCTACATACATACCCATAGATACCCACTTTGGTTATTTGTAGGTATCATTCAATTTTATAAAATTTACTTTATGTTCATTATCTTTTCTATCATATCTTTCATTTCTTTCTACTTGCATTAAATGGTGTTTTTTTTATTGATATTTGAACATCATTTCATTTTCTAACTATGAACCCATAAAGTGTAAAGAACCCTAATAACGATGGCTTATGAAAATAATTTATTATGTGCTAACATTACCACCACAAAATGCAATTCAATTATAGGATGCGTTGTTATACCATATATATATATATATATATATATATATATATATATATATATATATATATTTTTTTTTTCCGTTAAGGTATTATATTCATAGTACTTAAGATAAAACTAGTTTCGTGTATGTTAAGTGCAATTAAATAATTATTAAGTTTAATTTCATAATACTTACTTTAATTATGTCATGATTTAAGAGACATACTCAATTCTTTACTTTGAAAGTAAATTTTTTTAAATGCGTCGTAACATACTATGACATCGTTGATCGGCCACTTTGCTAGATGTAAAATCTAGTATGATCCACTCATTAATGCTCGAAGTCATTAGATGTACTAAAGAGTTTTATAGTGCTAAATGTCGATCAAATACAAGAGATTGTGTAGGGTATTTTTCTCATCATTAACCACATATGATACTTGACATGTAGTACGTTTCTCATTACAGGTTAGCTCCACGTATGCTAAGTGTTATTCAAAGCGATTTTAAACTTGAATTCATAATTATTTACTTTAATTACGTCGTCCTCTAATTTACGAGAGATACTCAATTTTTTTCTTTCATAAATGACAAAATATGTTACGGTGTAATCATGCATGCTCATACTCTTTGGACACACTTATGGGCATATAAGTTTCAATTTGTACCTAATGTCAAATTTTATATACAGTAATTTCAAAAAAATAATAAATATAGATGATACTTCACTTATAATATGTTCTTCCATTGCTCTTTCTATTGGATGCGGGGGGAAGGGTTCTCCAAAATTGAGTGCAAGAAAAATGTATAGTATAACATATTTAAATTAATAGTGTTGGGACTACTAAATTCTATTGATTTAACGATATATCAGTTTATCGATAAATTAATATCTATTAATATATCGAGATATTTTTAGTTTTTTTTGGCTTAATAATAAATAGATTATATTTATGGTATCTTTTTTGAAAAGTGGCATATATTTTTTTAGATCAATTTGAAAAGACAAGTAAAAAAGTCTAATGAGAATAAAAGATAAGAATCTAAATTAGTAGAGTTAGAACAAGTTTGACTAATCTCATAGTCAATTTATTATGTAATTTTTAGCTAATTATTAATTTCTAAAATATTTAAATCGATAAAATATAAAAAAAATATTTTAAATATATTGTCTTATAATTTTATCGAAATTATTAATTTTTTACACTGGTCTAAATTCGGGACCAAAAAATTTTATTATATAAAAAGATTATTAATTTATCGAGTATTAATTTAAAGAGTAACTACTGTAAAACTTTATTTCACATTTGGTAATTTTTTACGTTACTATTTGTCCATTTTTGTCATTTTGCCCATCTTTTGTCTTCATTCATTTGTCCATTTTGGTCATTTGCATAATTATTATTTTTTATTTACTTGTCCTTTTTCGTACTTTGGCATTGTTTTGTCTTTACTCATCAATATTTTAAAATATATATTAGGAGGGCATAATGGATATTTCATTTATAATATGAGGGTAGAATGAATATTTTGTCATGAAATCATATCACTTCAATCAGATCTTATTAAATGCTAAAGACCCTACAATGCCACATGTGCAAGGGTATAACAGACATTTTCTTAACTTTTTGTTTTCGTATGAATTAAATGCTGCGGACCAACTTTCCATGTGTCGCGTCCTTGTCCACCCCCGTATCTCGCACCCCGGATACTAGTTTTTTCCTATATATAATGGTGGCTAATAATGATTGCCATTAAAAGTTTGCCTATATATATGTGTGTGTTTTGCGGGCATTAAGAAAAAAAAGAGAACGAAAGGCGAAGGAACGAAAATGGAAAAGAAGCAGAACAATATCTTCAATTAGTCACTATAACATTGTGCATCTTAATAGAGAGAGTTTGTCATACTTAGTTTACTAGTTTCGTAGTTTGGTATGCTCCTACTACGAAAGAAATATCATTGTATCCTGGAAGACTTGCGTCAATCAATCGAAAGCACCGTAGCGGGGTGTTAAAAGTCTTAAGGACAATGAGTCCAACTCGAGCCTCGATATCATCTCAATTTTTGGTTTGCCTCTCTATAACTATAACTTCTAAGTTTAAGAAACTTTAACTTCTAGCTGCCTCTAGTTCTTAATTTCTTCAGCTGCTCCTCTTCAGCACGAACTACTTTATTGTCCATTTTGTAGATCATGCAAAGTGAGCTTCAGGAAAACAAGAAAAAGAAACTTATTACTCACGCATCATTAAAATCACTATATAAAGATGATAAACGAGTAATGAAAAAACATTTGATGTCTAGTAAAACTCTTAAATTTAATGAACAAACCTAACAACAGTTTCTTACTGTAAGACGATTTCTCAAGAGTCTTTTAAGCTAATTTGCAACTTTCTCCAAGTCCAAGATTTTCCACTACTGTTGAATCCTTGGTTTCACATCAACTTCAGAGCTAGGCCTTTTTTTGGCATGTTGAATTTCCTTAAGAATCTACCTGGACCGCCTGTCGTCGAAATTATTGCATCCACGTGGCATGCATAGGCACAAGCTCTTAATGTATGTCCACTTATCCGTCTGATCCTCAAGTCTTCTTTAATCTCGTTCAATGAACAGAGAACAAAACAGTTTATTGGGTAACAAAATCTTGTATAACTGGCAATCTATTCCAGGATTGGTGCTCCAATGCACCGCCGAATTGTCTAGTATTATGCTTTCTAATTTTGTATAAGCCGACATCGGCTAACCTTTTGTAACTATTATTCTATTTATGAATTTCATCATTTTGACCAAAGAAGTACACATGAGCCCCCTGTGCTTTTGTGAAGTTGTACAATACTCCCTGTGGTTTTCAAAGTGCATGGTATACCCTGTGATTTTTTAAACTAAGCACAATAGTCTCATATAGTTTTAAAAGTGCACGATACCCCATGTGGTTTCTGAAACTAAACACAATAACCCCTGTGGTTTTAAAAGTGCACGGTATCCTCTGAAAGTGAAAATTAAATTGAAAAATATAATTAACAATCACAATTAGTATAACTAGAGATATTAATGACGGAATTTAATCTTACTCGTTCAATTTGCTCCCGTGATGCTCCATGGCTATGAAGAGCTTTCTGCAGAAACTGAATTTTTTTCCTTGTGTGATCAACAATCTCTCTTGTGAATCCATGGCAATATCGTATATATTTTACCGTGGAAATTAAGTAATCTCGATCCCACTATACGGACAAACCCGTATGAAACAATATTAGATACCATTCTATATAGTGATTCTTAAAAGGTAATACTTTATGTCACTTGAATAATATTTTATAGCATTATATTCTAAGAATTCCTATAATTTTAAACGTGAAACACCCTCTTATAATAACCTATGCGAAAACTGGTTCATAGATATAAAAATAAATTAATTGAGCCACTAATACTGAAGTACTAATATAGACCATCTCCAATAGATTCTCCAAACCCTCAAATCCTCTATATTTAGGAAAGCTATTGGTACTAAATTGCTCCAACAACTCCCCTATCCAATCTTCATGTTTTAGGGGAGCTTAAATTTGAAATTCAGATCCTATAAAGATGGGGAAGTAGATTTGATCCCCCATCCCATCCCACATATCATTCAACGGTCAAATGACCCTATAAAATTATGAGAGCTGTTGGAGTGAAATTGAAATATAGATTTTTTTAAATAAGTGATTAGTTAAAAATAGGAGAGCTACTGAAGTGAGATTGAGATGAGGAATCGGTAAATGTAGGGAAATATTTCAAAATTTTTAAATGTGTAAAAAATAAAAAAAATTAGGAGAGCTGTTGAAGGTGGCCTTATACTGTAATTGACTCATACTTTGACCCAAAAAAAGAAAAAAAACTCATACCCATGTTATCCTAATTTATAAGAAAAAGTTGAAATGCCTTAATTCGATTTTCCAAGCGTACGTTTGCTAATTACTAGATTAAACATGTATAATTATATATAAAAATAGATAAAACATTTTGAAAAATATCGAAACCTTTTCATGTGAAATGTTTGGATCGTTCTACCTAATAGTTTAAGGTGAATCAAACGTTTGTAGAATTATATTTAATAAAAGAGGTAAAAATTTTAAGGAGCTACTAAATTATGCCTTTCGGCTAACATATTTATAAGTTGGTTATTCGCAGTTTATCAAAGCACGTCTTCGAATCTTTTGCATACAATTACCTTATAAGTTGAAGAAGAAGAAGGCTCAAAGACTACCTACTCGAGCTTAGGCTCTGTTTGACCTAGATTTTTTATACTCAAAAATGCTTTATGTGAGTTTAGAAACTACAATTAACTTGTTTGACCCATTTTTTAAAGTAATTTTACATAAAAGCTGAAATGAAAAAAGCTGAAAAATAAGAAGCTCCAAATTATAGCTTTTCAAAATAGGCTTTTGCAAAACTGTTTTTACATAATGTAGGAAACTGTTTTCTTTTTCATTTTCAAATATACCCTTCATATTTTTTAAAGTTTAATATTACCCAACATAGGTCAAACAGTCAACGACTTTTGTTCAACAATACTTCTAACCAAAACTTTACTTTTAAAAATTCTATAACTCAAAAATAAAAATTTCACAGTTAGAACTTAAGAAGAAAGACAAGTATGACCTAATTAACATGTCAGCCTTAAAAAACTGAAACATAACTTGTTTTTCTGTTTAGCATTACACATCAACAATTGAGAAAAACCAGATTGATAAATTTTGCTTTTCTGTTTTGCTATAATTGTTTCAACTGTAATAATAACAAATGATATATATATATATATATCATGAGAAGTATTTTTTGGTCTTTATTACTTTTGTTTATTTACAATGATGAGTGAGAATCGTATGGCTTTTGAAGCTTCACTAGTCAAGTTGAAGCATAATCCTAGGACTTCTTTTATTGTTTTTTTAGAATCATATGGCTTCTTGGAGCAGAAATCGTATGGACTTTTTTCCCTTTTGAATCATATGACTTCCATTTGTTTTGCTAAATATGGTAAGATTAATTTAATTAGAAGATTTGATATAATTTAGATTTTGGTATTTAATTGTTTCTAATCGTGGTTAGAAAGTTTGTTTACCAAGATTAGTGTAATCAATTGAAGATTTGAAGTTATTTTCATTTCATTATGTTCCTTTCTTTTGTGGCTCATTTGCATTGATCACCATTATTCAACTTGTATTTTCACGATGATCGTGCTATTGGTAAACAATAGGAATAAGCACACTTATAGATAATTTTTCTTTATTCAACGGATAACATTTATTTCATCAAACCATCATATCACAAAACCATTATTACAATATCTAATCCAAAATAATATTAGAAATTGGCAGACCAAGATAATATTTGAAGCAATTGCTAACTACGTCCCCATGACTATGCTCGTAACGCCATGACTGCGCTACTTCCAATTTTTTGTTGGGGACAAGTTCTTGATTACATTAAGAAATTGAAAAAATGTGATTTCCCCCCTGAGTTTTAACCCAAATTTTAAATTCCCCTATGAGATTTTAATTGAAAAAATGTGATTTCCCCCCCCCCCCCCCCCCGAGTTGTAACCCAAATTTTAAATTCCCCTATGAGATTTTAATTTTGCCCAGATTTTCCGATGACACTAAATACTATCAAAGAAAGCCTTAAGGCTAAATGATATTTTGGTTTTTATTTTTATTTTTTATTGAGCTATATATTTAGTTATGTTTTATTGCCTTTAACTTTTTATTTAATTTTTTATGTTTTTAAAATTTAGCTTGTTGGAAAAAATTAATACTTTGGGTTTGAGAAAAAAACATTGGATTCAATTTGAGATGTATAGTTATGTATAAATTTGAAAAACATTTTTAAAGTGAATCTAATATTTTTTCTACTCATGCATAAACTAATTTTGTACAATAAGTTGGTTTTTATCTTCTTCTTTTGTATGTTTTTTAAAGGTAAGCTCTTTGGAAAACAAAGTGTCGGGTTATATATATATACACACGCATATAGATATATAGATTTAAGAGGTAGATCTTAAAGTGAATATAATTTTTTTCCTCTAATCTCGCGCATAAAGAGAACTTTGTATAATAAGCTGCTTTTTAATCTTCTTCTTTTTTTTACAGATTTTTTTTTTATTTTCTCTTTGATTGTAGACCTTTTTATCGAATAATTTTATTAAATTAATGCTTCTATTATTTTTTCCTTTTTCTTTGCTTTTGTTTTAAAAAATAAAAAGACAAAAATGTCCTTTAGCATAAGTTTGTTTTAGTTTGATGCCATGGGAAGGTGTGGATAAAACTAAACATTATAAGCAAGTATGAGATTTAAGCTAAAATTCAAGGAGGAAAATAACATTCTCTAGTAAGAATCTACAAAACGAATAAGCTTAATTTATACAAGTTACTTGTGGAATGCCAGGAGCAAAAAAATAAATCCCCTTAATTGGATGGCCACCCAAAGCCATTTGATCTATTGGCCCCATCATATTTGATATCATCGTGCTCGAATTCCTCAGCTTCCCATAGACATATCGAGCTATTGCCTGCAAGTATAGTCACCTCTGCAGTAAGTATAATCCCTTTCCCTTTTTAATTATTCCATAATGCCTTTTGGATATTCTTTATTTGATTCAAGAGAGGACTAAATCGTACAATACAAACAAAAAAATGTCACCTACAAGAATTAATTTTATAATATCTTGCACTTATAGTGAGAGAGAATACCACTAGACCAAAGGCCTATTAATAATACCCTTTGGACCTTAACTCAACATAATGGCATTTTTTTAACAATAATTTTGAAAGAGAGATATACAACATGCCTACCTTAGGGCCTCTAAGCTTTCTCAATATTTCAAGAAATATACTAGTCAAATAAGTTCCTGCTGAGTTTCTTTTCTTCTTGATCATTTTATGGGCCTCATTGATAAAGGAAATGGGATTTGATAATTCAACAGCGTTTAGCTCTGGTATTGCAGCGTCCAAAAATGCAAACTAGTTTCCTGATGGTGGTACTTTTGCATTTCATTTGAACATCTCATTGACAGACTTGTAAGTCCCACTAGTGACACTAGTATTAAGTAACACAAGTGCAGTACAATTTGCCCTAGTCGATTCTTGCTTTTCATGTTGCATGTATAAGCGAGATCCGAACATGATTATACCAGTAACCACATCATTTATTGTCTGTTTCAAGATTAAAAAAAATCACAAAAGAAAAATTAGTGATGTTCAAACCAAAAAAAAGTTAATACCCGACCCTAGTTGGTCTATGATCTTTCTAATGTTTGACAAATAGGTTTTGTATTTTTAAAAGTGCTATATTTAAATTATTTAACTTTGTAATTTATAATACCATTAGTCCTTTTATTTTTTCTGTTAAAAACGTAAAGTCAAGTCACCTATTAAAAAAGGACAAAAGTACTAACAGTATAACAAGTCATAAAATTAAAAGATTTAAATGTATCATTTTGATTATAAAGACTTGTTTGTCAAATACGATAAAGGTCCGAGACGAATTAGAGTATTAACTCAAAAAAATGAATGACGTGTGAAGGCGAAAGACCATCTTTTCATTTTTCTTATAAACTCTGGGACCTTTCATCTTTCATCGGGCCCTATATAGAACATAACAATAAATTTACAAGATCAAATGTGGTGTATGAGGTTTCCGGAAACTTTCTAGTGTGGTCTCTTTATGTAGCTTTAGTGAGGTGCTGAAAGAAAACAACAACTACAAAAAAGAAATAAAAAAGAAAAGAAAAGAAGACAAATGGCACATACTATTGAACAGTAAAAAATAAAGAAAAATCTGAAGTTTTACCACTTTGAGATTAGCTTTCATCTGTTTGATGGAATCAAGCTGAAACGAGATAGTGGTTATATCAAATTGCTTCAACTCCACTCCTTCATGACTAGATCGAATTGGTGTAACATCATCTTCTATCAAAGTACTCTTCAAAATGCTCCATCCAAAATCATGTAAGAATATAACCAATTTCCCAGAAACGTCTTAACAACAATCAAGTAGAAAGACAACACTACTCGTTATAACAATTCAATATAACACTTACAAGATAATTGTCCCACCGTGCGCTCTCAAGATTAGAGCTTCAATGGCTTCTGGACTTACAAGAAGAATACAAGAAAGAAAGACTAACTTAGGATTGTGTTTGGAGTTGTGTTGTGGATGAAAATGATGAACTAATGCATGCCTATTTATAGAATTCAACTAGCCCACCATAGGAGACTTTCCTATCAAACATTTCAATCTTGGTTGGCTTTACCAACCATGTTCAAAGTATTAGCCACCCATATTTATCACATGGGTGGCTACAATTAACCACATGGGTGGCTAGCATCCAAGTCAACTTCTAGAAAGTTTCATTTGGTCAAATTGGCTAACTTTAGCATTGCATCATCCCGACGTCATCTTAGGTAATTCCAAATTCCTAAACTTCTTTCTTGTAGCCATCGCGATCTCTTTTGACCTCATCGACGTTTAAGTCGGAATCATTAATTTATGCTACCATATAATTTACAATACTTATTATGAAGAGGTGGATATTGACATATATCAACACCCCCCCTCAATGTTCACCTCATGTTGACTAAGCTATTGGGCCAACACCCAATGTTTGAAGATGCTTGTTCAATTGGACGCTCCCTAACGCTTTAGTGAAGATATCTGCACAATTATCTTCTGTAGGGCAGTACTCCATATAGATTTTACCTTCCTCGATCAGTTCTCTCACATAGTGATACTGAATCTCTATGTGTTTTGTTCTAGCATGAAATACCGGATTCTTTGACATGGCTATACAACTCTGACTGTCACATTTCAACATTGTTGCTTCCTCTATTGGAATGCCAATATCAGTCATGATGCATCGTAGCCAAACAGCTTCACAGGATGCTACACAAGCAGCCTTGTATTCTGCCTCCGTTGATGAAAGTGCAACGGTGGGTTGCTTCTTACTAGCCCATGAGATGACTCTACCACCGAATGTGAATACGTAACCTGTAACAGATTTTCTTGAGTCAATATTACCAGCTCAGTCTGAGTCACAGTACCCAGATAAAGTATCTCCAGACTTGTATGATATCCCATACTCCAACGTGCCTTTGAGATATTTGAGGATCCGCATTCCTGCTTGCCAGTGACTTTGTGAAGTTTATTTGAAAACCGACTGAGAACTCCCACAGCATAACTAATATCAGGTCTTGTGTTACAAAGGAAGATTAAACTTCCCACCAACCTTCTGTAGAGCTTGTTATCAACTTGTTCTGAAGGATTGTCAATTGATAACTTTGTATTCACTTCCATCAGGGTGACAACTGGTTTGCACTCGGACATACCAAATGCAGTCAGAAGCTCACGAACATATCGTTGCTGCGAGATGAAGATCGTATGAGGTTTTTGCCATACCTCGATTCCCAAGCAATAATGAAGAAGACCAAGATTTGTCATTTCAAATTCTTGGCTCAACCATTCTTGCGTCTTCCGAATATTATCTTCATGGTCACCAGTGATTACAAGATCATCCACATATAGGACTACAATTACCTTCTTTCCTTATTCACTTAGAACATACAAGTTGGCCTCTGATTTGCTTCTACAGAAACCATGTTGCAAGAAGAAAGAGTCTATACATTTGTACCAAGCTCGTGGTGCTTGCTTTAACCCATATAAAGCCTTTTTCAATTTGCAGACTTTTTCTTCTTCACTTGGTATTTGGAAGCTAGAGAGTTGTGCAACGTATACTTCTTTTTCAAGTTGCCCATTAAGAAAAGCTGACTTGACATCCATTTGATGTACAATCCATTCATAATGCGCGGCAGCTGCAACAACTAGCCTGATTGTTGACATTTTTTCTGTTGGAGCAAAGGTTTCATATACATCAAAACCTTCAAGTTGCGAAAATCCTTGTGCTACAAGGCGTGCCTTGTATTTTTCAAGACTTCCATCTGCCTTGTACTTCACTTTCCAGATCCATTTGGTGCCGATAATTTTTCTGTTCAGTGGCTTTTCAACGATCTCCCAAGTATCATTTTTCATGATACTATCATACTCGGCTTGCATAGCTGCTCTCCAATTTGGATCTGATATGGCTTCCTCCACAGTTACCGGTTCTTTTACCGTCTTGATGATTTGGGTCATCAAAGCCATGTTTACTAGTTATTGTCCTGATCTGTTCTGCTCCTCTATTCTCTTTGATTATCTTAGTCCATCAGGACGTGGACTATCATCAGTAATTCATGGATTTCTTCCATCAAAGAGCTGTTGGAACCACTTCGGTTGTGGCTTCCTTGTGGGTACAACAGGTTGGTCTTCAGTCTCCTCATCATTAGAGACTTCTTCATTGTTCAACGGTCGTTGTTCAGGCACTTGGTGGATTACTTCATCGGTTGATGGCGAAATAGCAGGACTGCTATCCTCTATCGAGTGTGGTCGCTCATTAAACACCACATCTCGGCTTATGATCACCTGCTTGGCCTCTACATCATAGAGTCTGTATGTTTTAGACTCTTCATTATATCCCAAGAAAATGCCCTTCTTGCTCTTGTCATCCAATTTCTTTCGATTTTCATTTGGAATGTGTACAAAACATTCACACCCAAATTTTCTTAAATGAGACACAGAATGTTTCGTACCATAATAAGCCTCATTAGGAGTCTTATCGTTGAGTGCCCTGGTTGAGTACCGATTGAGGATGTATACCGCTGTGTTGATTGCTTCAGCCCAGAATGTGTCAGGTAGGCCAGCACATTTCAACATGCATCGAGCCATTTCTACAATTGTTCGATTTCTTCGTTCCACAACTCCATTTTGTTGTGGTGTGTATGGAGCAGTCAATTGGCGCTTAATCCCAAGCTTGTTGCAGTAGTTGGTGAACTCTGTAGAACAGAATTCCCCCCCACGATCGGTACGAAGTTTCTTCAACTGAGTTATGTTCTCATTTGTCATAAGTTTGTGCCACACTTTAAACTTTTCAAGAGCATCAGCCTTGTCCCGAAGGAAGTACACCCACATCTTCCTACTACAATCGTCGACTAACAGCATAAAGTAGGAAGATCCTCCCAACGCCGTCGTAGTCATTTTTCCGCAGAGGTCAGCATGTACCAACTCTAGAGGAGCCTTTGATCGGTTATGACTCTCTTTGGAAAATGACTGTCTATGTTGCTTGCCCAGCATACAAGCTTCACATGGTCCTTCAATCTCGTCAATTGAAGGCAAGTCGGCCACCATCTTCTTCTTTTGCATTTCCTTTAACACAGGATAGGAAATGTGCCCGAACCTTTCATGCCAAAGTTGACTTGTTTTGGCATCCACGACAGCAGAAAGAGAGCTGATTTCGTAAAGATTATTTTTGCGAATACCTTTACTTACGATATTTTGATCCTTGTCAAGAATCAAAGCTTCCGTCTTCTTGAACCGCACTTCTAGATCATTGTCTGTAATAGCAGCTACAGATAGCAAATTTCTGGTGATCTGGGGTACAAAGAGTACGTTGGACAGCTTCTTGCTTCCTCCATCTTGAGACACGAGCGAGATGGTTCCAGTGCCCTCAACGGGACACCTAGCATTATTCCCGACGATAACATTCATTGGTTCTTGTAGAGGTTTTATGGAGTCATATAACTCCTTCTTGCTGGTCATGTGTCAGGAAGCTCCACTATCTAACACCCATGCACTTGTTTGATGTACATGTGCGCTAGTACACGTTTCCTCCGATACATCTGATACAGTAAACAGATGCACTTCCGTTTCAGCCGTATTGGCAGATTCTTTATTTCTCCAATTTGGTTTTAAAGTTCCGTTCTTCTCGTCATGGATTCGTTTCCTGCAATCTTTGACAGCATGACCTTTCTTATTGCAGTAGTAGCACGATCCAGAGAACGTCTTCTTCTTTGCTTTCTTCTTTTCTTCTTGGTTACTCCTCGCCTTGGCTGTAAAGGCAGAGTCAAGTTGATTTTCTCTGCTCCTCAGCCTCATCTCCTCCTCCATCAACATGGCAGTGAATTCTTCAAACGTCAAAGGAGGAATGCGAACTTGTGTATTGAGTGCTGTCACAAGGCCATCAAATTTTGGAGGCAACACTCTAATGCACCTTCGAGCTAGTTCCTCGGTTGATTTGGCAATACCAACTGCAGCCATTTGATCATGTAGGTTTTTCATCCTACTGATAAATGACTCAGCTGCTTCATCTTCACTTAATCTCTCAGCAGCTAACTGATTCTCCAAGTTCTGAATTCGAGTCTGGTTCCTTGTTTCATACTGATTTCTCAGTATGTTCCAAGCTTCATTTGCCTTGGTTGTGTGTTGAATTAGAGTAAGGACGGAATCTTGAACACTTGTTACAATTGCACAAAGTGCATCAGCATTTCGTCTCCTCCATTCTTTGACAAGCTAAGGATTTGGAGGTGTGACCTTTTTTGTGTCATCTTCAGCACGGACTGCAACTGGTTCTGCGTCTGTGCCTAACACTGTATCAAGGAGTTCGTAGGAGTCCAGAACTGTAGTGATTTTGAACTTCCACAAAAGATAGTTCGTGCCATCAAGCTTTCCTTCTGTGAAGGTAGGGGGACGGATACGAATTGTCGGTACTAAACTGGAACTAGAACTGGTAGAAGAAGAACTAGCACCTTGAGTAGTCATAGTTATTGAGCTTTACTAGACAAGATTGTTGTTAAGAGCCCCTTAAGCTCTTGATACCATGTAAGAATATAACCAATTTCTCAGAAACGTCTTAACAACAATCAAGTAGAAAGACAACACTACTCGTTATAACAATTCAATATAACACTTACAAGATAATTGTCCCACCGTGCACTCTCAAGATTAGAGCTTCAATGGCTTCTGGACTTACAAGAAGAATACAAGAAAGAAAGACTAACTTAAGATTGTGTTTGGAGTTGTGTTGTGAATGAAAATGATGAACTAATGCATGCCTATTTATAGAATTCAGCTAGCCCACCATAGGAGACTTTCCTATCAAACATTTCAATCTTGGTTGGCTTTACCAACCATGTTCAAAGTATTAGCCACCCATATTTATCACATGGGTGGCTACAATTAATCACATGGGTGGCTAGCATCCAAGTCAACTTCTAGGAAGTTTCCTTTGGTCAAATTGGCTAACTTTAGCATTGCATCATTCCGACGTCATCTTAGGTAATTCCAAATTCCTGAACTTCTTTCTTGTAGCCATCGCGATCTCTTTTGACCTCATCGACGTTTAAGTCGGAATCATTAATTTATGCTACCATATAATTAACGATACTTATTATGAAGAGGTGGATATTGACATATATCAACAAATCAGGTATGGTGTTCATACTTTGATTGAAAAATTGAGGCACCTTTTTCATGAAGTTATCATTTGATTTTAGGTTTGTTTGAAGTCAAAGGAATGTTAATGGAAGTGAAGGATCATCTAGCCTTTGAACACAAGAAATAAGAACTACCATTAAGGTATAGCCATCCCCAAGCGTATGATGAACCTTAAATATTATAGTTCCTGCTGCATTACCTGTGGGGTACTTAAATATATGAATTTCCCACGGTGGTCTATTTTGAGAAAAATTTTCCATTGAAATATTAGATAAGTAGCAATTCAATTGATCATTGTAATAATCTAGTGACTTCTCACTTGGGAAAGCTGGGAAGATGACATGATCTATGATATTCACTTCCACACACTTCCATTTCCTTGAATCATTCTTTTTTTTTAACCTATAGTTATTTAAGGATCACTTGTTAGTCATTAACAAATAAGATAACTTTTGAGCATAAACTGGAGACTTGTTCACGTCTTGAATTCAAATTATTCTAGTGGTTACTATTCTTGTGATTAGATCTAGTAACTTTTGTAACTAAATAACTCGGACTATGCCACTTTCAGGTTAGGTCATATGTCTTATAATTTGGATCTTGATATGAATCCGAAAGGCAATTTCCAAGTCCGGTCATAAAAAACAATATAAGATATTTACTTGTTAGCATCACTGTTACGACTAGGTTGTTTTATCCGATTGTAGGGTTTCCATAAATGATGAATAATGCTAGATTCATCATCACAGCTTACTATATTTCTTGTACAAGGGATGTCATATATGAAGCATCATTAGCCCTTCCATTAATTTCTAAAGTGTGCATAGAGAAATCAGAAATGGAGCTTGATTTGTACGTCGTGATACCACTCCTAATTGTTCTTTTTCTCCTTTTTGGTCGCCCACTCTACATCTGTGGCTTTTTTGCAGTATGCTTCATCGTCTCGGTGATAATCTTTCGGAGTTAGTTTCAAATAAGCTAGACATAATCCACATGGTCCATTCTCCCACCGTACGTTGGATGGTCCAGTAGTACATCAACTATCGCGCTGCTGCATGCGCCTTTGAATTTCTGCAAACAATTTTGATATAAAAGACAATGTCTGGTCCGAGTCAGTGGGTGGTAACTAATCCGGTCTATATTTCGTAGCTGCTTAAATAGGGATATTTCTTCAAGTTAGGGGAAAAAAAAAAAAGACAATGCCTGGCACTTAGGACGAGGCAAGCTAGCTTTGCTTTGTTGTTATCTTTATATACATTTTCTAAAGATGCTATAATGTAAATGCATATATGTATATATAATTCGTATTAATTTATTTTGGATTGTCTCTTGATTCAGATATGTGAATAGTTATTTTTTACCCACAATAACATCTCTTATTTTTAAACATGATAATTGTTCCGTTTATTTATTCTCTATCTATGGTGGATGATGACGTTGAAGACATTTTATAGAAATTGTATCTTTTTTGTTTTGGTTTGGACAAGTATATTTTGTGAATTTTTTGGTGATTTTTTCTAATTTTTTGTGATATCCCAAACGTGTCTTTAATGTCACGCAGAAGAGAGAAAATTGGTTCAAGGGTAAAATAGACAAATCACAAAAAATTAATATTTTTCGTCAATCTACTGTAAAAAATAAATCAAATGGTCATTTCTTAAAAGTTGAGGGACCAAAAAATTACTTTTCCAAAACCTGACGTTGGTGCTTTAAAATGGTGTGGTGTTGTTGCTTGCCATCAACGATGATATCGCAAAAGATGATCTTCTGGCATGCAAATTAATGTTCTCGTAGTTTTAAGGACAAATTGGACAAATAGTCCATATTGTTTATAAATTTTGAACAAATAGTCCCTATTATTTTAGAAGTCATGTGGTTAGTTCCCATTGTTTGTAAAAGTCCCACAAATAGCCCTCATTGTTTGTAAAAGTCTCACAAATAGTCCCCATTGTTTTCAAAAGTCCCACAAATAGTCCCAATTGTTTCAAAAGTCACTCAATTAGTCTCTATTATTTACAAAAGTCTCTCCATTAGTCCCTAATGTTTGCAAATGCATTTTCAAATATTGGGGACTAATGGAGAGACTTTTGCAAATAATAAGGACTAATAGAGAGACTTTTGCAAACAATGAGGATTACTAGAGAGACTTTTGCAAACAATAGGGACTAATTGAATGACTTGTGAAACAATAGAGACTATTGGTGTAACTTTTACAAACAATGAGAACTAACTATGTGACTTTTAAAACAATAAGGACTATTTGTCAAAAATTTATAAATAATAGGGACTATTTGTAAGATTTGCCCTAGTTTTAGCATATCAACCAATTGTTATTGTTTCATTTCCTTTCGATGACAGTAAGCCATTAAAGAAGATAACAACATAGGCGTGGTTGTAGAGCATACATAGCAGCGTTCTCGTGGTGCGTCCATCACCTCCAATTACCCTGAGTACCACCTTGATACACAATAAGTTACTGTTCCTATATAAAGTATGCTTACAATTGCATAAACTCCTTTAATTAAGGTTCAGAAACCTAAGTGCAAAAGCACTCTTTTTTCAAAATTTCAAAGCTTTTATACCTACAAGAGCTACTGAAGCGCTTAAATTCAACATCTTTATATATAAAAGGGCTAAGTTTCTTAATTTTCACATGCTAAAAGGAGAAGAAAAAAAATAATCTTTATAATTATGTATGAAAAATACATAATCATACTGAATTGCTAAAAAGGCCAACAGAATTTTCACATGCTAAAAAAATAAAAATAAAAAAGAATAAAATAATCACCATTGTGCACAAGCACATGCATATATACACATAATTTGAGAAAAAGGAAGAAAAATATAAAGGGTTCAGCTACGAACTTACCAAGTTTACAGATAAAAGGCTAAAAATCTCTAATTTTCACACGCTTTAAAAAAAAAAAAGAGAAAAGAAAAATAATCCAAAAAATATATATAACCATGAATTTTTTTTTTTTTCAATAGAAAAAAGATAAAGAGCTTTTGAAGTTGATGATGAGATCACATTCGCTCTTTGGGGTCTATCAAAATAATGACCGGAGTACCTTTGAAGCCCGGAGAGGGGAGAGGGGAGGGGGGAGGGGGGAGGGAGGGGGTGGGCGGCCGGGCAAAGCAGCTTTTTTTTTTGTTTTTGTTTTTGTCAAAGACAAAGCACCTTCCAAAGTGTGTTTTTTATATTACTCACAACTTCGACCACTGTTGTAACAAATACATAAAAAAAGGGTTTTTCCAATCTATCACCACATGGGGAATTTATAATTGTTATGTGTTAAATGACATATGACACTTTTTTACATGTAGATAATATTGAAATGAAATAAATTTAGGTGGTAAAATTTTGTTTTTAATTTTCATCTTACTTTTTACATTTTCATCTTCATGTTACTTTTTATAACACTTTTTATTGAAACGACATATAACACTTTTTATATCCTTTCATTTAAATTTTGTTCTTTTGAGCTCAAGCGTATATCATCCCACGTCTCTACCTTTGAAGCCTTCTTGAATTTTCTTTCAATTTTATTTTCATGTTTTTTTTCTTCATCTTTCTTAATTGGGCATAACCTACATTAAAATTATTTTTGCTACTACATTTATGGAATTTTTCAAAATCATTGTTACTTTTGGAAGTTTATGGTTGGACTTTATTTTCCTTTTTGCTCATCTTTGTAAAATTCTGGAATTCCTTCATGAACAATTGAGAATCAACTTCTTCATAGAATGGGATATGAGAATAATCACTCGTGCTTGTCATGGATCTTTGAAACTCTACCTAAAAATTATTTCTATGTGGTATTTTTTTTTTTTAAAAAAAAAAAGCTACGTCGGAGTTGGAAAGAAAAAAGAAAATGACACATAAGATTTGAAAGAAAAGAAAAATGCCTCCTAAGTAAAATACTAAGTTCAAGGAGAAACCGAATAATTGTAGGATCTTGAATGCGGGAATTTCTGCCAAATAGAAAAAGGATAATTAAGTTCGTTCCAAGATCAGGAATTGAGTATCACTTCTTTTGAGCTAAGGTGGATAACATTGTTAATTAACCAAGCGTGCAACTCCACAAGGTGTGGAGAGAATGAGTGCTGTTAAAAGTTTATAAGGTCTGCATGCAGACAATGAAGACAATAAGAAAGTGAGAGAGTGCAAGAAAGAGACGGAGGAGGACAAGGAAGAAGAGCTTCACAAAGGTTAGGAAGCATCATCTAACCTTATTTGCCCGACCTTTTCTTTTTTACACATATGAGCTAGTGTGGCCAGGTTGGGAGCAGAAAATAGATTAGTGTCGGAAAATTACAGAATAACATGCTAAAAATGGCTCACATACCCAGTACAGACTCAACATTGAATAGAGAAATGTTTTCCTATTGTTTCAGGATGATAGACAAAATGAAGTCATTACAAAGATCAATTGAAAAGTTGAAATAGGTGTTGCTCAGACAAAGACGGTAAGCTGTTGGTTTGTAGCGATACTCCTGGCCTCTGTCTCAGACTGTAAGAGTGATGACATCTCCCTCTCTTACTGGCCCGTCCACATTGCTTACGATAGGCAAATTTGTATCCAGCAACCTAAGCCTGGCTTTTCTACCATGCCATCCAATCCATTCGATAATGTGCTCGACGACAGCAACCCTGATTTGAGGAGGCATCCTACAAAAGCAAGGAAGTTAGTTAGTTGAGAATTTGTACAGAGTAACATCTGCAGTTGGCTCGCAAAGCCACTATTTCTGAACCACACCTCTCTAATCTACCAATGGCCTTGAACACTAGTACATCATATAACAACTGTAAAGACTGTTTGTAATATTTTGAATTCATGTATCTCAACTACCTTATCTATAGTTTAGTTCACAGTACTTATCGGATAGGAGTCATGATGCTTGTAAACCTCCTGTCAACCTGTACTCATGTTTCTTTACATAATCAAAAGATCGAAGGCAGAGATATAGAGAAAAAGCCTTCTTTACAACGAAAACAGTGGTTCCAAAGGTAAAATAAAAACTCAAAGCGTGGAGGTACTGCCAGAGGAAATGGAGGGGGTTATCAGCCTCGAGGAGGACCACCAGCTTCTCCCAATTATTCCTACAGGCCAGAGTCTCAGAATGAAGGTCCTATCTACTGTCAGATTTATGGAAAGAAGAACATCTTGCCATTAACTGTTGGCATAGGTTTGATGGGATAAACTATGCACCTACTAAGGAAAATAAGCAAGTCATGGCCACACAGTATACTCACAATTCTCCCAATGATCAAGTTTGGCTTCTTGGCTGGTGCAAACACGCATGTCACCCATCCAACCTTGCAGACTACCAGCTATACTATTTATGGTCCTGATACCGTCTCACTGGGAAATAACACCGCATTGCCTATTGCTAATGTTGGTCATGGTAAGCTTCTCTCCCATTTCTCTTATTCTTCCTTAGATATTTCCCTAAAAACAAGTGCTCTTATTCTTCCTTAGATATTTCCCTAAAAACAAGTGCTTCAGTAGCTCAGATTTTCACCAACACAAGACTACTGTCATCCCATCTAACAATGCAGTTAATTAGTTACAGTTAGGTGCTTGTAGCATCTAGAAATAGCATCATATGTGAAGCAGATTACAACAATACAATTGATAAAGCATTATAAGATTTGACATACATCACTTATCTTTTCTACTGTTAGTGCCTTACCTATCTAATGTTAGATTTGTAACTAGCCGGAACTACTTGATTGTACAACTATAAATGTACCCCATGTAAACTTCATGAAATACAACACATCATACACAAATTTTCAACAATTTATTCTATCTTGTTATTTTCTGTTAAGTAAGCAAAACAATAATGATTATCAATAGCTATGGTCGGGAACATAAATCTTACCCTAACCGGAACAAGTTGGAAGTTATCTGAAGCAGAGGGTAGCTCATATCGAAAATTAGATCGGATTTGACTCGACCAAAGCCGTTATATCCCCATGCACTGCCCCCATGAATTTTTTATTATATAGTAGCTTACGTTATTAAATTGCCCAAATCCAACTATGGCTACAGAGTGAAAACCTTCAATATGCTCCCAAGGTTGACGTCCCATGTAGATTTCCCCACCTGTGAAATTTTTGAAAGACCACTGAATGCCAATCGTTCCAGTCAATGGTGTCATACCAAGAATGTTTAAAACATCATCTGGTCCTAGACCTATCGGATTCACCTTCACGAATCCTGCGATATGACATCTAGGCAAAACAGATGCATGCGGCATTTGCATAGGCATCCTGCATCCGATGTATGCGTAGTAACAGGCGTGGCAAATCCCGAAGGTCATGGCACGAAGATACACATGATCCGTATAGCCCAGGTAACAACCCACCATGTCAGGGCTAAAATACCCATAGTATGCCGGGAAATTAAACGGCAACTCGTTGACCAGCTGTTGTACGGAAAGCTGCTCAGGCCGTCGGTTAAGCCGAAGTGCCCAGCAAGTTGCAATGGCGTCGGTGGCTGAAAATATGTAGCAACAGCTACACATTTGTTGGTCATACACGGGCAGAACATAGTTTGGCGGCATTTGATATTCCATGATTAAAAAAAGCGGAGAGTGACCGAAGGAGAAGAAGAGTGGCGTAAGAACAGAGAAAATTTGATTCAACTATATATTAGAGATCGTATCCCATCTTTACTCCATGAAATTAGCACTCCCGCGAATTCTGCACTAGAATCCCCATAATTATGTATATACGATTGATTGTAATAGCATATAATTGATTGTAATTAGTGATAGACAATTTAGGAATGATTTAGGCTTAGTCTATTTTGTATCCGTATAAATATGACTTCACAAATCAATAAAACTTGCTCTTTTTGCCATTCAATTCTTTATATGGTATTAAAGCAGTTTACCCAAATAACCTGCTAAACCTAAATTATCACATGTCTTCCTCTTCGTCCAAAAACCCTTCCAACGACTCAATGTCGTTGGTGGCAGATAACACAGCCACGAACGACGCCGATGTCGTGATGAAGAAGGACGAACAGCAATCAAGCATAGGGGAAATTAATTCCCCCTATTATCTTCAGGCCTCGGACCATCCAGGATTGATCTTCGTTGTCACTCCTCTTGAAGAAAGTGGTGAAAATTATTTCACATGGAAAAAAATAATAATAATAGGACATGTTTATACATTCATAAAATTATATACATAAGAAAAATTAATAAAATAAGCACAATATATTATTTTCGTGAGATATTACCTTAATTTGTATAACTATGTTGGTACTTGTTTAATTATGAAAAAATTAACATATTTAGGAAGAAGTTATTATGGATGAAAGATGGTGAATGAAGAAGAAAGAATTTCAGTTAGGGATAAAATTATAGATTTGAAAGAAAAAGATTTGAAGAAAAGGAAATTAAAAACTAATTGTTTTAAGTTAAAGTAGTAATTATGAAGGGACAAAAAACCAAAGGGGCTAACATTTTACTTTTCTTTTCTACTTTTGACCTAAGATAACTTTTCTTTCTTTCTTTTTTTTTTTTTTTACAAGAAAAGAGTTGGGGGCCGGATAAGAAAAACATGTAGCACTATGGAGAATCAAACTCACGCCATCTGTTTAATCTTTGTTGTGACTAACTACTAAGTTATTCCATATTTTGTGAATTTTGACAACTTTTATAATTTTTATTAGAGAAGCCAAACCTGTTTTTTTTTTTTTTTTTTTAATTTTAAAGTATACATTAAATTCTTTTTTCTTTTTTTTCTTTGAGGTTTGGGGGGTGTTGGGGGGCTGGGTCCCCCCTCCCTCCGCCCTTGATTGGCCACTTAGGTTCTCTAGAAGGAACACTAATTCTGGGTTGATTTTTTATTTTTATTTTTGTCAATAATTTTGGTTGATTTTTAACATGTTCTAGTAACTTGGCAAAGAAAATACAAAAAGGAACGTGTATTTTTTCTTTTTTATTTTCAAAAAAAGTATCTGCACTTGAATTAATTCCTTTTAAATTTTTTGGCGACACTTGAATTAATTAATTCTTTTCTTTATTCGAAGGTTTATCATTGTTGAGAAAATATGATAATGTTGAGCCATTAAATTTTTTTGGAGAACACATGTTTAGTGATAAATGTGAATAATGTAGAAATTTTAGAGTATTGTGATTAATCTCCTAAACAAAATGAGATAATTGTACGGTTAACAGCAAAGTTAGTTTACTTCAGAAAAAACAAAAAAAAATTGTTTACATAGAAGACCAACTTGGAAAAACAATGTAAAAAATGTTCAAAAAAAGAGAATGAATCAAATAATCAAATGATAACATCTAAACTAAATTTGTAATCATTACAATATGAATTATATAATCATTGAAAAAAAATACTACTTTTGGTTAATAAAAATAGGCTCCCAAGTGCAATTTTAGGTATTAATTTAGTAGCCTAATGTAAAAAAATTTATTATTTATTACCAGATTTTTGGTCTCGCGATATGCTCCTCATTGTGAGTATTTATTATCTAATATCAAAACCCATTAGTTATATCTTATAAGAACCAAACGGCTCCACAACCACCTAGAAAACAATATAAATAAAAAGTAAAAGAGAAACAAAATTACCAAACAAAAACCCTAAAAAGCCACAAACATTAATAAAAAAGAATACCACAAATTGAACTTCAAAATCGGGAGAAAAAGGGAAACATAGTTGTTGAGCAAAAACATATAAAATAAGATATAAAGACAGCTAAAGAAACATTTATTGAACTCGAACAGTTACTTTAAAATATAATAAGATATAAGGTCATTACGTATAGTAGGCGAGTTAAGAATAAGTAAAATTACATAATATCAATATAGTGATGAATTTTCGACCAAAACAAAAAAAAAAAAATAGTGATGAATTAACATTTACGTCTCTGGGTGGCCAAATCACCGCCCTTCAATGAAGCAAGTGATGAAGCATTTACTCAAACTGCAAGTCGTCACGAAACATGTTGAATTTCTGGGGCTGACCTCGAAACTAGAAGTTGCTCGTTGTAGTTAGTACTGGTGTTCAGCTATTTTTGATATTTAATCCGTTTGACTATTGAGTGCTGAAGTTCAGTTATGATATAATCAGAACTGGGACAAGTATATGTTCAGTTTTACATGTACTCTCTAGCTTTTATGTATGTTCTCTAAGTCCAGCATTCTCTAACTTGTTGACCATGAAGTTCTGGTGTTTCTGTTATGATATGAACGAAAATGTGAATGGTATATTTGCATTATATATATATATATATATAGTATGCTCGTTCTGGAGTTGGATCCTCTCATATAATTAAAAACTTTTAGGATAACTTTTCTCAGTGGTCTACTTATCTTTATTCAATACTTGTAAATATATCGACTACAACCTCCTTTTTATTGAAGAAAATTTAAATGAAATTTGTTCATATGGTCCAAAAAGAAATGCTTATCTTTTGGTATTTTGAAAATATAGGATAATTAATTTTTATTGGGCGCACAATTTGTAAAAAATCAACTGTAATAATCACATATTGAAAAAAATAGTAACTCTAAATGGTATGTATTCCGAAGTCTAGACGATTCCTTTTTAATTTCAATAAAAGACAGAAGTTTGGGGACATTAGAATGATAGGTTGGAAGGATGCCAAGGCCGACATGTTAGTTAGGCCATACTTGCCTTTCTTCTTAAGTTCTAATTATGAAATTTTAGCTTTTGAGGTGTAGAATTTTTTGAAGTAAAGTTTTAGTTAGAAGTGTTGTTGAACAAAAGCCGTTGACTGTTTGGCTTATGGCAATATTGAACTTTAAAAAATATGAAGGGATATATTTGACAAAGAAAATGAAAACAACTTTTTGCATTATGTAAAAACAATTTTGCTTCTTATTTTTCACCTTTTTTCACTTCAGTATTTACCTAAAAATACTTTAAAAAATGGGTCAAACAGGTTAATTTTAACTTCTAAACTCACATAAAGCACTTTCGAGTGTCAAAACACTAGGTCAAACAAAGCCTAACTTTGAGTAGGTAGTCTTTGAGCCTTCTTCTTCTTCAACCTATAAGGTAATTGTATGCAAAAGATTCGAAGATGTGCTTTGACAAACTGCGAATAACCAACTTATAAATACGTTAGACGAAAGGCATAATTTTGTAGCTCCTTAAAATTATTTTTACCTCTTTTATTAAATATAATTCTACGAACGTTTGATTCACCTTAAACTAGTAGGTAGAACGGTCCAAACATTTCACACGAAAAGGTTTCGAAATTCTTCAAAATGTTTTTATCTATTTTTATATATAATTATACCTGTTTAATTTAGTAATTAGCAAACATACGCTTGGAAAATTGAATTAAGAAATTTCAACTTTTTCTTATAAACTAGGATAACATGGGTATGAGTCTTTTTTTGGGTCAAAGTATGAGTCAATTAGAGTATAAGGTCACCTCTAACAGCTCCCCTGTTTTTATTTTTATTTTTTACACATTTAAAAAAATTGAAATATTTTCCTACATTTACAAATCCCTCATCTCAATCTCACTTCAGTAGCTCTTCTATTTTTAACTAATCACTTATTTAAAAAATATATATATATTTCAGTTTCACTCCAACAGCTCCCTTAATTGTTTAAGGTCATTTGACCGTTGAATGATGTGTGGGATCAAATCTACTTCCCCATCTTTGTGGGATATGAATTTTAAATTTAAGCTCCCCTAAAATACAAGGATTAGATAGGAGAGCTGTTGGAACAATTTAGCACCAATAGATCCCCTAAATATAGAGGATTTGAGGGTTTGAAAAATATATTGGAGATGGTCTATATTAGTACTTCAGTATACGTGGCTCAATTAATTAATTAATTTCTATATCTATGAACCAGTTTTTGCATAGGTTATTTTTGTTAGTAGGAGGAATGTTATATTCCACTCGAATGATGTTTCAACATCCCCTATAATTAAGACTTCTTTTTATAAGAGGGTGTTTCATGTTTAAAATTATAGGAATTCTTAGAATATAAAGCGGTGAAATATTATTCAAGTGATATAAAAATTACTTTTTAAGAATCACTATGTAGAATGGTATCTAATATTGTTTCGTACGAGGTTTGTCCATATAGTGGGATAGAGATTACTTAATTCCCATGTTAAAATATATACGATATTGCAGACGATTTTGCTATGGATTCACAAGAGAGATTGTTGACACAAGGAAAAAAATTCAATTACTGTAGAAAGCTCTACGTAGCCATGGAGCATCACGGGAGCAAAATGAACGTGTAAGATTAAATTCCATCATTAATATCTCTAGTTATACTAATTGTGATTGCTAATTATATTTTTCAATTTAATTTTCACTTTCCACAGATACCGTGTAGTTTTAACACCATTGGGTGGGGGTCGAGGCTTTGCGTTTAGTTTCAGAAATCACATGCAGGTACCGTACACTTTTAAAACTATATGAGGCTATTGTGTTTAGTTTTAAAAATCACAGGAGGTACCGTGCACTTTAAAACGATAGGGGTATTGTGAAACTTTACAAAAGTACAGGAGGGTCATGTGCACTTCTTTGGTCAAAATGATGAAATTCATAAATAGAACAATAGTTACAAAAAGTTAATCAATGTCGACTTGTACAAAATCAGAAAGTATAATATTAGACAATTTGGGTGATACATTGGAGTACAAATCCTAGGATAAATTGCCAATTATACAAAATTTTGCTGCCCAATAAGCAATTTTGTTATATGTTCTTCAAATGAGATTGAAGGAGACTTGAAGCTTAAACAGATAAGCAGACATACATTAAGAGCTTGTGCCTACGCATGCAACGTGGATGCAATAATTTCGACAACAGGCAGATTCTTAAGGAGATTCAACATGTCAAATAAAGGCCTAGCTTTGAAGCTGATGTGAAACCAAGGATTCAACAACAGTGGAAAATCTTGGACTTGGGGAAAGTTGCAGATGAGCCTAAAAGACTCTTGAGAAATCGTCTTAAAGTAACAAACCATTGTTAGGTTTGTTCATTAAATTTAAGAGATGTACTAGATATCAACTGTTTTTCCATTACTCGTTTATCATCTTTATATAGTGACGTTCTAAACATAATGATACGTGAATAATAAGTTTTTCTTGTTTTTCTGAAGCTCACTTTGCAGGATCTACAAAATGGACAATAAAGTAGTTCGTGTTGCAGAGGAGCAATTGAAGAAAGAACTAAAGGTAGCTAGAAATGATGTTAGATTATTTCGAAGACAATTGGATTAAATAAACCGAAGGAAATCTAAACTTTATGGATACATTCTTGAACTTAATTAGCTAGAAAGCAAATTGACAAGGGGTTATGAGCGTTATTGCCAGTTTTCTGTCATAATAAATTAATGATCATGTCTCTGCTAAGATGATGGTTATTATTCAAGTCTCGTTCTATCATCCTAGTTATCAACGTTTATAGCTTAAAAACTTCATTTCTACTTGCACGTGAAAAAATGAGTTAAAAATATCAAACTAATTAAAATATACACTCTTTAGTAGTTAAAATTTTTAAATCAACCAATCACTTGTCATATATTACATATATAACAATAGTAATCAACCAATCACTTGTCATATATTACATATATAACAATAGTAACTAAGCATGTCACATTTTGGCACTTCAATTCATGAAAATTGATCACATACACATTATCACATCTATTTCCAACAAATAACACTTTATCATCTCTATCATATACTTTGCAACAAGTAGATAAAAATTCAACTCTAAATCCATTATCACAAAATGGACTTACACTTAGTAAATTATGTCTAAGACCTTTAACATACAAGACATCATGAATAGAGAGAAAGTTTATATCTCCTATGCTACCCTTACCAATGACTTTGCCTCCTTCATTTCATCCATAGCTAACTTTACCTTTGAAATCTTTATCAATCTCATAAAAGAAAGATATATCTCCCGTCATGTGCCTTGAGCACCCACTATCAATAACCCAAGTATCTCCATACTTTACCTTTAGGGTAACCTATCATTCATAGAAACAAATCAAGTTCCTTTTGGTCCCTAAGTTTCTATTGGGTCCTTTTGTGTTAGTACGAAGTCCTAACACATCTAACAACCCATTTGGATCTAAGCCATAAAGGAATGTGAGAATCTTTTCCCACCATGTTTCTAAATCTACATCGTGATGCATTGTGACCAATCTTCTCACAATAAGTGCATCTCTTAAATGATCCTCTTGATGTTGAGGCTACATGCCAAGAGGATAATGCTTTGACAAAATGATTTTAAAATCCTTTTTGATATGGCTGATAGCCAATTCCCTTTTTGTCAACTTGTACTTTTTGTGATTCTTTTAATGGTGGATGAACAATTAAGGATTGAGAAGCTTTCACAAAGAAAGTTTTTGAGAACTTTGGCATAGAAAATGGCTCATAACCAATTCCACCTTTGCCAAGTGGTGATTTTTGAAAACCAAGGATTTCGTCCAAGGCCTTTGTTTCTTTTGAAAATCTAGCTAGATCATTTTATAGGCCAAAAATTTGTTTTTCAAAGTCTTTGATTTCTAATTCATTTTTGGACTTTAAATGATAGTATTCACACATTTCTTTGATAAGAGTATCATTTTCATCTCTAAGTTCCTTAATTTCCTTTTGAAGTTCATCATTTTCTTTTTGAAGATTCTTTACTTTTGAATGTGCAAGAAGAAAACTATTATGTAGTTTTGAAAATTCATTTGTTAGTTCCTCAAATGTACATTCATCATCATTAGAAGATGAAGAAGAAGATTCATCACAAGATGAAGAAGTTACCTTATCATCTTTAGCCATGAAACACACAAAGTTGGCCACTTCAGTTTCGCTTCCATTTTCATCACCGGTTGATACATCATCCTCAACACACACCTTCATTGCCTTTTTCTTTTCTTTGATCAATTTTGGACATTTTGCTTTGATGTGTCCTAGTTTGTCAGAATTGAAGCATTTTATCTCTTCTTTGGTCTTTTCTAATTTTTCTTTGAATTTTCTCTTGACTTTGTTGTTGATGGGCTTTTCTCTTTTCATCTTTTTGTATTTCAAGAACTTCTTAAAATTCTTTGCAAGAAGTGCAAGCTCATCATGATCGGTATCATCTTTGTCTTCATCACTTGATTGAGATTGAGCAATGAGAGCAAGTGATTTCATTGTTTTCTTTTCTTCTTTATCTCCTATTTTTTCTTGATTCAATACTAGTTCTTCCATTTCAATGTTGCAAATGAGCTCATGAACCATAATTGTGGAGAGATCAGTTGATTCTCTAATAGACGTCACCTTTGGTTTGTATTCCTTTGGAAGAGCCATAAGAATCTTCTAGTTGAGTTTTTCATTTGGATACTTCTTCCCGAGAGCACTTAAGTTGTTTACGATTTTGGAGAATCTTTGATGCATTTCATTTAGTGATTCTCCGGCTTTCATACGAAACAATTCATACTCATGAATGTGAAGATCAATTTTGGTAATCTTCACTTGAGGTGTTTCTTGATAAGACATGTGTAGCATCTTCCAAATCTCGTGAGCGGTTTCACATTGACTCACACGACTATACTCAGTTTCGTTTAGAGCACAATAGAAGACGTTCTTGGCTCTTGAGTTCTTGGTCATCATACTAATGTCTTGATCATTGAACTCTCTCCTTTTCTTAGGCACTTGAATAGTTTTGACTTTCTCAACTCCACTTGCACTTGGGGCATCTTTGACCATTACCTCCTTCATTGGAACATAAGGACCATCTTCTACTAGTGACCATAGAACATAGTCAACGGATTGTATGTATGTCTCCATCTTGTTTTTTCAATAATTGAAATTTGTACCTATAAACAATGGAGGCCTATTAGTAGAGTAACCTTCAAAGTAAGGAGAGGTAGTATTGTTTGCCATTTGTCTTTTCTTTACTAGATGTTAAGCTATATGCAAAGTCCTAACTCTTGATACCACTTGTTATCCCTTGATTAAACCTAAGAGGGGGGAGGGGGTGAATTTGGTTATATAGGCAATAATATTACCCTTTCGATTAGGCAATATGATAGTAATGGTTAATCAAAAACAATCTTAAATAGATATGCACTTTGTCAATAAAAATTGTGAGTGAGACAATTTATCAAACACTTGGTGAGCAAAAAATAATGCAAAGAGAGAGTTGAGAGAAAGAGATTACAAATCGCGATTTTAGCGTGGTTCGGCTCCCGCCTAAGTCCACGACCCAAGTTCCCTACTTAGGATTTCAACAATCTTCACTATAGTGGCTCTTCAAATGTTGGTGAGTTCACAAACCAACTACAATGGTAGTTCAAGCTTTTACAATAGAAAACAACCCTTTCTCAATACAAAGCTTTAACTCTAACACCTTTGACAAGGAAATACTTCCTTTCAAAGTGTTTAACTCTCTCTTTTGATAAGTGTTTAAGATTCACAATAAAAACTCTCTTTTAGGGTAGGTGAATACAATGAATGTTTATCTCACTATAATGCTCACAATTTCTTGCTCAAGTATAGCTCAATGATGATTCAAAGATTAAAAAAATGATGAAAGAACTCAAGAGTAATTGCTTTTAATCAATTACTTTAAGAATTTTCAGTTGAGAGTATTAATAGAAGCAACAATGGGTGGAATAAATGCTCCCCAACGTTCATAAAAATGACTATACTTTGAATTAGCGTTTTGGCCCGCCCAGTCGACCCCTGTTCGTCGGTCAACTGGTCACCGTGAGGTCGTCCGGTGGAACCAAAACTGCCAAGGTTGGGTTTTAAAAAGTGTTTCTTTTAAACAAATTTTGTAAGATATTTTTTCAAATGTTTCAACACAATATTTGAAAATCAAAATTGAGCATATATATTTTTGCAGGACCCAAAACCCCAATCAAGTCCCAACCAGTACCCCTTATGACTTCCGTCTCCATCCTGATAACTCCATCTTCATTCTTTGAATCTTCTTCCTTGAATTGATGGATGTTATTCTTCCTTCTTTAGCTTGATGATCTTGGAATCGGAGTCAATCTTGATTCATCTTTACTTATGCACACTTAACTAACTCATTAAACATATTTATGGTTTGTAATCATCAAAACCAAGATTTAGAAGCCTTTTAGGCTAACAGTACTTCATAAAGCCATTGTAAATACCTCAGATATGGCAATGTATTCATTAAAATACATTAAAGTGACTCCTCGAAGGAGAGTGTGGTCCCAAGCATTTGTTCATTTATTTTGTAGCATTTGTTCATTTATTTGTAGAAAATAAAGTTATTTGATTATCAAGTTCTTTAAAGCTGGGGCTTTTCCCATTTCTATAATGGGACATTTCAGCTATCATCTCTGCATGGCAAAGTAATCTCAGAAGATGCCATCAATGTTCTCAGATCTCAAGAGATTTCCTCTGATAACATCTAAAGTACGCAAGGAGAAGATAATTGCCAGCCGTCTGATAAGGATCGTGGCAAAAACAATTAGTTTCCATGCAGACATACATAATTGCATATTCAAATGCTCAAAAATTTCTTTCCGTTTCATTTTCTTATTTAATCTCAATGCATAGCTTTCAGACATCAACCAAGGATAATTTCAAAATCAATTTCTAACATAATTTTTTTTAGAGAAAAAAAAATCTCGTTTTCCCAATTTCCTTCTTGAGATGTTTACTAAAAATGTGTAGAATATATTTACTAGTTGTTTTTAAAAAGGAATCTTGAGAATGGTGACTACAAGTTATAAATTTTTGGCCATGGGACGATACTATTTTGGAATTAGAAATGGTCAAAGAAGATTTGCGTCAGAGTCATTCTCCTTTTGTTTGCAAATTGCAAACAAGATAATATCAAACGACCATATTAAGAAGAGAAAAATAATGGAGTTGTTGTGACGCCCAAGATTTCTCATTACGTTCATTCATAACTGTTGCATGTCTCTTTGAGCATTTCAATGTGCATTTTTTTTTCTCTTGATTATATGTTTTATTAGTGGCTACTATTCATAAGAAAATCAACTGTCAAATTTGCTCGAATTAATATTTTTTCTAGATAGTATAACTTATAAAAGGAATTGAGAACTTGTAGTTTTGAGCTTTGGGGGCCGTGAGCATGTGTTTGAAGAATGATTTGTGCTTCGTGTGAATAGTATTACGTAGGTGAAATATTAGTTAGCTAACTAGTCTTTTAATTTGAGTTTTAGCTTAGTTTGACCAAGTTATTAGTAGCAATTGACCAATATTTCATAACATAAACATACTATATACATATTATATAACACATACAAGCATAATACACTAAAAACAATTTGCAAAATGCCCAATAGGTCCCCCCCGAACCCGATGGCCATAGGAGAAAGAAAGGAGAAGATTTCAACTTCTAGCTTTGCAAATTTGATCTCTGGCTTGCTTTGGAAGGTCTTTGGTGCATTTAGAGGCTTCAACCACTTGCCTACAACCTTTAAATTGTGAGGGAGTTGCATTTATTTGAGTTTAAAGTTTGTGTCAATTATTTTGAAATTCTTGTATTGTTAATTATAGCTATATTAATTGTTATGGATGCTTGATATATGATCTATAGAGCCTATAGAACTCTCTTTTGGAGCTTGGTTGCAATTGTAATGGTCAGGTTTTGAGAATCAAAGTTGTAGGATAAGATGAATAGTGCAGTGAATAGTGAAATCTGAAAATTTAGGGTTTTGATATAACTTGCTAATTAAAGTGAATTGAGGCTTCAATTAGGTGCTTTAGACAATAGTGGAACTAGTTAAACACTCACATGTAGTTAGATTGCTCAAAAATGAGTTAAAATGCGAAATTAGCCAACTTTTAAAAAAGGAGTTTTTCACGTAACGTAATTTAGGCACGTTTGGGCTATAGTTTAGGTATCCTTGGGGTATGGAAGCACTTTTGGTGCTTTTTTTGCGTGAAATTGAGGTCCGAATAGGGTAGTTGTAGTTAAAACTCACTCGGGGCATTCCCGAGCTTTTGCCTCCAAAGCGGGTTCAAGGCCTTGGTAGGTGTTTTTTGGCTTCTTTAGGAGTGTACAATGATTGGATGATAGTTTTGAAACCTTGAACTTCATATAGGAGATAAATGGCTTAACTAAAGAAAGGGGATAAGTGATGATTGATTGCCTTGGTACTTACAAGAGCTTGTAGTTGCTTGTTATGTGTCTATATGCATGCTTAATGTAGATTTAAGCTATTTGTAGAGTTTCATGAAAAATGTGTTGATGACCCCTTTGTGCATATATATAGTTATTCACATGTTTAATGCTTATATATTGTTAGGATGTTCATATTGCTTGTATTTAGTGTAGCATGATTGAAGTTATGCTTAAGACTTGTGCACTAGACTACTAGAATGGTTGTTTGGAACATATGTTAAGTTTAAGCATATAAAGTGGCATCTTGTTAAAGATAGAATTTTAATAGGTATTGTATGCTAAATGAGTGAGATTATAAGTTAGCTAACCTGGAGGAATAATTGATAAATGTTGTAGTTAAAGAATAATTGAAGTAATGTTTGGTCTTAGGTACAAAGTGATTGAGAGTGATGTAAATACAATCTTGTATCTTGGAGCTCGGTAAAGGTGAGAGAGTCTTCAACCCTTTTGTGCATCTTAATTTATTTCATTGTTTTTAAATTATATGATTTAGCTAATTGATAAAGTTTACATGTACCATTTACTTGTTATCCCGTAGTTCTTCGTGTTTGTTTGACATTATCTCGTGAATTCTTGAATTCGTGTTGGGTTGCGCAACCTTTTCGGACATAGTAGCGTCGAGAAATACGAGAGGCATCGGGCTTGCCATGCTCCCTCGATTACCATGGTGCATATTCCCTTTCTTTCGCTGAGTATACTTCACTACCCCAGAGGCATGGTTCACCTTGCTGGGCATATGGATCTACCTCAGGAGAAAGGGTCGTAGGATCGGGATACATTCGGAGTACCCCATTTTTGGAGGAATAAGGGTTTTGTCGGCACTTGTTTAAAGATCTTGGCTCGTGGCTCGTGATTGAAAATAAGTTGAACTGTATCATTTTTTATACGTGGTTAAATACTTGTTTAATTAACTTGTTTATTTGTGTTATTAATGTTATTATCTTGTTGCACCTCACGAAAACACACCCTAGTTTACTGCATCACCTCCCTCACTGAGTAACTTTGGTTATTCATTTCTCGTTTTAAAATATTACAGGGGCAGTTAGATTAACTACCTTGAGTGTCGTGTTGCTGGTTGCCTATCGCACTGAGGATGAATGCCTACATATGAATTATGTGAAGTTGTTGTTATATGATCTACTTTAAGGCTTGGCCTTGTATGTATTTGTTAAGCTTGAAGGAGTTTATGTTGTAATGTAAAGTTTAAGCGTGTTAATGGTAGTTGGGATGTAATATTTGAAGATAGGTTTTACCACTTTGAATGCATGCTTGTGTGATAAGAAAGATTGAATGATGAACTTAATATATGAGTATAGCTTGTAGTTAATGTTAGAGTATTATGAGAAGTGGTCTTATGACTCGAAGTTCTAAAGATATGTCTTGCATGCCTGTATGATATGCTTCTGTTGAGTTCTAAGGCTCGGATGGCCTTGAGGAATTGTTGTTGTAGTATGGTTATATATTCTGCTTGCAGGTTTTTGATTAGTCCTATAAATAGGAGAGACTCCGTCCGTTTTTTTTTAAATTTTGTACTTGGATTTGGAATTGGGTTGAGAATAGTTTGATTAATAGGAGTCCCGATTCCATGAGGGTTCGGGGCATTACAGTTGGCGATCTCTAAATATGAATGGTAATGGGGTTGGATTTGACAGTATTCGCCTTGCTTCCGTCGCAAATGGAGGGGGTATAATTAGAGTGAGAAATGAGAAACGGGAATTGGTGTATGAAGTAGAGATTAACTTTTAATCCCTACAAAAGATCAGGGTTGAGGGTGGGCTCTCCTGCATAACATGCTCCGTATGTATGTAGAGTTATATTTATATTCTTATTTCCTGTAACGTACAAAAATTTTAAGGTTATGAATATAAAAACCTAAAAAAAAATAATGTAAGACAAAGTTTTATTGGAAATGGAGAGGAAAAGAATAATAACTTAAAAAGATTTTTTTTAATTATTCCTTTAATCAAGAGACTACAAGTCATTACTTAACTTTTACAATCATTTTACATAGAAAAGCAGCCAACAAATGTAACAAGAAAGACTTTAGGACAATGATAAAAATATGTAACTTATTTTCAGATCTAGCTATTTAGGTAACTTAAGCTTTTGATCAAAGGGAAAAAAATAGTAACTAAAAGACGGAATGGTGTTTGGGCTTACCCCATTTCCTTATTGGGTTAGACCTAAAAGATCAATATATATATATATATAATCATAAATTATAATAATTAGGTATCGAGTTTTAATTTCTTTTTCTTAACCTATCGTACCAAAACTTATCAAGTTATTCGTCGATTACCACCTACAAAACAAAAATTTAACGAGTACATCATCAATTTTTTCGTTATTGGATTTATTATATGTTGGATATTTGTCGATTTTAATTTTAAATCACTACCCGATGTCATTTCTAATATACACCCTAAAAGTTAAACTTAGGTGTATGGCATAATAAATCAGAATTACTTTCTATATATGGTTTGCTTAGGTAGTGTTTGACAATCACGTATGTTGCATGTGAAGTAGTCATTAACTATTTACGAAATGACGAAAAGACATCATCATAAAATTGTAAGATGAGAAATAAATTTTTTTAACAAATATTTTGTTCAGAAAACAACAAAAATAAAACACTTGTTTGATAATCCCTTTTATTTTTAGCTTGCGTTTCACAGTAGTAGCCAACTTTGTTAATTAATTATCATGAATTGGAAAACAGGAACACTCGTGCTAGTATATAAGAAGTTACTTTAGTTTTCATGAGCAACTTGAGAAATTCTTTCCAACAAATTATGAAATAGCAAACTCAAACATGCATGCGGGTAACTTCCCACTTTTAATGTCCTAGGATTTTGCTAGTTTAGAAGAGCTTGTGGGTCCTCCTTAGAGTATGGATTCAAACCGGTTCTACTAAAAACTCTCATTTTTATTGAAATGAATTGAAAAAAAGCCGTCTCATGTCCATATGAGCTTTTGACGAGTTCGAAGCATTTCAAACAATATTTCTGTACTAACCAATGTGGAATCTAAATGAATATCTACACGCATAGGAATTCCTAGAGAGCAAAGAGAAAAATTTTGTTTTTTTTTTTCAACTTTTGACTGAACTAAGCTTAATTTTTGTTATAAAAAAAAAAAAAGACTGCCTCAATTCTTGTGTGCAATTATTAACTTAAAACAATAATCTTCAAGTGTCAAAACTTAAATTTACTGCACCAATTGGTAAAGAGGACTTGCAATATATATTTGTTCATTTTCTTTTGTTTCAAAGCTTAAGAGTTTCTTAGGCGTTTTCACATAATGATGGGATTAGCCACTTAATTTTACTTTTTCTCTTTTTTCAATTAGTCACTGTTTGTATTCGATATAACTTTATGGTTTTTTCACGTGACATATTATGTATTAGTTTGGGACGTGCTTGTTTTTAATATAACATTAAAAATGTGCAGATGTGATGGGAAGATTGGCATGGATATGCTTATTTTGGAGGCCAAATTGCATATTCCCTCCACCAAGTTTGATTGGCGTAGAAAGACATTCATGATGCAAAGTGTTTTACTTATTGCAAAATTTAATGGCTGATCCATAGTTGGGGCCCTACTGTCTAAAAAAAAGCGTTCAAAAATTTATATATTTTTTTTAAAATTAAATACTTATGTATTTTTAGTTAAAATGACTAATTAATTAAATTCTACTGAAAAGAAAAATTTAATCATATAATTAAAAAATAATGGTTTTAGCCCCTACTAAAAACAACTCCTAGATCCGCTAGCTCTTGAAAAAAAATACTAAACAAGTTGTTAAGATTCAATCTAGTACTATTTTGAGAGAGTTTATAATTATGAATCAGAGTAGCTAGCTCAATATCTATCTTAATAATTTCCTAATAGTTTTGAGTTTTGTAATTTTTTGTGTGGCTGAAAATGAATAGTCTCTTAACACCTTAAAATTGCCCAAAATCATTAATCTTTTAGAGTAAAGTATACAAAAATTACATTTCATTAATAAATATTCAATTTAACATCGCAAGAATTACTTCAAACACTACATTTACTACGTGGGCTAACGTTAGGATAGAAGCATGATAAAATACCACATTTCTCGCGCAAATTCTTGCATAGTCTAAGACCATATGTAGGGACATGGTCTTAATCAATAATTTTTTATCATGTCATCATAATATTAGAGATTTTACTTTTCATTACTTAAAAATTGAATAAGTTAACTAGGGTTAGACATAACTAATAAAGCATTCTAACTAACCTACATAATTAATTCTAACCTATAGAAAGACAGAAAAGTTGAATGAAACTTGTTGATTCCTCTTCCTTCTCAACTACAAAGAACAACAATTTATCAAATTCTTGGGTGATGAAGAAATTAAAGCTGGGTGATACGGGATTAATTTGATATAGATATAAAAGAGAAACATCAATATATACATAGTGGCGGAGCCAGGTATCCAGGGTTAGGGGGTGCCGCTTCGCCACCCGAGATTAGGGGTATACTACGTAGCAGAGTTAATAACTGGGTTTGGGTACTCATTCATGCAAATTTATTTTATATAAATTGAAAAAAAAAAACTATTGCCTTTATCCCTAAAATCATGACAATGATGAAAAAATATTAAAATATTTAAACATATAGAATTCGTTAGTATTCAAACTGAACTGTTTAATCAAAGATATAAAATAATCAATTAAAAATAAAAGACAGTGTAAAAACCGTTTTAAAAAATTAAAATTAAATTAAATGTACAATAAAACTAGAAAAGTTTAACTTAAATGTTAAACGTATGACAAAATAAATTAATCAAAATTCATACACAATGATAACAGAAATAGTCCCCGAAATATAGAAAATAAATTTAAAACCTATTTATAAATAAGAGAATAAAAGTAAAAAATGAAGAGAGAAAAACATAATAAAAGAGAGAGAATAAAAACAAGAAGGTATTTTTAGAAGAAAAAAAAATCCTTCAAATTTCAGCTGAGAGCCATGTGGCTCCGCTTATACGTATATATATAAAGGTTAAAGAGAACGGAAGATGAATATAAAAGAAGCTAGCAAAGCTGACAGCCACATTTCACCACTCTTTCAAATCCAAGAATTTGCCCCCCACCATTACCGTCAGTCGCCGATGCATGTGGCTACAATATTTTATCCGTGTGCTTCGATTCTTCTACAATACTACAACTAGACACTTTTCGAAAATTCTAAAATGCTTTAAAAATTTACAAACATCAACTCGTCGCAATATAAAGAAGATCAATTTTCTTCTCTTAGTTACAAATCAAAAAGCAGATAAAAACCAAATTAAAGTGAAACTTTGAAAAATCAATTTATATCATTTTCAAAAAAATATATATATATATTAAACAATCTGGGTCCACAATTAAGTTCAAGACCCCGTTATCATAACCCGCACACCTAGCTTTCAAGTTCTTCAACACCCAGCTCACATTTTCTGATATTGCCATATGGGTCTCTTGATGGAGCATAGAATTAAGAAATTAGTTAACAAATTACAAAAAGAACAAAAAAAAAAAAAAAAAAATTCAGAAAACAACTTGGATCCAAAACCGAGTGTGAGACCCATTATCGTAACTCATCAGTAGCTTTAAATAGATACAATTTCAAGATTTTATGTTGTTGAAAAACTTGAAGCTGCAAAATTTCTGATACTGATATATGGGTTTAGTTTTTAGAGGAATTGATAAATCAATTTTACAACATTGAAAAAAGAAAACAAGTAAAACAACCTGAGTCCGAGAACCTTTGCAGTGTTAAACAAAATAAAAAGAATATTCCAACTAATCCTTAGCTTCAAGCTTCAACACACAACTTTTAGAATCTTCATCACCCAAAAATTTGATAATCCGTGGTTCTTTGTAGTTGAGAGGGAAGAGGAACTAACAAATTTCATTCAACTGTTCTTTCTTTTTGTTGGTTAGAATTGATTATGTAGGTTAGTTAGAATACTTTATTAGTTATATCTAACCATAGTTAACTTATTTGAGTATTAAAAAGTGAAATATCTGAATTTGTGATGAAGTGACAAAAAGTTATTGATTAAGACCATGTCCACATATGATTTTAGACCATGCAAGAATGCAAGAATTACCGTGGATCATAAATGAGGTAAAAGTGAAGCCTTACTTTCGCTGTCTCACAATTGAAATCTGATATTTTTTTTTTTAATTTTATTTCTTATTTCTTTTTATTTTTTTGGTCTTCACTTAGATCATTTTACATTAGTAAGATGTTACGAAATATAACTATGACAACTACCGATGTCGCTGTTCATCTGCAATCTTGTCTTAGTCGTTCTCTTAATGACCAAGCCAACCAACCACCGAAGTCGCTGTTCTTCTGCAATTTTGTCCTAGTCGTTGTGTTAATGACCACGCCAGAAGTCGTCGCTGTTTCTGCAATTTTTCGTCAGTCGTCGTCTTCTTAATAACCACGACGATGACGGGCTTCAACTTTTATTGTTCATTTTCTTAATAACTACGTACTACGATGAACAACCACGGGAATGCTAGCTGCATGCAATGATGCCCTCTTCCACTCTCTCTCATGGCTGTGGAAAGGTAATATTACTATTTTAAGTTATTCATCAGATTTCGTAGAGCTTTCTATTCTTTGAATCTATAGTATTAATCACAAACAAGAAAATTACAAAAAGCAAAAGATCCGATATGGATTTTTCCTGTTATTAATTTCTATGATATTTTCATTGATTGTTTATTTTTCCTAACCTAAGTTTCTTTTCTTGTTTATGTTTCTTTTTTTTTTCTTCTGAATTTTAATTTTTCCAACTCTCCTTTTTGCAATCTTAATCTCTTAGTGAACTCCAACCGGTCTTACTTCACAGATCCAACTCAATCTTTTATACCGATGTATTGTACTCTCTCGTGGTTGTGTCTGTGTCCATTTTTTCTGTCTGGTTTGCAAGACCAATATGTTTTGTAAGCTTGATGTCTGTCGAGATTATGTTGTAAGAGTGTAAGTGTTCTCTACCAGAACATCCACCGCTTAGATTCGAAAATATTAGTTTGACAATGCGGAGCAAAATTGAGTTATGGGTCTGACGTCCGGTGAACATATGAAAAAGTTACCACTAAGTAATATTAGACCCAGAAAATAGTTTGAAGGTCTTGAGTTTCAGGGGACATGCATTTTATTTTAGATAGTCTAATAAGTAATTAATTGCAATAATTTTGTAAGTCTATTATTCCATAGACTATAATACCTGCTTATGAAAAAAGGTAATTATAGAACAACTTTGGCAGTTAATTGGTGTTCTAATATTCTGTCATGACTTCAAATTTTAGGTTATCGATAAGCTTAGTGGACATACTAAATTCTGAGTGGCTTTTAGAACATTTTTTTAAGTACATTTTTTCCTTTTTTTTTGTTGGTAAAAACAACATAAGACAAAGTTTATCAACAATGATAGTATTTTGATGGTTTGGAGTGAGGCTGTCTAAATTGACATGCCAATTAGTTTTTGAAATTTCCTTGCAATCGTTTATATTATTGTTATTAATATGACATGTGCATAAAAATGAATTTCAAACTTATACCCCATAAGTAAAGGAGTAGGAAAACATTAATTGGAAATTTGCATGAAATTTTTACCAATATATAGATTTCATTACAATGAAAGCAATTTCGAAAATAATCCATGAAACATAGTAATACATCTAGCCAATATAAAGAGAAGAATCAAAAAAGCTGACTTTGGTTAGCAAAAAAAAAAAAAAGCTATGAGCTTGAAGACGATGATCACATCACATACCCATTTGTCATCTCTTTCAGAGGGAGTAGGAGAAGCTTTGAATGAGGGAAAGCACGAGTAAGTCAGCAAAAAAAAAAAAAAGCTATGAGCTTGAAGACGATGATCACATCACATACCCATTTGTCATCTCTTTCAGAGGGAGTAGGAGAAGCTTTGAAAGAGGGAAAGCACGAGTGAGTGCCACCAAAGATTTGGTCTAGTGATAATGTTATTCGATATTATGTCAGAGATTATTAACTCGTATTTTATTTGTTACGTTGTACACGTAAGTATCTCACAAGGAAAGGTTATATAACATGCAAGTTGGACGTCTTTCTGTCCGGCCAATAATTATGAGTTCAAAACCAATATTTCTTTTTAAGATTGAAAATAAATCAAATTTAATGATTCATAATATACTTAATTTAAATAAGGAAAGAATAAGTAAATGAGATGATTGTTTCCTAAAAAGTGAGATTAGTTTTCATGCTCAATTTGAGAAATTCTCTTCAATAAAAATGCACTAGCCAACTCACACATGCATGTGCAACCAAGCAGGGACGAATGTACACGGGAGGCAATAGGGGTTGCAACTCTCATTAGTTTTTAAAAAAAATGTTAAAAATTCAATATATTCTTTTTTAAAAAAATAATTATCTATATATTTTTAGTTAAAAATTAATTAACCTAAAAAGAACTTATATAGTTAAAAAATTATATATTTTAGTCCCTGCTAATAAAAATTTGTGGATCCACCCTTGCAACCAAAGCTAGGTATGTTTATGTGTAAGCAATACAAAATAGTAACCAACCAAAATTGCGGGTACTAGGCTCCGTTTGTTTGCCAAAAATATTTTACACATTTTTCGGTGTTTGGTAGAATGTAAAATTTAGTCAAACGTAAAATATTTTTCAGTCAACAATTGTGGCTACTTTTACTTCATTTTACAGTGTTTGGTAACACTGAAAAATTGGTCAACTGTAAAATATTTTACAGTCAACAATTGCATATTTTACAAAATTTTGTAAAATATTTTCATGTCCTTTAGATAAAGAAAATATTTTACAAAACTCACTGTACATCAAAACACTATAAAATATTTTTCAATATTTTATTTTTCAGGAAAATATTTTTCATAAACAAGTTATGTTACGGCAAACAAACAGAACCAAGAAAAATATTTTATTTTCTAAAAAAATATTTTTCATAAACCTTAGACATTTGACATTGAAACTAATATTATATTATTAACTTGAATAGATACAACCAGAGACGGTCAACATGTTAAATTAATACTAATCAGTGCTAAATATAGAGCAGAATGGAATAAGTTTACCGCACTAACTTCCATGCCAACACGAGTAGATTACTAACCATCAACACCAGCAGGCAGTTTTGGGCCTAGGCCCAAAAATTCAGCATGTTTCTTGACGATTTGCAGTTTCAGTAAATGCTTCATCACTTGCTTCATTGAAGGACGTTGATCTGGAAACCCACTTATGCATTTCATCGCTAACTTTGTAATTTTACGTCCATCGATGTAAGAAAAATCAGGATCTGTTGTCAAACTTTGATCAACAAATGAATAGAAGAGGGGCTCTTCAATGCTAGTGTCTAATCCGCTACATTTGTAATGATCCTAGGCCCAAAAATCAAGGAGATCATTTACATCCGAGGACCGTCTCTCTTCTTCTGTTAAGACTCTTTTGGTGATCAGATTTAGCAATATAATACCAAATGCGAACACATCTGTCTTCGTAGACCATTTACGTGTCAAAAGATGCTCGAAATCAATTAGTGAAGGACAGTTCTATAGATCATGACCTATGTTCTACAAAGGGAGAAATGCAACAATGGTTTCTATTGTTTATTCAAAAGTCAATATTCCTTATTATTTCAAAATACTCAAAAATGTCTCTAATGTTTGTAAACATGCTCGTTGTAGCCTCAACAGTTAAAAATCTAATAGAAAATACATAAAATGACTAAACTACCCCTTGTTAAATCAGAAAATTACAAACTTATCATTCCCTTCTTCTTCCTCTTCCACCCCACCCAACTCCACCACCACCCGTCCACACCACCACCACCCACCACCTACCCCTGACGTAAACCCTATGCGGCTGTGAGCTCAACCCCCACCCACGCGAGCCCACCAGGAGCTACCACCCCCTTACCCAGGCAAGCCCACTGCGAGCCACCACCCCCATCCACACCCACACTACCAGTCACCACCATGGCCAACCAACACCCCCAACCCACACGAGCACCAGCACCACCACTAACCCACTACACGCGAAGCCCACTGCAAACCCCACCCCTACCCTCACTCTCACAAGCACTACTACCAGCCACGGGAGCACCACCACCAACCCATTACCTGCGAACCCCTTGAATCCCTCTACCCCATCCAAACCCAAACCCAAACCCAAACCCACACCCACACCCACACCCACACCTACACCCATACCCACACCCACGTCCATGTGACCCCACTGCAAACCCCACCACCACCTTCGTGAGTTTGTGTATGTGTTTTTGGCTTTGTGTGTATTCATGTGTGTATAATATTAGTGGGTGTATTTTCGTGTATGTTTTGGTGTGTGTTTGTGTGTGTGTTTTCGGGTGTTTTATTGTGTATTTTTTGGTGTGTTTGTGTGAGATTGTGTGTTTTTTAGTAAATTTTCAATTCTACCCTTGAAACATTGTTTATACCTATTACAACTAACTAAACTTCTAACAATGGAGACCACAATGAGCATGTTTGCAAACATTGGGACCTCTTTGAGCATTTTGAAACAATAAGGACTATATTGACTTTTGAGTAAACAATGAGGACCATTGCTGCATTTCTACAAAATGAATACAACAAGATTTGTTACATGTATTGACTACTCTTTCAGATTCAGCGCAAGAGAGATTCCAAGATGACACTTTCATCATCTTGAGTTATGAAGAAAGGCGATATCAAGCAGATAAAGCAACTAACAAATGATAGCCAAGGTGTCTTGCTCCAACTCACAGATTAAAGGCAATTAATGTATAAAACGACATATGAAACTAGGCATACACCTAATGACAGGGAGATTTCGTGAGAGAGGAAACTAATTAAGAGAGAGAATTAAAAAAAGTTTGTCTAATTGGCGAACATGTTATTGGAGTCGAGCTGGGTCAGTCCAACTGTGAACTCATTTAATTCGGTTAATAAATGGACTGAGTTAGCCCAAACCGTTATTATCTAGGCTGAGTTGAAATTCAAAAAAGACAAACCTAACTCGATCCATTAATTTTACACGAGTTAAATAGGTTAATTAGACTGGGTTCGGGCCAACTCAATTTTTTAAGCAAATAAATAAATAATATATATCAATGAATTATTAAATTCTGAGGCAATATAAATTTTAAAAATAGCTCAAAATGTTACTAAATTAAAATATTTCAACTTACAAAAATTAAAAATTGATATGAGAAAATAATACAAAAAAAAAAAATCATGTTAAAATTAATTATTTTCAGTTGTAAAATAAATAAAACTATTACAAATTAATGTTTTAATTTCTTTCTTTCTTAAACTAATATTGTTCTTTCTACAATTGATCTTCGAGATGACTCAGGACTCATGCACAATATGGCTTTCATTGTGGTCATAACTCTATGATCTGACTTCACTATATATATATATATATATATATATATAACAAATTATGGTCATGACTCTATTATCTAACTTCACTATAAAAGAAAATATGGTCATGCACGATCTGACTTCGGTTCACAAAAAAAAAAATGTTTTTCTTATAAAAAGAATTAAATTGAATTAGACTAGTTTACCGAATCGAATTGGGCTAGTTTACTGAATTGAGGTGGACTGAGTTACCAAATCAAGTTGGGTTAGGTTATCGAATCGAGCTAAGCTGGATTTTTATCTGAACTTAGCTGGGCTGGGTTTGTAATTTTTAAACTTGAATCCAGCTCAATTCGCAGTATCACATAGGTTATAACTCAACCTAATATTTTAGCAGCTGGACTGGGCTGAATTGGGTATCGACTTGGGCAGAGTTACAACCCGATAAACCCAGCCCAATTAACATATTGATTAGTTCAAATGCCAACTAGGTATAGGGGCGATAAATGGGTGATGGAAGAAAGAACTGATATACAAAAAGACTTAGCACGAGAAGCAGCAATTGTTACCAGCATACACCTAATGACATGGTAATAGAGCCTTACAGTTGACAATCTCACATACCTGTCCGAACATATTGGTCAATGTAGCCATAGACTCCAAGCAAGTAATAACATTTATATTTCGTTCTATTAGGAAAAATTCCACCGCTGATCAACCCAAAGTCGTATAATATAGGATTGTATTCCTGAACAAAAAATAACTGTATCAACTACTTAAACTAACAGTGAATTTGTATTAGCAAAAAGTAATCAAGATAATCCAAACCTCGTCAACCACAATATGAGCTGCAGCAATATTGTGAACCAGGAATGGCGTATATTGTGGATCTCCAGTATGCAAAAATTTAAGAAGGCGAGCAAATCCAACAGCAACCTTCATTCTTTGGAGCCAAGTAAAGCTATCTATAGATGAGCAGAACTAAGCATCAATAATCAAGTCAACATGATATTCAAATACTACATTATTTGACTAAAATACTATGATGATAAATGCTTCATAGGAATCTTTGCATTATTAGGAGTGTAAGCACTTAAAGAAACAGAACTCAAACATGAAATCCAGCAAGTATCTACCTGATACGTACCTATGAACACATTAACTAAAGACAACATATCACTCTAAATAAGCTCTTGACAATATAAGAAAAAAAATAAAACTTGGTTGATTTCTTTCCTTCTCATATATACTCGAGTCTCCATTTCAAACCTCTGTAGCTTAAAACTATATTTTTGCGGACTATCTACAATACCATTAGACTAGTACATTATGTCCTGTTACCAAAAGTCTACATCACTAATAATCGCAATGGTAATTATAAATCCGATTCAGGTGATACAGGGAAATATAAAGATACTTACCCTTAGGGACTAGGTTATGAACAATATCTAATGGCGTAAAATTGTACCCGGCACCCAGTTGTTTACCATCCCAGCAATATCCATACAACTCTATCATCCCTGGGTGGCTTATCAGTTTTTCATGTCGAAGCAACGTGACTTCATGCTGAAACAATACAGAAAAGAAGCATTACAAGTATGCTACTGATGATCTGGAAAGATACTTACTATTCAAACAACAAACTATCAGTCTGGCTTCATTATCTCCCTTGTAATAAACATATATTTCTGGAACTTCCCATATCTTCACCATTACATGTTGTATTTCTTGTGTAAACTGCTCAATTTTTCCACAGTACACTTTGCCAAATTGAAAAGTACCAAGAAAGTTTTCTTCACTAAAGTTGTCAGTGTACTTTACCAAATCGTCATATTTCAGCTCATATTTCACCTTTCCAGCACAACTAGGTTCCATCTTACTGGCCACTGTTCCAATCAAAGTAGATGGAAAAGAGTTCAAGAAATGAAAACTACATTAGCGTACCAATTCAGGAAAGAAATAACAACATATATGTAACTACGAGTAAGAATACATTGCAATGACTAGGAACTGATGCCATTAGAGAAGATATCCTTATATAAGGATCGGCAAAGAATGGGTGTCTTGTATCCTAAAATTGCGCCAAGGTGATTCCATTACCTGGACACCCATCCACTCCTCTTTAACCTATACCATCCCCTTTCACTTTTACAATATTCCATCAAATGTGTAGCAGAAACCAGTAGTCACTCGCGATATCACACACAAAATAGAATCATCACAAACTTAAAAGCACCTCAAGGTATTGAAACAGAATATTTAATAAGTTTATGGAGACAAATCGATTATGCACGCCAACACTAGGTTGTTTTATACGCTTGTAGGGTTTCCATAAATGATGAATAATGCTAGATTCATCATCACAGTTTACTATATTTCTTGTACAAGGGATGTTATATATGAAGCATCATTGGCCCTTAATTAGGTGGTATATTTATACAGTAAGATATATAGTGACCAAGAAGGCGAATAAAAATGCTATATATATCATCCTATTTTTATCACTAATTTATTACCTCCAATGTTGATACTTATTTGGCGTACTAAAAGAGGGAAAAAATAGAAAAGTTTGCGATCTTAACATGCTAACTAAGAATCCACATAAGTAATAATAAAATAATTTTAATAATTAAGTGATATATAGTAATACTCGAAAACAAAAATAATTAGCAAAAATGAGATAAGTCTGCTGGGGGGATTTGGCTCCTCTACAATTATATTCTCTACAATTTCATACAATACTCCTTTTGATTAATGCCATGTGTCAATAAATCTCATCTATGGGCCACATTTAATCTTTCTAATCTAGCTTACCAATTATGGTTAGAAAACATTAAATACAAATTCTAAACTACCATATTTATTAGCAAACAAGTATGGAAACAAATAATTCTAAAAAAACAAAGGAGAAAAAAAGAAGAAAAAACAACCCATTCGTGCTAGCAAGACCAATGATTCCAAAAAAAGGGGGAAAAAAGAAGAAGAAGAAAACGCAAGATCAAATAGGTTTTTGTTCTCTTTTTGGGTTATGACTTTTGTGGGTTCAAAAGTTTCATCTATTATATTTGCATAATAAATTTTGGAGAAAATTATGAACTTATCATTGATGTAGAGAAATTTATGAATAATCTTTTACAATTTAATTTATTAGACATTGTGTTTCTCTTTACCATACTTAATATTTTGTTCTCTCAAATTTATACTCTTGCGTTGTTTTGTGAAGTAGTAGGCAAAATGTAATTTGCAGGGCTTGCTAATTCCCTCGTTAATTTATTAAAATTTAAGATAATTACAAATAAAGCGATTAACTCTATAGTGTCAAATTGAGTTAGCTCAAACAAATATCATATGACTTCTTTCTCTTCTTTTTTTTTTGAAAGAAGAAAATCGTATGACAGAGAAAAACTCTAATGGCTTCACTATTTTTTTGTTTTGTCCAACTTCTATCTCATTTTCTATATACTTCAAAGACCATTGACTTAGTTTTTTTTTTTCCTTTTTGAATCGTTGATCTTGTGTTTTTTTTTTTTTTTTGGGAATCGTTGGTCTTGGGTTATTTTTTATTTTTTATTTTCTTCTTTTAGAATTATATACTTCTATATTTGTTTGCTAATTAAACATGATAGTTTAGATTTTATATTTAATGCTTTCTAATCATGGTTGGTAATTTAGTTTAGCAAGATTAAATGTGGTCCATAGATGAGATTCATTGACACGTGACATTGATCGAGATGAGTATTGTATGAAATTGTAGATAATATAATTGTAGAGGAGTCAAATCCCTGCTAGGGAGGGAGAGAGCACTATGATTGAGGAAAAACGTGGGCTTGCAGGTACCCAAACATTCTTGATAAACGCCATCATCAGAGAGTCATTAATTGGTATTTCTGATTCCATAACACCAATGACAAAATATTGAAAACTCTAGTGTGTTCAAGTATTGTGCACCTGGACTCGCAGGCTCAAGTAATATTTCTTCGTGCTCGAACACCATTATCACTCTTGAAAGTTAACAATTTTCTTTCTTTTTTTTTTGCTAAATCTCTTGAAAAGTTAATAATTGTTGCATCTAAAATATAGCTCGCGACTGTGTATATATACATGCACAATGCTCACGAAATGGGGCATATTTTTATGTAATTTCGTTTTCGTCATTAATTAATACCACCAGAGTACACCTCGCCACTCCACAAATTCGTTTTCACTAACACCACGGGCTAATTAATTAACTCACGTTGAACATAATCGATTCATGATTCATGTTTGGCTACTGCATGGACTTTTCTACTAATCAATTCAAAAACAAATAGACTACTAATTAGTTGATTAATTATATGTATAACATATGATAAAAGTGATATTTTTTTTTTCAAAGAAGGTCTAAACTGTATAATTTTTATCAGCAAAGAATATACCACTAGACCAAAGTTAGACCAAAGGGCCGGTGATATAATAACGATAATTTTGTCATCCAAAGGTTGTTTAACAGATATTGGTTTTGGTCTTTGTCCCACAATCTAGTTTCGGCGTATTTAGGAGGTAAGGTTCACATCCCTCTCCTCGTTTGTACTTTCAACTTTTGCGTAATCAATAAAACTTAGGAGGGTGCTGCCCTCTTTCCCAAAAGAGAAAAAGAAAAAAGTGATAATTTTGTGATTAAGCTTTATTCTTTGCTTGTACCATCAAATTTTCTCAAAACAATAAAATAAAATAAAAAGGTATAATTTTCAGTGCGAATTCTTCATTTTCTTGTAGTGTAATACAAAGCTCTTAACGATAACGGAGGAAGATATATACGCTAAGCTCACTGCATGCATATTAAAGAAGTCTCATGGATGGCAAAGGATACCGAAGTCTTCTTTTTTGGTTTACTTTTTCTTTGTTCTTGCTTCCCTTTTGGAGAAGTTTAATATAGGGTTTGGACTGCACTTTTTTAAAGTTACTAAGAATTATGGGATTTTATCTTAAACTTAATTGATAGAGTTGGTCCAAGACTATAAAAGGCGGTTTTTGATTTTGTGATTTTTTTTTTATGTGAGAGTTTTTGGAGAAGTTTAATATAGGGTTTGGATTGCACTTTTTTAAAAGTGCTAAGAATTAGGAGATTTTATCTTAAACTTAATTGGTGGAGTTGGTGCAAGAGTTTATAATACGCTTTTTAATTTTGTCATTTTTTTTTAATCTAACAGGAATATATATTTCAATAACATCAAAGCAAACGAAAGCAACACATTATGAAATTCTCCCCTTATTTGGATTGACTTTTGTAAGGAGAAAAATATTATAGAGGATTGAAGAATCCTTTTATCTAAGGATTTTGCAGTCCTCCCAATTATATGGACATAAAAGGTTGATCATGAGTAAAACATTTGATTGTCCCTAGTACATAATTCTAATTATATCCTAAACATAACAATAAATATGAAATTAGGGTATTTAAATAACTTTTCATTTGAAATTATTTCTTTTTTTTTTCCTTTCAAGTAAGGCTATATATCATCCTTTCACTTTATCACCCTTTCTGCCTATATTAGTTTTAGACAATCTAATAGACCTGCAGACTGATTCCTAGCTGTTACTTTTGTAACATTTGCAGATGTAAGTCTATTCAAAGTCCTTCACGATTACTTAGCAAATAAAAGTCCGTCACGATTTATTAATTATAAAATTATCATTTCATTTAAAAATTTCAATTGATCTTACACTTAAATGATTCTTTTAAACTATTTGAGAGAAGTACATTACAATTATTTATTTATTTTAATTCATCTTAAATCATTTTACATCATTTAAAATGTTACACATAAGAATAAGAATTGATCCCGAGACTTTCGGCACTTGAAACGAGAATCATATATACCACTAGACCAAATTGGTAGTGACATTACAATTATTTATTATCTACAATACTAACATCCTTGAGAAAAACGTTGTTTCACGACCAGAAAAAAAGAGAAAAAACATTGATTGGAAAACAAATTTTTGCTCAAAGAATTAAAAGTAGTCTTTACATAAGTGTAAAAAGTAGCAGAACCTTTTGTAATGGTATACTCAATAGTCCCAGCAAATAGTATACTCAATAGAGCTATATGTAGAGCTTGAGAGATTGACTAATTTGTTTGGCCCTTAGAACACTTTGTATTGATTTTTGTACAGCTTTTAGATGAATAGAGTTACTTGTTTATTAGCACAAAAAAAAAGTCTAAATAATTAATTAAGAGTCCCACCAAGTGGTTGTTAGACATAATTAATTCTGATGGGGATTAAAAGGGTCAAATATTTGATTACCGATCCTATCCACAATTTTCATGCGCTGCTTCTTTCCTTTTTTCTTTTCCTTTTTCCAACGTTCTAAAGAAGTTTTGGAAATTGAAATTGAAATTTTTCTTAAAATATATATTTTAAATAACACCCTTCCACAATTAATTCTTTTAATCATCTAGTTCTACAGATTTTAATAAACCCTTATTAGTGTATTACACCATTGAAGTTATTCTTATATATGGATTGTGGCACAACGTAGACGAGTAGAAATAATCACAAGAAATGAAAACGAGTGTTTAGAAGAGTATCGTTATATAACATTTATTCACCCTTTCACTTTTTTTTATATAACTTTATTTTTATTAAATATATGAGAGACTTAACATTTAATACATAAATTTAACGATACAAAGTAGGGGTAAATTAATTTATAGTGCTCCTGCTGTTTGTGGTCCCTACTCACATACATGTGGATCTCACTCATATAGGAGCCACTCCTCTATTTGTATGGAGCACAAGGAGCAGGAGCACTATAAAATTTTCCTACAAAGTAGTGGTCAATCGAGGAGCTGCCCACAGCCCACTTCTTCTGCACTTCAGTGCTCCACATGAGGTATCAAATCTCACAGAAGTGATGCTATACTGAGAATCAAACAGAAATTACATAAACACCAAAAAGCATAAAAGTATTGGTGTATCACCAAGAGGAAACAAGTGGAAGTGGAATTACTGATAGGATTAGAAGATGTAGAAGATGATTTACAATTTGGGGTTTAACACCACACCCTAACCCTACGGCATTCCTTTCCTTTCAGATGCTTCCAAATTTATTTGCCTGCCACGAGAAATGGGCTATTGTCATTTCTAATTACTCTCATTTAGAAATCTACATTTATGCAACAGATGTTAGGGAAAATGTCACAAATGGTCTCTATTATTTTTTTAAAAGTTTAAATTTATTCATATTATTCAAAATTAATCAATTTAGTTCCTATTATTTTTTAAAAGTTTCAAATTCGTCTTTATTGTTCAAAATTAGTCAATTTAATATCCCTTAATGTCTCCCAAAAAATTTTAATTTAGTCCCCAGATAGGGATCAGATGCAAGGACTAAATTGATTTTTTTTTTTTAAGAAACAATAGGAACTAAATTATTTTTTTTGGAAAATAATAAGGACTAAAATGACTGATTTTGAACAATAGGGGCGAATCTGAATTTTTTTAAAAAATAATAGGGACTAAATTAATTAATTTCCAGGAATAGGGACGAATTTAAAATTTTGGTGAAACAATAGAGACCATTTGTGTAATTAACCCCAAATATTGTACACAATAAGCAAACAGATATACTGTGTTTATTGAGGGCAAATCTATGAATTCTCAATAGTGGCTTAAACACATATTTCTTAAATGTATGATTACATTTGTTTTTTCTATGGGGGGCTGATTAATTTTTTAACTAAAAATACATAGATATCTAACTTTTTTTTTTTTTTGAGAAATACATAGAATTTTAAATATTTTTCTAGATCAGTGCGAGTTGCAGCCCCCACTCATCCTCATATGTATCTGCCTCTGATGTTTATGTAGGAAAAAAGATGTTACTTGAATGATAAATTAAGAGTGAAAGAGGTGTATAGAGGATTAGCATCAAATCCTCTCCTGACTAATATTTTGTTCTAACCACTTATTTAATTTGATCGATGAATTAAATGGTTGATGTACAAGTTAAAATGTGAGATATTTGCGTTCAATATATGAAATCTCTCCTTGCCTTGAGCAAAAAAAAAAAGTGAGATAAAATATTAATTAGGAGATGATCTTGATCGGTATATAGAGCCTATTCTTTTATTTTCATCTTCTTATCTTAATTTCTTAGTGTAACTCATTAGATATTATTAGATGAATTAAATGGTTGATGTACTATTGACAAGTTGTACTAGCTAAGATAGTTAGCTGACTTTATGTGTCACGTCCGAAACTAAAAATACGAACATATAGCACGTGACAATCACCGCAGTGTAAGATTCAAGTCACGTCCGAAACTAAAAATACGAACATATAGCACGTGACAATCACCGCAGTGTAAGATTCAAACTTACTTTTTGATAACTAGTGCAAGCAACAAACTTTTTCTAAATACTTTGAATGTAATATTTCCAAATCTTCAAAAATTAAAAGTCAAATATTCCAATTTTAAAGTCTGTATCTAAATCACAAGAAAGTTTGAAATGCATAAATTGTTACAAAGAGAAACCAAAATCAAACTACTCCCAGAACATCAAAGATCAAATAAAAATACCTTGGTAATATTCTTGTTTCATCTAGCATTCTATGTCTTCTGAATCTAAAGATCATAGTAAAGAGTGAGCTACACAGCCCAATAAGTACTCCACAACTTTTGTAGCATGTTGGCATCACTCAAAAAGTATTTAAAAATATTTTATTCATAGAAACACCAAAATATACTAAGTCCAAAACAAATTTATCGAAGCATACATATTAAGTAAAAAAGCACGAAATTAACAAGAGACTATGATTTACGAAGAGCCACACAAATACGAAGATCCACAAAGACAAAGATCGAAACTAGTTTCGAATAATGCATCTCATAGCATATACAAAATCACAAAGATTAACCCCTTTAAGGGACACATAATGAAGATCAATCATAGTCCACTTGAACATAATAATCACATAAACAATTTGCATAAATAACTTTTGTAACGCCAAAGATTCAACTGAATTCATACATGTCATGCCAACAAAAGATTTCAAATCAGATTTTAACTTAACAAATAATTTTAGCCCAATAAACCCAAAAATTAACTCATAAGAATTAAGTTCTCAAATCCATTTCAGAAAATTAATTTTCATAAGCTACTTTCTAAATAAGATAAAATATAATTTAGAAATATGATTTAAATTAACATAATTAAAATTTTCATAAAGTAAAGACTTTCATTTTGAACAAAAATCTAGAAGAATTGTGGATACTTACAATCAAATCCACATTGAGACTTTCACGTAAAAATTTGAATTTTCCCAAATCTAAACATCACCGTATACAAGAATACTACACCAGATCCTTAGAACTTATGCTTCAATTCTGCAGTACTTCTTCCTCTACATCTGATGAACATAAATTTTACCTTATATTTGGAGTTTTCTTTTTATTATTATTTATGATACAAGTGACTATGGTGGAGGATATGTAACAAACACATGTATATTATATCATGTTTAAACTACTAATTTATGTTATAATATAACCATCAAACCCTTCACATCCCCTTTATAACATCAGTTATAACTTTTCCTCTTCCTTTTATGAAATGATATTATAACAGTCAAATACAAAAGGTTCATAATTCCTAACTCATTAACTCCCAATTATGATCCATGATGTGTAGAATACGAATAGTTGTAATTCCATGACCAATAATTCTATTTCAATACCCACAAAATAAATGCTCTTCTTCTTAACATTATTTACATAATGTTTTTTTGACAAAAATCTCGGGTATTACATTATGACTTTTCAGCTTGTATCACGAAAAGAAAAAATTGACGCAGTCGTCAGATTTTAGCGACGACACTTTTTTCTATCACTAGACAATTATTCGGTCATTAAGAAATTATAGAAAAGTGATGAAAATTTTATTACTAATTTTTGTCAGTAATCCATTACTAACTAGCGACGGATTTGCGACGGAAAGTGAATTGGTGACAAAATAGTGACACACATTTGAATTGCTATCACTATTCTGTCACCACTTTAGTGACAGACGTTTGAAGTTTCGTCACTAAATTACCTTCCATGGCTAATCCATTTCTCAATAGCGACGAAATTAGTAATAACATTAAAAACAAGCAATAAAAAATATACTTCTTTTTTAAACTAAGTTGAAAATATAAACAATTAATTTTGAACGTAATTATGGGTCTAAGACACAGACTATAAAGGATTTGACGTAGTAAAATATCATTCTCTATAGTACGAACTATATGTTATATCTTACTTCATCTGATGTTATCGATTTTTGTTCGAAAAGTGGTTTGGACCTCAAATTAAGTTCAAAACACATGTTTATATTTTCAATGGATTTTACTATGTAATAAGTAAAAAAATTATAATTTGTAATGTTTATTTTTATTAATTACAAAATTCCATATCTAATATGTTGTGTAGCGACCGTCCTTTGAAATTTTGTTGCTAATTCATCGCTAACTCATGTTTCGTAGCTAATCCGTCACAAAGTAGCGACAGATTAACTATATAATTTAGTATTAACATTTTCCACTTATATTTATATACAAAGATATAGGCTTTGAGGGGGGAGTGTAAAGTGTAGGTGGGAATAATGTTAGAGGTAAGGGTCGGTGTAGGGTACGGTAAGGTGGGGAGTGGGGGTATAAGGTGTAGGATGAACGTGTCATCACAATTTGGTTCATATCTAAAATAGAGACGGAAAATTTAGTCCATCTATAAAATATTGATAGAAAATTTGGTTCGTCTCTAATACAGTATAATCTCTTTAAATTAATAATGATATGACCATTAATTTCTATTAATTTAGTAAGATATTAATTTATTGATAAATTAATAGTAAAAATTTATAAAGATAGACAAGTTATTAATGAATTGAGGTACCATAAAAAATAGATATCAACCACCTCTTAAATTTCTTCAATAAAAATGACACCAATATAGTGATTTTGAGGAAGGAAAAATAAACCTTTTGGGCCAGTGGGCTCAGATTGAGTTTGACTCAACCGAGGGAGAAACTCCACTATATATAGTACCTATTGTTTGTTTGCAAAGGGAAAAGCGCATAACCCAACCCTAAAATAGAATTAGAAAGGGGAAATAAGAAGGAGAGGGATAGAAAAAATTTAGCGAGTGCGATGGATTACCAAGGTAAGCCGCAGAGGAAACGTGAAGGCTACGACGTCGTTGGAGAAAGAGAAGAGCAGAAGGGCAAACGTGAAGTCGGAGAAAGAGAAGAAAAGGAAGGGCCATCTCACGTGTTTCCGCCGTGGTTTCCCTCCGTGTTTGTCTATGATTTGGATGTTGAAGATTGGGATAATAAGCTGGATTGGTCACCTCGAGTGATGCAGCCGGGTCTATCTGCTGCTATGTCCATGGTCAGTAAGGGTGTTTCGCTGAATCCTAACGCCTGTGACGTTAGTTATAAGCGGCCTTTGGATCCTGAAGCGTTGAAGGAATATAACCGACAAATTGATGAAAGTGAGGTACAGATTAATTATTTTTAGCTAAGTTTATATTTATTGGATTATTTGTTTATTTAATTATAATAATAAATAAGTATGTATGTATGTGTCGGTCTAGGGATTCGACATTTTCTACTATCCAGGCCCATCTATTTGGACCCCCATTGTTCCCTTGACGGGTATTAAGGAGTCACCATCATACTATGCAGCTGTTGTTAACCTCGCTAAATTGGCCATCAACCAGTATAATGTCCAGCACGTAAGATATAAGACTTATATCTCTATATGTATATATATATGATATATCATTTATTGTTATTATTCTGTTGGTGTTACTTTTGATTTTTGGTATAACAGAATGAGGCATATGAGTTCATCGATCTGGAGAGAGTGAATTCACGTGTTGTTTCGGGTAGTATTTATTACATCACTTTCCAAGTCAAGAATCTTAAAGCTGCTGGAAATGGATATGATGATGGTACCCCTCTGGAAACATTCCAGGCTAGAGTTTGGAAAGGAATGACGAAAACAGAGGTGCATTTCTGCCGACCTAAACCTATCAAGCCACAAAATTAATCACAGGTATAATATCTTTAGTTACTCTTCTGGTTGTTGCAAGTTGCTTTAAAATCTCTGCTTGCTTTTTGTTTCTCATTGTAACTGATTGATAATTGTTACTTTGTTATGATGGATGGAATGATGATGGTGTTTATATGGGCTGTTATGTGTTGTGTAACTCAACTAGAAAAATAGAATTTTCGAAGATAATTTGGTAGTCAAATTAAACAATCCCACACAGTTTTGCTGTTTGATTCAGTTGGTTTCCATTAGCACAAACGGGCTGGGGATTACTTGAAATATTTTCTTAATTAGTGAAGTGTTTGGCTATTTGAAGACTCTAATGATGTTATGTGTTGGATTAGTTTCTTTTATGAAGCAATTCCTGTGTTGATTGTGTAAGAGTTTAGTTATGCCAACACTTATTGAAATTCCTACAAGTTCTTCATTTTCATTTATATGATTAAATCTATATGCAGCAAGCCCAAGTCCTCAATTTTCCCATTATGTCTGCAAACTTAAGCATGCACCCCGTGGCCTTGCTTTTGGTTTCAATGCCTCAATTCTTTTTCACTGATTTCAGTTTTTGCTGCTGATTCCTCACTTAGCCATTCCCTTACTCGCCCTAAAGCCGAAAGCGGCTAGAACAGTAAACATGTTTCCGAATAATATATTCTCATCCTATTTGCAGGTATCTCTTCCAATCCAATGTGGTGCTATGGTACTGGAGCAAATCCGAGGAACATTTTGGTTTTACTGGTTAGAGATGCTGTGTGTTTATATCTATGAAGATGGTATCTTTGATGTAGGATTGACTGGGATTAGTCAATTATTGCATTTCCCTTTATGTAATATAGGACATTTTGCCTTTAAGATGACCATGATAACCTTGGATGGTATAGAGAGGATTCTCTCTTTATGAAGGATGTAGGACTGGTTATATTACTTATCAGACTCGAATTAATATGTTAACTCTCGGTTCTTTCTTATTAATCTACCATATATTTATTTTCATTATATCTTATCATATTGTGCCTGTAGCACTCTATCCAGCAAGAAGATTCACTTTTTTTTTGTCGCATTTTTATTGTAATAAAGGTTCACTTTTTTTGGTATTTTTATTGCTCGTGTGAATATATATATATATATATATTTTTTTTTTTTTTTATTTTTATTTTTTTTTTATTTTTTTTTATTATTTTTTTTATTTTTTGGTGAAAGCTTGTGTGAATATTCAATGTACCTTCTTATGCTCTTTATTTTCAGTCCAAGTTTTAAAAATTATGTTCCAAGGCTTAAACTAATGTTAATGTTGTAGATAACTCAAATTATTATACAGAGTAAATAAATAAATTTTATATAACTAACATGAAACGGGAGCGTTACACTTAGTACAATGATGGATTATTCAATTCGTGACGATCATAAGTAGAAAGTTCACATCAAAATGATGGATCATAAGTAGAAAGTTCACATCAAAATATCTAGTGTATCGTCGTGGCCTTAATTTCAATCTAACGAATAGTTATAGTTTGTTGACAGTCCCTAGTTACAATACCAGGGACGTCATAAGTAGGAAATGTAGGCACAGATTATGCATGGCTATTGTTTGCTTGTGCCATAAGGTATTGGATTATTTGCTTGTGTCATAAGGTATTGGATTAAATCTTGTAACTAGGGCAACCTTCGAGTGATGCATGTTTGTCTTTTGATTGTGCCATGAGATATTGGATTAAATCTCGTAGTTAGGGCAAGTCTCGTGTTTAGTTACCATTTGACCAACAATTGTCTTTGTTTTGGTATTGTAACTTTTTATAAGAAGTTCTATCGACAAAATATCTAATACGATTTAGGAGTAACATTTGTCGCAAATGTCAAACGATAAGGACTATAATGTTTATTTTAAAATGTTAGAAACCAAATTGTCAAATTGACCAAATATTAGGGACTTTTACGGGCATTTGCTCATAAACCTATTATTATATCATAATATTAGGGACTTTTACGGGCATTTGCTCATAAACCTATTATTATATCATAATGTGTAAAGCGCAAAAGAAGAAGAATAAGAAGGATACGGAAAATTGACCAAGACGTTGTTGGTGAAAGAGAAGAAAAGACGAGTGTGCTCCATGATGAAGAAGAAGAGAAAGAAGAAAAAATTAGTTCACGAATGTTGCAAATTTAAGTAACATTTTGGTTTTTCTGGCTAGAGAACTAGAGAATTTTGTGTTTTTAGATATATGAAGGTAGCTTTGGAGTAGGACTGGGATCATTCAGTTATTGCTTATTGTATTCTGCATGTAGCACTCTATCTATGAAGAAGGTTCACTTTTTACGTCCCATTTTTATTGTGTATGTGAATATTTTGATGTATGTTCTTGTAGCTGTCAAAAAATATATTTCAAGGCTTTAACATAATAATAATAGGGAGTTCAAATCATTATAGAGTAAACTCATAAATTTTACACAACTAACACGCAATGGAGTGTGAGAATTACACTTGGTATTGTAACTTTTCACAAAAGGTGATATCGACAATATATCTATACTTTTTTATAATGAAAATGTTACGTTTAAAAAGTAGCGTATTGAAAAATTAAACTTATTTATAACAATTTAAACGTTTAGATGAATTGGTTAATATCTTTCACTTAAACACCTCAACAGAAATTTGTTAATGAATAATTTTATGTGAACTTTCATTCTGCTATATAGTCCCGTAGAGTGCCACCTTTCACGACTAATGTACATCAATTTTTATTCAAGGCATGCTTTGGAACAACTTGAGAAAAAAGAGAAACGAGTCAATATTTTAGTTTCTTAACTAAAAGCAAAAACCAAAGACACGAGAGAGCTGTCGTATGTTCTTCACTAACTAAAAATAACAAAAGAAAAGTAAAGTGGCTACAACTTAATGTTTGCTTTGGCGAATTTTGCAGAGTGGGCTGGTTGAGCATTTACGCTTGTATTTGTTTTCTGTTGTAATGAGGTTTCGGCAGACTCTCCACATGAAAGCTTTGATCTTCGCTTGAGCTTTTGTGTTCCAAATTGCTTTTCATAATTGCCGAGGATAACAATAGGATGAGCTTTGGTTTGTGGAGGGTCTTTGGCTACTGCTCTTGAGACAACGATAACCACTCTTGACTGAGAAGATTCCAGATTTGTTGTGAGGCCAGATAATAGTGTCTTCATTCTGTGATTGAGAAAGTGTGATGCAGAGGATCTTTGCTTGGGTATGCCTATTAAAGATTTGGGCGATAATCTCACGATTTCAATCCCCATTATCAATCAAATCACAAACTTTCCGGAGATTACAGTTACTTGGCCGAGGGATTGATTTGGTGTTGGGATCCATGAGTACGACCAAATGTCCACCAAGTTTCCATTCCCAACCAGCCATGATGCTTCTTTTCTAAGGAATTCTTTTCCAGCCATCAAATTTCGGAAGGCCCAAGACGGCTTAGGACCTAATTTCGCATTCCAGAAACTTTCATTTGGGAATTAAGTACTTTCCTTGGAGGATTCTAGTTGTGAGGGAGGTCGGATTCTTAAGTAATCTCCAAGCTTGGCTTGCAAGAAGAGAGACACATTCATCAATTCAAAATTTTTAAAACCGAAACCTCCATCCCATTTGAGTCAATCATCAAATTCCAATTGGCCCATTTGATATTATTTTTGCCATTTTTGTTCCACCAGAAGTTGGCAGTGATAGCACAAAGTTTTTTTTCAGATGGATTTTGGAATAAAGAGTAAAGACATAATATAGCTAGGGCACTACAAAAAATTAAGACATAGGCGGCGATTTTTTTTGTTATTCGCGGCGGTTTTAAACCGCCACTAAATAATACGCGGCGGTTCTGTGAACCACCGTAAATTTGTCTGTTGCAAATAAAAACAGCGGCAGTTTACTCAACCGCAGCAAAAAATCTTTTTTAGCGGTGGTTCCCAAACCGCCGCCTATAAGCCTATAGCGTATTGCGGGGGAAAAAAAAAGAATAGACATTAATTGTATTAGCGGCGGTTCTTAGAACCACCGCCTATAATCATTATGCAAAAAAAATAAAATTAAGTAGCAGAAACCACACCTTTTCTAACAAAAAAAAAAATTAAAATACGGAACTGTGAATTGTAATAGCGATGAGAGCTCACACCAAAATATCGTGTAAAAAAAGTTTGAAGGATTCAATCACTCTCTCAAAGCCAAAACATCACACACAAAATTAGCTAAGGTTCAACAGTAAGCTATACATCCTTTCATCAGACTATCATAGTCTGCTAAAAAGTATGCACATAATAACACATTCTAAAGTTGAACTGCATAATAACACATTCTGAAGTTTCTGATACTCTTTGGTTCGCTCGAATCTGGACATGAAAATTTGAAGTCTAACTTCAAGGCATCTTCAAATCCCCCAATAACATCTGATGATGAAAAACAACCTAAATCATCTTCATTACTGGTACCAAGTCCAAATGTTGAATCGCAACTCCTGAAAGATTGGTTTGACAATCCACAAAATTAGCATGACAATTATGATTGAGATATATTTTGAACAGTTAAAGAGGTATAGCAATCACCTAAACATCCGATCAACATCTTCAAAGTTTCCTATATCAGGCCAACCATAATATAAGAGATCACTAGAATCTTTGTCCTCATGACTATTGCCAAAGAAACTGAGACCATTATCTGCTTCTGAAATATGATCAAGTGGATAACCAAGGGAATTGTTAACTATAGACTTCTGTCATTAAGAATGGAATTATTAGCACAAAGCTCATTGCCAACCTAAAAGAACTTCTCCATCGAAATGACACATTTATCTTCCCGAAGAAAAGAAAGCACAACAACATAGTTACAGAATATCAAAATCATAATAAAACAAATTCTAACCTTCAAAACTTCAAGCAATATAACACCGAAATGTTCACAGTGAAGCGTTCTTTCTATTGACTCTGCATAAGATCTCCCTTCTCAAGATAGAGAAGTATGCAGATTTCTGGAACCCGTAAAATCATGGTCGGTATCCTAGTCTAAAAGCATTTTCATCCATGTAGTCTTACAGTGACTAACTAGTATAGAGATAGGTACCACTTGACAAGATGCAACACTAATATCAGTTTGTCAATAATTGTTTAGTAAGGATTCTTAAATTAAATATAAATCAATGATAAAGTGTTTTTATATATAACTTTTGAGCAAGACCTACTAGTTTGTACTTGCTAACTTCACTTTGAAATCCTTTCTTTTCATTTTGGTACATGAGTATCTCACACCAAAATAGGTAGTCAGTAATTCCACCTTTTACTTTTTCCTGCAAGATTATATGAAACAAGACAATAAATTTCTGGTTTAGGTGTTCTGTTATCTACTTCAACTCTTATAAAATCCCTCAATTTGCATTTATGGTCTTTCCATTTATGCCCAATAGATTGTAGTAGAATTTTTTTCACATTTTTCATATTCTTCCTTCTCCTGGGGGAAAATGTAGCTCTTCTACTACACATAAAAGGCTTATTGTCTACACTATTTTGAACAAAGGATTATCTTTGTATCTTATTTGTTTAATTGTTTTCATATACTTTGGGATTATGTTGTCTGTTTCCTCTTTCACTGCCCTCTCCTTCTCCTTCCTTCAGACCTGTGAATCCATCATTCAGGCTGGAGGGCTAAAATTTGGGTGACTTGGCATAATAGCCCGAGTACATTCCAAACAATTAAGGTACATTTGGCGCAACATTCCATAAGATGATCAGAAAGCAGTACTAGGGTAGTCTTAGTAGAATAAGAATTGAAGGCTGGTAAATGTTTCCTTAATCAAGTTCTGCCAGAAATCCAAAAATAAATCCACTAACGAAGGTAATAATCCCTTCATAGACTAGTTCTACGCAATACATGCAACTTTTAGGCGAGGAAAATGTGAAGCGCATTAGACGCTGATATTTAAAAGCATCATAACAATTAAAAATTTAATACTTTCCAAAACAAGAAACTATATAACCTTCAGACTTCATAGAAGAGAAAGGATAACACTCGATATGTGCAAAGATAAAGAAGAGATGAATCACCTATTAAACAAACATAAACACAATTTCAATCCAATATTCATCACCTAATTGATTAAACCATCATATAAACATGTTAAACATTATCCTAAAAACAATAGGTATCCTACTATATACAGGTCCGGGGATGTATGGGCCCCACTCAGGCTATTATACATGCATATATATAGATGTAGATTCAAATTTGTACATTATATATGTATATATATGAACAAAAGAAGAAAAAAGGAGACATTGGTGATGAAACTTTCATGCTCTTCAGCCTGCTTAGCGAGCTTAACGGCTTGTTTGGAAGAGATCTATTTCGTTTTCTCCTTTGTTTCTGCAACTTTCTATACACAAAACAAAAACAAACACAACCCTATTTCAAGAAATCTATATATATACATACCCAACAAAATCAATAACATACCTATGTATATATATTCACCTAATCCCAAATGGAATTCATATATCCTACTACTTTCTCCAACTGTCAAAAGAAATGAGAAACAAAATTCCCAATCAAAATATCCAATTTCACACCTCTGTCGTTGTACTGTCATAATAATAAATGATCAATGCATTGAAAAATGATACAATAACAAGATTTCTAACAATGATCCTATTCAATGATCAGATAGATCAAAAGGTAAAACAAGAAAATAGCAACATGAAGATTCAAGCAATTTGTCAAAAAGTGAAAAGGGAGAAAGCTAAAGGCTGCAAAAAAAAGTGTGGCTGAAGGAAATAATAATGCATCTAATGCTAATGAAAGTGAATAGGTAAAGACAATTGATTACCTATGTATTATGCTACTAAGATTATCAATGTTGATACTTCTCAAAAACAAAAAAAAATTATCAATGTTGATATATGGATAAATTTGAGGCAGTAGACTATCTAGCCATTAAATTTTTGTGCAGGCTGAAAGTTAGAACATAGAAACAGAAACCTAAACTCACTCCTATAACATCAAGGATCCTAAAACACGAATTAAAGCAAAAAACTGCTCATAGCTTTACCACTATACAATAACTTAATAATAGATTTCAGTTACTCTTACCAAAATCTTCAATAACTGAAAGAAAGAACAAAATAAAGTCAGGTTATTCAAAATTGATAGTAAGAATCCACAAAACCCTAACTTTAAATTCAAGAAATTCAACTTTAATCCAACCCTAATTCACCAACTTTTGGGTAAAAATTCGAACACAAAATTCAACAAATAGCTTATGTGTTTGTAAAATCAACTCAAATCAGTGCTAATTCACCAATTCTCAGTTAAGAAATTTCGAACACAATATTCAACGAATGGCTAACATGTACAGATGCACATATATATCGCATATATACATCAATATAGATACATGCACATATATATTATGTGTGTATAATAGAGAAAGAGGTTAGGGTTTAGATAAATGATGATTCAGACCTCAACAATCAGGGAAAAGCTTGATAACCAAACATGGAGGCAGACGCATTCGAAAGGCCATGTTTTCTTGTGCCGGATTATTGCCGTTGGAAGGCCATGTCTTCTTTTGCTGGATTATTGTCGTCGTCTCATCAGAGAGAAGAGGGAGAGATGAGATTAGGGCGAAGTAATGAGCTTTGGAGGATGCGAAGCGTTGGTGGAGAACCTTATCTTTTTAGCAGTGTATGTATATTAATCTTTTTATTTTATTTTATAAATTTCGTATATTTTGTTAATTCAATAATATGTACATTTAAAGACATAAAAAATCTTATTTCTTTTGCTTAGTACCGAATCCCTGAGAAGATCCCTCAAGTTTGAAGGTGGTTTTTAATTTTTAAAAATAGTAAGTATATAGTTATTTTAGTATTAATAAAAGTAAATAAATAAATAAATGATTCACTTTTATTATAGTCATTTCAGTATTAATAAAAATAAATAAATAAATAAATGTATATATAGGCATTATATTTAATTGTTGTAAAAAGCATAATTATCTTAATTAAAAAACATAGATTTATATAAAATATATAGTATGTAATACAAATTTAAACAAAAAGCTTTATATATAGAGAAAATTTGAAATTAGCATGATAATTGAGCGCGAACAATAACTAAATATGAGTTAAAAAAGTAGTTATGAATTATTGGAATTTTGAAAATATATATATATATATATAAGTAAAGAAAAATTGAAGTTATTAGTATAAGTTTAATGAAATATGCATATGAGTTGGTGAAAGTTATACCTAAAGTAAATATAAATTTGAATCAAACAGAGTATAAGTAAAGAAGAGTTAAAGTTTTTATGATAATTAAACTTAAATGGAAACTGAATTGTTCGTTAAAGAAAATTATAATTGAATGACTGGCGAATTTAAATAGAAATAATATAAATTAGTTAATGAAATGTGTAATAGAAAAATGAATTTGAATATAAACAATATATGGTTTACTAAAATTGAATTGAATTTAACAAAAAAAATAGTATATGAACTGGTAAAAAGTATATTTAGATAAATAAATAAAAAGTAATATATGATATATATCATATATATATATAAGATTGTATTTGGAGGAAAATTGTGTAGGAGTTAAGGGGAATTGTACTTAAATGAAAAAATAAATGTAATCATTTGTTAACTGTCACCAATATTACAATAAAAAATAAAAATATGTTTTACAATTCACATATATGACACTATCAATAAAATGCATATTAGCTTCATTTGCAAATAAAATAAATAAATTATAATACTTCTCATTTCTAAACCGCCGCCTATAATAACATAAAGAAATTTTAAGGCGAGATGTTATCCCGTGATATCCACATTTCCCAAAGTGATACACTATCGCAGGCTGTATATTCTTCATGCTGATCAACAATAATTATAATATTGGCAAACCTTGTCATATCCATTTCATTAGGAATTGATGATCTTTTAACAATACTTTCTAAGAAATTTTTTTCTTCGTCCTTTGCATTGAAAGAATGATTAAAAAATGAGAGGTCTATTTGATATCCAAAAATTGTTGATAAATGATTCACTTGCCTCGAAATGACCTAGACTTTACCTAGGAGTCCTCCTTTTTGCTATAATCTAATATTTGTGGAACTAAAAGTGGGCTTTTCGCGGTGGTTTTAAAGAACTGCGGCTAAACGTGATGTACTTTTAGAGGCGGTTTTAGGGAACTGCCGCTAAAAGTGGGCTTTTCGCATTGGTTTCCCGAACTGCTGCGAAAAATACATTTTAATTCACAATTCGCGGCGATTCTCCAAACTGCTGCGAAAAAAGTATTGCGGATGAGGACTTTTTTTGTAGTGGGGATAGCTTGTAGGACCTATTTGATGAGAGTTTCTTTGCCTCCTTCCAAAAGGAATTTCTCTTTCCATCCTTGAACTTTAGAGTTCATTCGATCAGTGAGCCAACTGAGGGCTTCTTTTTTCTAGTTATCCCATGAAGATGGTATTACAATGTGTTTGTCCATGTGAGGTTTAAGTCTAAGGACAAGGACCTTTGAGAGGATTTTGTAGAGGAAGTTTGTGCATGATATTTGTCGATACTAGGTGATGCTTTCTGGGTTTGGGGCTTTCAGGACGAGGGAGATGAGGGTATGGTTAAGATTCCCAAGGGATTGTCCATCTGTTAAGAACTTGTTAACCATAGCAAAGATATCGAGCTTAATCATATAATGTCACTTGAAAAAACCATACAGTTATATCGAATACAAACAGTGACTAATTGAAAAAAGAGAAAAAATAAAATTAAGTGGCTAATCCCATCATTATGTGAAAAGACCTAAGAAACTCTTAAGCTTTGAAACAAAAGAAAATGAACAAATATTGCAAGCCCTCTTTACCAATAGGCGCAGTAAATTTAAGTTTTGACAGTTGAAATAAATAATTTTCTTTAATTTATTTCTTATCTTAAAATTTTATGATGGTGTTAGTCTTTTAGCCATTTCGTAAATAGATAATAACTACTTCACATGCAACATACGTGATTGTCAAACATTACCATCGACCTAAGCAAACCATATATAGAAAGTAATTTGGATTTAGTACGCCATACCCCTAAGTTTAACTTTTAGGGTGCATATTAGAAATGACAACATGTAGGATTCAAAATTAAAATTGACGGATATCCAACAGATAATAAATCCAATAACAAAAAAATTGATGAAGTAGTCATTAAGTTTTTGTTTTGTAAGTGGTAACCAAAAAATAACTCGATAAGTTTTGGTACTAGAGGTTAAGAAAAAGAAATTAAAACTCGAAACCTAATTATTATAATTTATGATTATATATATATTGACCTAATAATATATTTTTAAGTCTAACCCAGTAAGGAAATGGGGTAAGCCCAAACACTATTCCGTATTTTAGTCACTTTTTTTTTTCATTTGATCAAAAGCTTAATAAGTTACCTAAATAGCTAGACCTTAAAATAAATTATACATTCTTATAAGGGTAATTTACCGAAATGGTCTTACATCTTTGTCTTTTTTGACATTTAAGTCCTCTATCTTTCATTTTTGACAAAATGGTCATTCATCTTTCATTTTACTGATAGTTATTTGTCCTTGGAGCAAAATTTGTCAAAAAATAACGTTAGTGAGCACATGAATAGCACGTGGCCGCAAAATGTATAAACTTTATGATGTTTATCTTTTATCGTGTGACAATTTTACCCCTAAAGATTTGTGAATTTTGCGACCACGTATCATCCACGTGCTCACTAACCATATTTTTTCGATGGATTTTGCTCCAAGGACTAATGATTGTCACAAAAATGAAAGATGAAGGACCATTTTGTCCAAAATAAAAGATAGAGGATTTAAATATAAAAAAAGACAAAGATCTAGGACCATTTCGGTAAATTACCCTTTTTATAATTGTCCTAAACTCTTTCTTCTTACATTTTTTGGATGCTTTTCTATGTAAAATGATTGTAAGTGTTAAGTAATGACGTGTAGTCTTTTGATTAAAGGAATAATTAAAAAAAAATTTTGAGTTATTATCCTTTTCCTCTCCATTTCCAATAAAACTTTGTCTTACGTTATTTTTTTTAGGTTTTTATATTCATAACCTTAAAATTTTTGTACATTATAGGAAATAAGAATATAAATATAGCTCTACATATATACGGAGAAGGTTATGTATGAGAGCCCACCCTCAACCCCGATTAGTTAATCTCCACTTTATACACCAATTTTCGTTTCTCATTTCTCACTCTAATACCCCCTCCATTTGCGACGGGAGCAAGGCGAATACGGTCAAATCCAACCCCATTACCATTCATATTTAGAAAGTATCGTCCCATGGCCAAAAATTTATAACTTAGAGTAGTCACCATTCTCAAGAATTCTTTTTAAAAAACAACTAGTAAATATATTCTACACATTTTTAGTAACACATCTCAAGAAGGAAATTGGGAAAACGGGATTTTTTTTTCTAAAAAAATGATGTTAGAAATTGATTTTGAAATAATCCTTGGTTGATGTCTGAAAGCTATGCATTGAGATTAATAAGAAAATGAAACAGAAAGAAATTTTTGAGAATTTGAGTGTGCAATTATGTATGTCTGCATAAAAACTAATTGCTTTTGCCACGATCCTTATCAGATGGCTGGCAATTATCTTTCCCTTGCCTACTTTAGATGTTATCAGAGGAAATCTCTTGAGATCTGAGAACATTGATGGCATCTTTTGAGGTTACTTTGCCATGCAGAGATGATAGTTGAAATGTCCCATTATAGAAATGGGAAAAGCCCCAACTTTAAAGAACTTGATAATCAAATAACTTTATTTTGTACAAATAAATGAACAAATGCTTAATAAATGAACAAATGCTTGGGACCACACTCTCCTTCAAGGAGTCATTTTAATGTATTTTATTGAATACATTGCCATATCTGAGGTATTTGCAATTGCTTTATGAAGTACGTAGCCTGAAGAGTCACCTTGTTGATTGCCATTGTTACTTAAGATATGATAACTCATCGGTTGATTTAAAGAACAAGACTTGACATGATCATTAATTTATTATGATAGAAAACTGGCAATAAGGCTCATAACCCCTTGTCAATTTGCTTTATAGCTAATTAAGTTCAAGAATGTATCCATAAAGTTTAGTTTTCCTTCGGTTTATTTAATCCAATTGTCTTCAAAATAATCTAACATTGTTTCTAGCTGCCTCTAGTTCTTAATTTCTTCAGCTGCTCCTCTTCAACACGAACTACTTTATTGTCCATTTTGTAGATCCTGCAAAGTGAGCTTCAGGAAAACAAGAAAAAGAAACTTATTACTCACGCATCATTATAATTAGAGCGTCACTATACAAAGATGATAAACGAGTAATGCAAAAACATTTGATATCTAGTAAATCTCTTAAATTTAATGAACAAACCTATCAACGGTTTCTTACTGTAAGACGATTTCTCAAGAGTCTTTTAAGCTCATCTGCAACTTTCTCCAAGTCCAAGATTTTCCACTGCTGTTGAATCCTTGGTTTTACATCAGCTTCAGAGCTAGGCCTTTATTTGGCATGTTAAATTTCCTTAAGAATCCGCCTGGACCGCCTGTCGTCGAAATTATTGCATCCACATTGCATGCATAGGCACAAGCTCTTAATGTATGTCCGCTTACCCATCTGATCCTCAAGTCTTCTTTAATCTCATTCGAAGAATAGAGAACAAAACTGTTTATTGGGTAACAAAATCTTGTATAATTGACAATCTATTCTAGGATTGGTGCTCCAATGTACCACCGTAATTGTCTGATATTATGCTTTCTGATTTTGAATAAGCCGACATCAGCTAACCTTTTGTAACTATTGTTCTATTTATGAATTTCATCATTTTGACCAAAGAAGTACACAGGAGCCCCCTGTGCTTTTGTGAAGTTGTACAATACTCCATGTGGTTCTCAAAGTGTACGGTATCCCCTGTGATTTTTTAAACTAAGCACAATAGTCTCATGTAGTTTTAAAGTGCACGATACCCCTTGTGGTTTCTGAAACTAAACACAATAACCCCTGTGGTTTTAAAAGTGCACGGTATCCTCTAGAAAGTGAAAATTAAATTGAAAAATATAATTAACAATCACAATTAGTATAACTCGAGATATTAATGACAGAATTTAATCTTACTCGTTCATTTTGCTCCCGTGATGCTCCATGGCTACGCAGAGCGTTTTGCAGAAACTGAATTTTTTTCCTTGTGTGATCAACAATCTCTCTTGTGAATCCATGGCAATATCGTATATATTTTACCATGGGAATTAAGTAATCTTGATCCCACTATACAGACAAACCCGTATGAAACAATATTAGATACCATTCTACATAGTGATTCTTAAAAGGTAATACTTTATGTCACTTGAATAATATTTTACTGCTTTATATTCTAAGAATTCCTATAATTTTAAATGTGAAACACCCTTTTATAATAACCTATGTGAAAACTGGTTCATAGATATAGAAATAAATTAATTGAGCCACGAATACTGAAGTACTAATATAGACCATCTCCAATAGATTCTCCAAACCCTCAAATCCTCCATATTTAGGAAAGCAATTGGTACTAAATTGCTCCAACAACTCCCTTATCCAATCTTCATGTTTTAGGGGAGCTTAATTTGAAATTCATATCCTATAAAGATGGGGAAGTAGATTTGATCTCCCATCCCATCCCACATATAATTCAACGTTCAAATGACCCTAAAAATTTATGAGAGCTGTTGGAGTAAAAGTGAAATATAGATTTTTTTTCAATAAGTGATTAGTTAAAAATAGGAGAGCTATTGAAGTGAGATTAAGATGAGGGATCGTTAAATGTAGGGAAATATTTCAAATTTTTTAAATGTGTAAAAAATAAAAATAAAAATAGGGGAGCTGTTGAAGGTGGCCTTATACTGTAATTGACTTATACTTTGACCCAAAAAAAGAAAAAAGACTTATACCCATGTTATCCTAATTTATAAGAAAAATTTGAAATGCCTTAATTCGATTTTCCAAGCGTATGTTTGATAATTACTAGATTAAACAGGTATAATTATATATAAAAATAGATAAAACATTTTGAAAATATCGAAACCTTTTCATGTGAAATGTTTGGACCGTTCTACCTAATAGTTTAAGGTGAATCAAACGTTCGTAGAATTATATTTAATAAAAGAGGTAAAAAATTTAAAGAGCTACTAAATTATGCCTTTCGGCTAACATATTTATAAGTTGGTTATTCGTAGCTTGTCAAAGCACGTCTTCGAATCTTTTGCATACAATTGCCTTATAGGTTGAAGAAGAAGAAGGCTCAAAGACTACCTACTCGAGCTTAGGCTCTGTTTGACCTAAATTTTTTATACTCAAGAGTGCTTTATGTGAGTTTAGAAACTAAAATTAACCTGTTTGACTCATTTTTTTAAAAGTGATTTTAGGTAAAAGCTGAAATGAAAAAAGATGAAAAACAAAAAGTTCCAAATTGTAGCTTTTCAAAATAGGCTTTTGCAAAACTGTTTTTACATAATGTAGGAAACTGTTTTCTTTTCCATTCTCAAATATACCCTTCATATTTTTTAAAGTTCAATATTACCCAACATAGGTCAAACAGTCAACAACTTTTGTTCAACAACACTTCTAACTAAAACTTTACTTCTAAAAACTCTATAACTCAGAAACAAAAATTTCACAGTTAGAACTTAAGAAGAAAGACAAGTATGACCTAATTAACATGTCAGCCTTGAAGAACTAAAACAGAACTTGCTTTTCTGTTTAGCATTACACATCAACAATTGAGAAAAACCAAATTGATAAATTTTGCTTTTCTGTTTTGCTATAATTGCTTCAACTGTAATAATAACAAATGATATATATATATATCATGAGAAGTCTCTTTTGGTCTTTATTACTTTTATTTATTTATTTACAATGATGAGTGAGAATCGTATGGCTTTTGAAGCTTCTCTAGTCAAGTTGAAGCATAATCCTAGGATTTTTTTTATTGTTTTTTAAGAATCATATGGCTTCTTGGAGGAGAAATCGTATGGATTTTTTTTTTCCTTTTGAATCATATGACTCCATTTGTTTTGCTAAATATGGTAACATTAATTTAATTAGAAGATTTGGTATAATTTAGATTTTGGTATTTAATGGTTTCTAATCATGGTTAGAAAGTTATTTTACCAAGATTAGTGTAATCAATTGAAGATTTGAAGTTATTTTCATTTCATTATGTTCCTTTCTTTTGTGGCTCCTTTGCATTGATCACCATTATTCAACTTGTATTTTCACGATGATCGTGCTATTGGTAAACAATAGGAATAAGCACACTTATAGATAATTTTTCTTTATTCAACGGATAACATTTATTTCACCAAACCATCACATCACAAAACCATTATTACAATATCTAATCCAAAATAATATTAGAAATTGGCACACCAAAATAATATTTGAAGCAATTGCTGACTACGTCCCCATGACTATGCTCGTAACGCCATGACTGCGCTGCTTCCAATTTTATTTGGTTGCCACGAGAAATGGGCTATTATCATTTCCAAATCCTCTCATGTATGGTAGTAAATTTATGAAAAATTATTTTCCTTAAAGAATGCAATTATGAACTTCTCTAACAATTTCAAAAAAAAACAAAACAAAACAAAGTTAAAGAAGAAATAATTAAGTTAAAATATTTCTCCACGGCCTCTTTGAAAATCATCTCGAAGGCATTCTCGATGCACAACTTGAACTTATTTGAATCAATGAAGCCTTTTTCAGTTCCAATAGCAAGTGTCAACTTCCCCATGTAACTCAGTATCAATACCACAAGACTCTGCATATTCAACAATTTTTAGAATGTTTAAATCAATTGAAATTTAGATATAATGTCTCTATATAGTCTCCCAAGAATTTACTTTGTGCAGGTCATGTTGGGGACAAGTTCTTGATTACATTAAGAAATTGAAAAAATGTAATTTCCCCCCGAGTTTTAACCCAAATTTTAAATTCCCCTATGAGATTTTAATTTTGCTTAGATTTTCCGATGACACTAAATACTATCAAAGAAAGCCTTAAGGCTAAATGATATTTTGGTTTTTTTATTTTTTATTGAGCTATATATTTAGTTATGTTTTATTGCCTTTAACTTTTTATTTAATTTTTTATGTTTTTAAAATTTAGCTTGTTGCAAAAAATTAATACTTTGGGTTTGAGAAAAAAACATTGGATTCGATTTGAGATGTATAGATATGTATAAATTTGAAAAACATTTTAAAAGTGAATCTAATATTTTTTCTACTCCTGTGCATAAACTAATTTTGTACAATAAGTTGGTTTTTATCTTCTTCTTTTGTATGTTTTTTAAAGGTTAGCTCTTTGGAAAACAAGGTGTCGGGTTATATATATATACACACACATATAGATATATAGATTTAAGAGGTAGATCTTAAATTGAATATAATTTTTTTCCTCTAATCTCGCTCATAAAGAAAACTTTGTATAATAAGCTGCTTTTTAATCTTCTTTTTTTTTTTACAGTAAATTTTTTTTTTGATTTTCTCTTTGATTGTAGACCTTTTTATTGAATAATTTTATTAAATTAATTCTTCTATTATTTTTTCTTTTTTCTTTGCCTTTGTTTTAAATAATAAAAAGACAAAAATGTCCTTTAACATAAGTTTGTTTTAGTTTGATGCCATGGGAAGATGTGGATAAAACTAAACATTATAAGCGAGTATGAGATTTAAGCTAAAATTCAAGGAGGAAAATAATATTCTCTAGTAAGAATTTACAAAACGAATAAGTTTAATTTATACAAGTTACTTGTGGAATGCCAGATACATAAAAATAAATCCCCTTAATTGGATGGCTACCCAAAGCCATTTGATCTATTAGCCCCATCATATTTGATATCATCATGCTCGAATTCCTCAACTTCCCATAGACATATCGAGCTATTGCCTGCAAGTATAGTCACCTTTGTAGTAAGTATAATCCCTTTTCCTTTTTAATTATTCCATAATGCCTTTTGGATATTCTTTATTTGATTCAAGGGAGGACTAAATCGTACAATACAAACAAAAAAATGTCACCTACAAGAATTAATTTTATAATATCTTGCACTTATAGCGAGAGAGAATACCACTAGACCAAAGGCCTATTAATAATACCCTTTGGACCTTAACTCAACATAATGGCATTTTTTTAGCAAGAATTTTGAAAGAGAGATATACAACATGCTTACCTTAGGGCATCTAAGCTTTCTCAATATTTCAAGAAATATACCAGTCAAATAAGTTCCTGCTGAGTTTCTTTTCTTCTTGATCATTTTATGGGCCTCATTGATAAAGGAAATGGGATTTGATAATTCAGCAGCGTTTAGCTCTGGTATTGTAGCGTCCAAAAATGCAAACTGGTTTCTTGATGATGGTACTTTTGCATTTCATTTGAACATCTCATTGACAGACTTGTAAGTCCCACCAGTGACCCTAGTATTAAGTAACACAAGTGCAGTACAATTTGCCCTAGTCGATTCTTGCTTTTCATGTTGCATGTACAAGCGAGATCCGAACATGATTATACCAGTAATCACATCATTATTGTCTGTTTCAAGATAAAAAAAAATCACAAAAGAAAAATTAGTGATGTTCAAACCAAAAAAAAAGTTAATACCCAACCCTAGTTGGTCTATGATTTTTCTAATGTTTGATAAATAGGTTTTGTATTTTTAAAAGTGCTATATTTAAATTATTTAACTTTGTAATTTATAATACCATTAGTCCTTTTATTTTTTTCAGTTAAAAACGTAAAGTCAAGTCACCTATTCTAAAAGAACAAAAGTACTAACAGTATAACAAGTCATAAAATTAAAAGTTTTAAATGTATCAATTTGATTATAAAGACTTGTTTGTCAAATACGATAAAGGTCTGAGATGAATTAGAGTATTAACTCAAAAAAATGAATGACGTGTGAAGGCGAAAGACCATCTTTTCATTTTTCTTATAAATTCTGGAACCTTTCATTGTTCATCGGGCCCTATATAAAACATAACAATAAATTTACAAGATCAAATGTGGTGTAGGAGGTTTCTGGAAACATTCTAGTGTGGTCTCTCTATGTAGCTTTAGTGAGGTACTGAAAGAAAACAACGACAAAAAAAAAAGAAATAAAAAAGAAAAGAAAAAAAGACAAATGGCAGATACTATTGAACAATAAAAAATAAAGAAAAATATGAAGTTTTACCACTTTGAGATTAGCTTTTATCTATTTGATGGATTCAAGCTGAAACGAGATAGTGGTTGTAATATCCCACATCGGACGCGGAGGTCTTTGGGCTGCTTGATATAAGAGGTAACATCCTTGTATCGTGTACGTGCATTTTCCTGGCAGTGGCTGGGAGGCAACAAAACCGTGAGGGGTATGGGCCCTAGAGCGGACAATACGTGCATAGTGCGCTTCCGGGCCCACTTGCCTCGGCCTCGGTGCTTGCTTAGGCCTAAGTCCCAGGGGGTGTCCTGCAAGCATGGGAGTGTTGGTTCGGGGCGTTACAAAGGTGGTATCAGAGCTGACGCGTTCGCATAGCCAGCGAGGATGCTGGGTCCTCAAGGGGGGGGCGGGTGTAATAGCCCACATCGGACACGAAGGTCTTTGGGCTGCTTGATATAAGGGATAACATCCTTGTATCATGAACGAGCGTTTTCATGGCAGTGGCTAGAAGGCGACAAAACCGTGAGGGGTATGGGCCCCAGAGCGGACAATACGTACAGAGTGTGCTTCCGAGCCCACTCGCCTCGGCCTCGGTGCTCGCTTGGGCCTAAGTCCCAGGGGGTGTCCTGCAGGCGTGGGAGTGTTGGTTCGGGGCGTTACAGTGGTTATATCAAATTGCTTCAACTCCACTCCTTCATGACCAGATCGAATTGGTGTAACATTATCTTCTATCAAAGTACTCTTCAAAATTCTCCATCCAAAATCAGGTATGGTGTTCATAATTCTATTGAAAAATTGAGGCACCTTTTTCATGAAATTATCATTTGGTTTTAGGTTTGTTTGAAGTCGAGGGAATGTTAATGGAAGTGAAGGATCATCTAGCCTTTGAACACAAGAAAGAAGAACTCCCATTAAGGTATAGACATCCCCAAGTGTATGATGAACCTTAAATATTATAGTTCCTACTGCATTACTTGTGGGGTACTTAAATATATGAATTTCCCATGGTGGTCTATTTTGAGAAAATTTTTCCATTGAAATATTAGATAAGTAGCAATTCAATTGATCATTGTAATAATCTAGTGACTTCTCACTTGGGAAAGCTGGGAAGATGACATGATCTATGATATTCACTTCCACACACTTCCATTTCCTTGAACCGTTCTTTTTTGTAACCTATAGTTATATAAGGATCACTTGTTAGTCACTAACAAATAAGATAACTTTTGAGCATAAACTGGAAACTTGTTCATGTCTTGAATTCAAATTATTCTAGAGGTTACTATTCTTGTGATTAGATCTAGTAACTTTTGTAACTAAATAACTTGGACTATGCCACTTTCAGATTAGGTCATATGTCTTATAATTTGGATCCTGATATGAATTCGAAAGGCAATTTCCAGGTCCGGTCATAAAAAACAATATAAGATATTTACTTGTTAGCATCACTGTTACGACTATATTGTTTTATACGCTTGTAGGGTTTCCATAAATGATTAATAATGCTAGATTCATCATCACAGTTTACTATATTTCTTGTACAAGGGATGTTATATATGAAGCATCATTGGCCCTTAATTAGGTGGTATATTTATACAGTAAGATATATAGTGACCAAGAAGGCGAATAAAAATCCTATATATATCATCCTATTTTTATCACTAATTTATTACCTCCTATGTTGATACTTATTTGGCGTACTAAAAGAGGAAAAAAATAGAAAAGTTTGCGATCTTAACATGCTAACTAAGAATTTACATAAGTAATAATAAAATAATTTTAATAATTAAGTGATATATAGTAATACTCGAAAATGAAATAATTAGCAAAAATGAGATAAGTCTGCTAGGGGGATTTGGCTCCTCTACAATTACATTCTCTACAATTTCATACAATACTCCTTTCGATTAATGCCATGTGTCAATAAATCTCATCTATGGATCACATTTAATCTTGCTAAACTAGCTTACCAATTATGGTTAGAAAACATTAAATACAAAATCTAAACTACCATATTTATTAGCAAACAAGTATGGAAACATATAATTCTAAAAAACAAAGGAGAAAAAAAAAGAAAAAACAACCCATTCCTGCTAGCAAGACCAATGATTCCAAAAAAAAAGGGGGAAAAAAGAAGAAGAAGAAAATGCAAGATCAAATAGGTTTTTGTTCTCTTTTTGGGTTATGACTTTTGTGGGTTCAAAAGTTTCATCTATTTTATTTGCATAATAAATTTTGGAGAAAATTATGAACTTATCATTGATGTAGAGAAATTTATGAATAATCTTTTACAATTTAATTTATTAGACATTGTGTTTCTCTTTACTACACTTAATATTTTGTTCTCTCAAATTTATACTCTTGTGTTGTTCTGTGAAGTAGTAGGCGAAATGTAATTTGCAGGGCTTGCTAATTCCCTCGTTAATTTATTAAAATTTAAGATAATTACAAATAAAGCGATTAACTCTATAGTGTCAAATTGAGTTAGCTCAAACAAATATCATATGACTTCTTTTTTTTTTTGTAAGAAGAAAATCGTATGACAGAGAAAAACTCTAATGGCTTCACTATTTTTTTGTTTTGTCCAACTTCTATCTCATTTTCTATATACTTCAAAGATCATTGACTTAGTTTTTTTTTTCCCTATTTGAATCGTTGATCTTGTGTTTTTTTTTTTTTTTTTTGGGAATCGTTGGTCTTGGGTTATTTTTTAATTTTTTTCTTCTTTTAGAATTATATACTTCCATATTTGTTTGCTAATTAAATATGATAGTTTAGATTTTGTATTTAATGCTTTCTAATCATGGTTGGTAATTTAGTTTAGCAAGATTAAATGTGGTCCATATATGAGATTTATTGACACATGATATCAATCGAGATGAGCATTGTATGAAATTGTAGAAAATATAATTGTAGAGGAGTCAAATTCCAGCTAGGGAGGGAGAGAGCACCATGATTGAGGAAAAACGTGGGCTTGCAGGTACCCAAACATTCTTGATAAACGCCATCATCAGAGAGTCATTAATTGGTATTTCTTATTCCATAACACCAATGACAGAAAACATTGAAAACTCTAGTGTGTTCAAGTATTGTGCACCTGGACTCGCAAGCTCAAGTAATATTTCTTCATGCTCGAACACCATTATCACTCTTGAAAGTTAACAATTTTCTTTCTTTCTTTTTTTTTTTGTTGCTAAATCTCTTGAAAAGTTAATAATTGTTGCTGTGCATGTATCTAATATATAGCCCGCGACTGCGTATATATACATGCACAATGCTCACGAAATGGGGCATATTTTTCTGTAATTTCATTTTCGTCATTAATTAATACCACCAGAGTACACCTCGCCAGTCCACAAATTCGTTTTCACTAACACCACTGGCTAATTAATTAACTCACGTTGAACATAATCGATTCATCATTCATGTTTGGCTGCTGCATGGACTTTTCTACTAATCAATTCAAAAACAAATAGACTACTTATTTAGTTGATTAATTACATGTATAACATATGATAAAAGTGATATTTTTTATTCAAATGAGGTCTAAATTGTATAATATTTATCAGCAAAGAATATAACACTAGACCAAAGGGTCGGTGATATAATAATGATAATTTTGTCACCCAAAGGTTGTTTAACAGATATTGGCTTTGGTCTTTGTCCCCCAATCTAGTTTCGGCGTATTCAAGAGGTAAGGTTCACGTCCCTCTCCTCGTTTGTACTTTCAACTTTTGCGTAATCAATAAAACTTAGGAGGATGCTGTCCTCTTTTCTAAAAGAGAAAAAGAAAAAAGTGATAATTTTGTGATTAAGCTTTATTCTTTGCTTGTACCATCAAATTTTCTCAAAACAATAAAATAAAATAAAAAGGTCTAATTTTCAGTGCGAATTCTTCATTTTCTTGTAGTGTAATACATCGCTCTTAACGATAACGGAGGAATATATATACGTTAAGCTCACTGCATGCATATTAAAGAAGTCTCATGGATGGTAAAGGATACCAAAGTCTTCTTTTTTGGTTTACTTTTTCTTTGTTCTTGCTTCCCTTTTGGAGAAGTTTAATATAGGGTTTGGACTGCACTTTTTTAAAGTTACTAAGAATTATGGGATTTGATCTTAAACTTAATTGGTAGAGTTGGTCCAAGACTATATAAGGCGGTTTTTTATTTTGTGATTTTTTTTTTATGTGAGAGTTTTTGGAGAAGTTTAATATAGGGTTTGGATTGCACTTTTTTAAAGGTACTAAGAATTAGGGGATTTTATCTTAAACTTAATTGGTGGAGTTGGTCCAAGACTTTATATACGGTTTTTAATTTTGTGATTTTTTTTTTTTATGTAAGAGGAATGTATATTTCAATAACATGAAAGGAAAGAAAAGGAAGGGATTATGAAATTCTCCCCTTATTTGGATTGACTTTTGTAAGGAACAAAATATTATAGAGGATTGAAGAATCCTTTTATCTAAGGATTTTGCAGTCCTCCCAATTATATAGACATAAAAGCTTGATCCTGAGTAAAATATTTGATTGTCCCTAGTACATAATTCTAATTATATCCTTAACAATAAATATGAAATTAGGGTATTTAAATAACTTTTCAATTGAAATTATTTCTTCTTTTTTTTTTTCTTCAAGTAAAGCTATATATCATCCTTTCACTTCATCACCCTTTCTGCCTATATTAGTTTTAGACAATCTAATAGACCTGCGGACTGATTCCTAGCTGTTACTTTTGTAACATTTGCAGATGTAAGTCTATCCGAAGTCCTTCACGATTACCTAGCAAAACAAAGTCCGTCACGATTTATTAATTATAAAATTATCATTTCATTTAAAAATTTAAATTAATCTTACACTTAAATGATTCTTTTAAACTGTTTGAGAGAAGTACATTACAATTATTATTTATTTTAATTCATGAGAGTCTTAAATCATTTTACATCATTTAAAATGTTACACATAAAAATAAGAATTGATCTCGAGACTTTCGGCACTTGAAACGAGAATCATATACACCACTAGACCAAATTGGTAGTGACAGTACAATTATTTATTATCGACAATACTAACATCCTTGAGAAAAACGTTGTTTCACGACCAGAAAAAAAGAGAAAAACATTGTTTGGAAAACAAATTTTTGCTCGAAGAATTACAAGTAGTCTTTACATAAGTGTAAAAAGTAGCAGAACCTTTTGTAATAGTATACTCAATAGTCCCAGCACTCAATAGAGCTATATGTAGAGCTTGAGAGATTGACTAATTTGTTTGGCCCTTAGAACACTTTGTATTGATTTTTGTACAGCTTTTGGATGAATAGTACTTGCTTATTTAGCAAAAAAAAAAAAAAGTCTAAATAATTAATTAAGAGTCCCACCAAGTGGTTGTTAGACATAATTAATTCTGATAGGGTTTAAAAGGGTCAAATATTTGATTACCGATCGTATCCACAATTTTCATGCGCTGCTTCTTTCCTTTTTCCTTTTTCCTTTTTCCAACGTTCTAAAGAAGTTTTGGAAATTGAAAATGAAATTTTTTTCTTAAAATATATATTTTAAATAACACCCTTCCACAATTAATTCTTTTAATCATCTAGTTCTACAGATTTTAATAAACCCTTATTAGTGTATTACACCATTGAAGTTATTCTTATATATGGATTGTGGCACAACGTAGACGAGTAGAAATAATCACAAGAAATGAAAACGAGTGTTTAGAAGAGTATCGTTATATAACATTTACTCACCCCTTCACTCTTTTTTATATAACTTTATTTTTATTAAATATATGAGAGACTTAACATTTAATACATAAATTTAACGATACAAAGTAGGGATAAATTAATCTATGGTGCTCCTGCTCCTTGTGATCCCTACTTACATACATGTGGGTTCCACACATGTAGGGGGCACTCCTCTATCTATATGGAGCATAGGGAGCAGGAACACCATATATAGAATTATTTTTTTTAGAAAATAATAATGACTAAATTAATTTTTTTAAGAAACAATAGGAACTAAATTAATTTTTTTAGAAAATAATAAGGACTAAATTGACTAATTTTGAATAATAGGGACGAATCTGAAATTTTTTAAAAAATAATAACTAAATTGATTAATTTTTAAGAATAGGGACGAATTTAAAATTTTGGTGAAACAATATGGACTATTTGTATAATTAACCCCAAATATTGTACACGATAAGCAAACAGATATACTGTCTTTATCAAGGGCAAATCTATGAATTCTTGTCAGCGGTGGCTAAAACACATATTTCTTAAATGTATGATTACATTTGTTTTTTCTATGGGGAGCTGATTAATTTTTTAACTTAAAATACATAGATATCTAACATTTTTTTTGTTGAGAAATACATAGAATTTTTAACTTAAATTTCTTGAAGTTTTTAAAAAGCTTCACATTAATATTCCATTTGCAAATGCACTTGAACAAATGCCGAGTTATGTGAAGTTCATGAATAATATCCTTTCAAATAGGAGGAGGCTTGGAGATTACAAGACAATTGCACTTACTGAGGAGTGCAGCGCAATCCTACAGAAGAAGCTACCATAAATGCTCAAGGATCCAGGGAGTTTTACTATTCCTTGTGAAATTGGCAATGTTGTTTTTGAGCGAGTTTTGTGTGATTTGGGTGCTAGTATTAATTTGATGCCTTTATCTATTTTCAGGAAGCTTGGATTGGGTGAGGCGAGGCCTAAAACTATTACATTGTAGTTATCTGATCGCTCGCTAAAGCTTCACAGAGGAGCTATTGAAGATATGCTAGTCAAAGTTGATAAGTTCATATTCCCTACGGATTTCATAGTGCTAGACATGGAAAAAGACAAGGAGATTCCTATTATTCTTGGGAGACCATTCCTTGCAACTGGAAGATAACTCATTGATGTTCAAAAGGGAGAGCTGCGACTAAGGGTACAAGAAGAAGAAGTGATATTTAATGTGTTCAAAGCTATCAAGTATCCTGAAGCTAGTGACAGTTGTTTTCGTGTTGATGATGTACAAGCTATAGTGCCTAGCCATGTGGGTCAACTAGATCCTTTGGAGGCTAGCTTAATACAAGATGATCTTGTTGATTTGGAGGATGAAGAGATGCAAGCATATTTAAATTGGATGGACTCGTTTGAACCAAATAGGTGAAAATATTTTGAAGAATTGGGAGAAGGTTCTGCACGTTCTAAGCCATCAATTGAGCAACTACTTGTGTTGGAATTGAAACCTCTACCAGCACACCTGCGTTACATATACTTGGGTGAGTCAGACACACTTCCAGTAATTATCTCTTTGTCGCTCTCTAACGAAGAAGAAGATAAATTACTGAGAATGCTTAGAACTCACAAATCAGCGATTGGTTGGTCTTTGGCAGATATTAAAGGGATTCGACCCTCCATGTGCATGCATCGTATTCTTATGGAGGATAATAGCAAATCATCCATTGACGCACAAAGGCAACTCAATCCGACAATGAAAACGTGGTGAGAAAGGAAGTTCTAAAGTGGTTAGATGCAGGACTAATTTACCCAATCTCATATAGTTCTTGGGTAAGTCCAGTGCAAGTTGTACCCAAGAAGGGAGGCATGACAGTTGTGAAGAATGAAAACAATGAACTTATTCCTACAAGAACTGTTACTAGGTGGAGAGTGTGTATCGACTATAGGAAGTTGAACAAGGCTACGAGAAATGACCACTTTCCCTTGCCCTTTGTTGATCAGATGCTTGATAGATTGGCAGGACATGAGTATTATTGTTTCTTGGATGGTTACTTTGGCTACAATCAAATAGCTATTGTACTTGAAGATCAAGAGAAAACCACGTTTACATGTCCTTATGGTACATTCGCTTTTTCAGAGAATGCCATTTGGATTATGTAATGTACCAAGTACTTTTAAGAGATGCATGATGGCTATTTTCTCAGATTTAGTGGAGCATGGAATTAAGGTGTTTATGGATGACTTTTCTGTGGTGGGTACGTCGTTTGATAATTGTCTTTACAATTTGGAATTAGTGTTGAAAAGATGCGATGAGACAAATTTGGTGCTAAATTAGGAGAAGTGTCACTTCATGGTGCGTGAAGGTATTGTCTTGGGGCATCGTATCTCAGCTAAAGGCATTGAAGTTGATCGTGCGAAGATTGAGACCATAGAGAAGTTGCCAGTGCCGACAACTGTGAAAGGGGTTAGAAGGTTTTTTGGGACATGCAGGGTTCTATAGGAGATTCATCAAGAATTTTTCCAAGATTGCCTAACCACTCTCAACTCTTTTGGTGTAGAATGTTCCATTTGTATGGGATGAAGACTGTGAACGTGCATTTGTAACAATTAAGGTGAAACTTGTGTCAGCACCTATTGTAGTAGCACCTGATTGGGAGTTACCCTTTGAGTTGATGTGTGATACAAATGACTACGCAGTAGGGGCAGTTTTGGGGCAGCGAAAGAACAAGGTGTTTCATGCTATTTACTATGCGAGTCACACTCTTAATGATGCACAACTTAATTACGCAACAACAGAGAAAGAGTTGCTCGCAATAGTATTCGCCTTTGACAAGTTTCGGCCTTATCTGATTGGAAATAAGGTAATCGTTTACACTGATCATTCAGCTATTAAGTACCTTATGGCCAAGAAGGATGCGAAGCCAAGGCTCATTCGTTGGGTGTTGTTGTTACAAGAATTCAACTTGGAGATCAGAGATAAGAAAGGCACAGAAAAATTGGTAGCAGATCACCTTTCTAGACTTGAGTTACCAGTAGAGATTGAGATGGTGAAGCCGCCTATTGAAGATGACTTTCCAGATGAAAAGATCCTTGTGATACAATCTACTCAGACTTTTCCCTGGTATGCTGATTTTGTGAATTTTCTAGCGGCGAAGGTAATTCTAACAGATCTTAATTATCAGCAAAGGAAAAAATTTTATCTGATGTGAAGCACTATTATTGGGAAGATCCTATACTCTACAAGCATTGTGCATATCAAGTTATCAGAAGATGTGCTCCAGAAGAGGAGATGGAAGATATTTTGCTGCATTGCCAAATACTTGAGTGTGGAGGTCACTTTGGAGGCAACAAAACATTGGTAAAAGTGCTCAAATTGGGTTCCTATTGGCCTAACTTGTTTAAAGACACTCACACTTTTGTTGTTGCATGTGACAGATGCCAGAGATTGGGGAATATCTCAAGAAGGAACGAAATGCCATTGCAGAACATTCTTGAAGTTGAACTTTTTGATGTGTAGGAAATTGATTTCATGGGGCCTTTCCCTTCCTCCTACAATAACAAATATATTTTGTTGATAGTTGATTACGTATCTAAATGGGTTGAAGCGGTGGCGACTCCTACAAATTATGGTACAACAGTGTTGAATTTTCTGAAGACGAGCATTGTACAAGGTTTGGCACACGTCGAGCGATAATTAGTGATGAGGGTACCTACTTTTGTAACAAGCAGTTTGAAGCCCTTTTACTCAAATATGGTGTCAAACATCGGAAAGCCCTTGCCTACCATCCTCAAACCAATGGGCAAGCTGAAGTTTCAAATCGAGAAATAAAGAAGATTCTTGAGAAAACAGTAGGCAATTCACGCAAAGATTGGGCCAAGAAGATTGATGATGCACTGTGGGTGTATCGTACTACATTTAAAACACCAATTGGGATGTCGCCTTACAGATTGGTCTATGGAAAAGCTTGCCATTTACCTGTGGAGCTCGAGCACAAGGCATATTGGGCAATGAAACAGTTGATTCTGGATATGCAAGCTGTAGGAGAAAAGAGACTTTTGCAATTGAATGAGTTAGAAGAGTTTCGAAATGAAGCCTATGAGAATGCAAAGATCTATAAAGAGAGAACAAAAGCGTGGCATGATAAGTATATCTCACGAAAAGAGTTCTTGCCTGGTCAGAAAGTTCTTTTTTACAACTCAAGGCTTCGCTTGTTTCTCGGAAAGCTTAAATCAAGATGGTCTGGCCCTTTTGTGGTAACGAAGGTGTTTCCCTATAGAGCTGTTGAAGTAAATCATCCAGAGAAGGGGACGTTCAAGGTTAACGGAAAACGATTGAAGACTTATTGGGATGATGAGTTTGATAAGCACAAGTTCGTTATCCACCTCAACTCGGCTTGAGGAATTGCTCCGTCGGGCTGTCGACGTTAAAACAAGTGTTTTTCGGGAGGCAACCCGAAGTTTTTTTTATTTTTTCTTGATTTAATAGTTTTAGTTGTTTTAGTTAATTTTTGAGTTATAGTTGTCGAGGTTAATTGTTGATTTTTATTGTCATGATAGGTTCAAAAAAAAGTTTGAGGGGAGCCGAGGCAAAAAGAGGTTCTACCAAGTCATTTAAGGGAGAAAATATGGAGAATTTCGTGTTTGGAGTGAAAGGGATGCGTGCATGAGAGAGGAAAACAAGAAGAAATAAACTTGTGTAGTAGCGTTGTTGTGCTAAATTCTAGCGCAGCTGTGCTGGCGTCCCTAAAAGTTACATTTTTGAAATAGCGTTGTTATGCTAAAAAATGGCACTACTGCGCTGGCGTCTTTTACAGTGACGTTCGAAAAAAAAATCCGCTAGTTGCCAAACCCACTAACCATAGATTATGTGCACAACCCAAAATCCTACCTACCCACCCACGGCCCACATTCACTGGACCCAACTCAAATCATATCAAAACAACTCACAAACTCACCCAATTAGATCCAACCCACCCATGCTAGACTTCAAAACCTACCCATCACCACAATAAAACCTATCCCATACTACCATCTACATCAAGACATCAAAGATCAGAACTCCACATCCTCTCAAGTTCTCTCGTCGGCTCCACACCAACACAAAGCACAAATCTTCATTGCCACCAAACCTTACGCGGTAAAGCTCTCCTTCTCACTCCAGTTTTATTTTCGCGTCCCTCTCAATACCACGACAACGGCACAACTTTTGGCCGTCGGTCTCTCTCATCCACCTCACGCACAGTTGCATATCTCTCACTCTCTCTCTCTCGCTCACACCAGCGACGAGGACGACGATGACGACGCCTATCTCCCTTAGCCACTCGTGTCACGTCATCCTTTTCTACCTTCACATGCACCACCCAAAGGGACCACCCCCTCATGACTGCAACTAGCGTCACCCACGGAGAATGGCGCGGCTGCGTCAGTTGATTCTTCCAATAGTAACGGCATCTCCCACACAACGGAGGCAAGTATTCTTGCCTTGGTTAGTGTTTTTCAATTTGTTTTTTTTTAATTTTGTGTGTACCCTTTTTGCTATGAAAAAAAAGCAAGAACAACAAACAAAAATTGTGAAGCCGGCGTGCGAATAGGGGTCGGGTACGCCCGTTTGTGTGGATGGTTTGTAGTGAATTTTAGGGGCAGTTGCACTTGATTTTGACAAGATTTGGTGATATTTTTGACTATGGTGGCATTGTTATTACAGCTCTTTGCGTGACATAGTTTGGGGGCCCTTTGATGATAGCTCTTTGTTGTTTCTCGTTATTATAAGTTGCTGTTGATTTCTATTGTCATTACTGGTCTTCTGTGGCATTTAAACTGCTTTGGCGTATTTCTAGTTCGCATTTCCATTGGTTGGGTACATTGTGATTGCTTTGTTGTTGGCTGAGTTCTACTGGTTGTATGTGTGTTTCAGTGCTGGGTGTGTTTTGGGACTGCTTGTGATTGTTGTGACTTTTATTGAGTTTGTTGGGTGATTCATAGTTACGTAGTGTGCATGAGACTGTAGTATTGTGTTGTGGGAGATTGCATGTTATAGCAGGGAGTAGACAGTGAGTTGGTTGCAGGGTGTGATTGAACAGTAAGGTGTGAGTAAATAGTTGACTTTGATTGATTCTTCTGGATCGCCATTGTGATGCCCGAGATTTCATCATATATTTATTTATAAATGTTGCATACTTATTTGAGCATTCTTACGTGCATCACTTTTCTTGCTTAATTACTTTATTTTGAGGTTACTATTTATAAGATTTTCGACCATTTTAAAAGTTCGATTTAATATTTTTCCTAAGTCATATGACATATAAAAGGAATCGAGACCTTGTCATTTTGGACTTTCGAGCTCAGGAGTATGCGTTTGAAAAATAGTTTTGCTTCATTTGAATAGTGTTATATACGTAACAACCTTAGTTTTGACTTAGTTAGCATTTGATTAGTAATTAAGCTCATTTGACCAAGTTTTATGTATCATTTGACCATAACTTATTGCACATATGTATTCATATATTAAAGTTATCACCAGTTAACAAAAATAACTCATCAAACAAAGCAAAAAAAATTCCCCTTGTGTCCTCCCCCCCCCCCTCCCCCCCAAAATTGACACCCTCAAGGAGAAAAATGAGAAGAAGTTCTTCAACAATCTTGCTAGCTTGACTCTTGGCTTGGATCTTGGAGTTTTTTTTAGCATCCTAGGGTTCCCAACAAGCTTCTACACATCAAAAATTGTGAGGAAGTTGCATTTTTCATGAGTTTAAAGTTGTTGCACATATGTTGAATTTTTTTTGTATTGTTGAATATTACTATATTGTTTGCTATGGATGTTTGATATGTGTTATTTAGAGCCTATAGAACTCTCTTTTGGAGCTTGGTTGCAATTGTAATGGTTTGGTTTTGAGAATCAAAGTTGTAGGAGAAGATGAATAGTGCAGTAAATAGTGAAATTCAAAAATTTACGGTTTTGATATAATTTGCTAATTAGATTGAATTGGGGCTTCCTTTAGGTGCTTTAGATATTAGTGAAACTAGACAAAGGCTCACGTGAGGTTGAATTGCCCAAAAATGAGTTAAAATGCAAAATTTGTTAACTTTAAAAAGGGAATTTTTCATGTAATGCAATCTGGGCATGTTTGAGCTTTAAATTAGGTATCCTTGGGGCATGGAAGCACTTATGGTGCTTTCGTTGTGTAGAATTGGGGTCCGGATAGGGTAGTCGTAGTTAAAACCCACTCGGGGCCTTTCCGAGCTTTTGCCTTCAAAGCGGGTTTTCATGGCTTTAATAGGTGTCCTTTGATATCCTTAGAGATGTAGTATGGTTGATTTATAGAATTGGAGTTTTGAATTTCATATGGAAGTAGAATTCCCTAGTTGAAAAAGGGGACTTTGGAACGAATGTTTGAATTTGTCATGTTTGAATAGCTAGATAACCTTAGACGTGTTAGGAAACCTCTAAAATATATTTATGATGTGGTTTGGTTAATCGAATCAGGTAACTGTAGTTCAAATCACTTAAGGAGCTTTTTGGTATTTTTGTGTAATCATGCTTGGAAATGTGGTTTCATGGTATTTAGGTGTATCATAATGTGGCTAAATGGGATTTGGTAAAGTTAGATTTGAAGTTCCATATCGTATGTGAAGTTTAGGACCTAATTCGTAAGCAATTGGAAAAGGGTTTTGTTAGAATTTATATGAATTGGTTGAACTTGTTGCTTAGTTAGTTATTTGGACTACTTAATTGCTATATTTGATTTTTAATTGAGTTATATATGTTGTATTGAGTAAATAAGCATGATAATGACTCTTAGAACATGTTATAGTTGAATTATGTTTAAGTGTTAAAGTAGTTGTCTTGATTGGAAGTTGAACTTGATACTCCTTGTGGTATAAACAAAGTTAAGTTAGTTAGGGAGTTTAACTTGTTAGATGGTAACATAGCTAATGCCCTTGCAAGACTAAGGAAATGCTTTAGAGTCATTTGTCTGATTTCTTGGGCTATGTGGCAATATGATATAAATGTGATTATATATAACTTCTATTGTTGTGGATTGAGTTAAGCAAAAGTTAAGTTAAGTTAGAATTAATATAGATAATTACTAAAGTGCTAAACTTATATGAACACGCTAGGGTACATGTCCAAGCTAGTTCGAGGAGGTTGGGGTAATAGAAGCTATTTTCTTACATAATTGGTCAGATCCAAGGTGAGGGAGTCTTTAACCCTTTTGTGCATCTTAGTTTATTTCATTGTTTTTAGATTATATGATTTAGCTAATTGATAAAGTTACATGTACCATTTATCGGTTATCTCGTGGTTACTCGTGTTTGTTTGATATTATCTCGTGAATTCTTGAATTCGTGTCGGGTTGCGCAACCTTTTTGGACATGGTAGAGTCGAGAAACACGGGCGGCGGCGGGCTTGCCGTGCTCTTTCAACTACCATGGTGCCTATTCCCTTTCTCGTTAAACATAATCCACTACCACAGAGGCATGGTTCACCTGCTGGGCATGGACCTATCTCAAGAGAAAGGGTCGTAGGATCGGGATACATTTGGAGTATCCCAACTTGTTGGAGTAAGGGTTTGCCGGCACTTGCGTGAAGTTCGTGGCTCGTGGTTCGAGTTTGAAGACTTGAAGTGGAACCGTATCCTTTTTAATGTGGTTAACTACTTGCTATTTAATCTTATTGTTTATGTTATATATATGATTTCTTGTATCTGCATATCATAATGCACGCCCAGCATGTTGCATCACCTCCTTCACTGAGTAACTTGGTTACTCATTCCTCTTTTCAACATATTTCAGGAAAAGCTGAAGATTGGATTGCCTCCTGTGTGACTTGCTTGCTCTATCAGTGTGTAAAACATGGAAGAATGTGATCATGATATGCTTGTATTGTATTTGAGACTTTGTGCCCATGTATGTATTTATGTTATATCAAGGAATGTAATATTAAAGTTTTAGTTTTGTTTAACGATTAGGTATTAGTGGGCTTGTAATATCTTCTATTTGTTTTACTTTATTACTTAGTAGTGCATGCTTGCGTGGACGATAAAAACTAGTTAGTTGGTTGGATACAAATTATAAGAAAGCTTGATTGATAATATAGAGTAGCGTGATAAGTGGATTAAAAAGATATAACTTCAATGGATTTAATTTTGCATACTTGTGTGATGATGTTGGGTTCCAAGGCTCGGATGGCCCTGAGGAGCTGGTTGGCTTTATGAATCTTGAAAGCTAGGTTGTATGAATGGTTGATTGTGATTCAGGTCTTGTATGTGACTGTTGGCAAGTTTCTAGATAGACCTATATATAGGGGAAACTCTGTCTGTTTTCCCCTAAATTTCGTGCCCGGGGTTTGGATTTGGGTTGAGTATAGTTTGGTTAATAGAAGTCCCGGTTCCGTGAGGGATTGGGGCGTTACAGCCATGGCTCCTAAAAAAAACGGGGTTTAACATCTGGTGCATCTACATCCGCATCTAGGCCTACTTCGAATACTCATATATTTGTTAGTGAGGAGGCTAAAGCTCGTTATACTGAGAGTATCATAAAAAAATCTTTGGTTGTTGAGCATGGTTTCGAGAAACCTGGACCTATAATTGCACGGCAGGTTGAATCGCGACAATGGACTCATTTCATCAAATCTCCTAGGCTGTGTTATGTGTTGTTGGTCCAGGAGTTTTATGCTAATGATCCCGAGCATCAAGATAAGAGGGTTATGGTTCGTGGGAAGTCTGTTGCTTTTGACCAGGGCGTGATCAATCGGTTCTATCAGGTCCCAACCCTTGATAATGATTTCTATAGTGCCCATGGAGAGGACATTCACCCAGACAACATTATCAGGTATTTAATAGATGATCGTGTCACGTGGAAAAAGAGGGGTGATAAGTTTATGAGTTTCCTGTCCTCTGGCATGCATAAGGAAATTAAAGCGTGGCACCTCTTCATCTGTGCCACCATTTTACTGACAGGGAATACGTATGAAGTCTCCAGAGAGCGTGCAGTGTTGAATTATGCCATTGGTAACCAGTTCAGCATTGACATTGGGAAAATAATTGAGCAGTCGATCCTAGAGTATTTGAAGGGACGCACTACTGGGGGATTGCCTCACCCAGCATTGATTACAGGTTTATGTCTTGCAGCTGGTGTGCTAATCTCAGCGACTGAGGAGGTGTTACAGCCTCAAGCCCCATTGATGTAGACTACCATAGAAACTTTGGGGACTCGCATGGCGCAACATGAGACTGAACAGATAGATCAGGGAGAGGCCCCTATCATAGATATTCAGGCCTTGCGCTAGGAAATAACACAGTTGCGCCAGGACATAGATAAGGGGCGACATGAGCGGTTAGAGCAGGAAGACTATCTTGGGAGCGATTGCTCCTTCTTCTCCAGAGACAGGATGAGTTGGCTACCCGACAAGAGCAAAGTTTCAGATACATGACAAAGTTAGGCAAGAAATTGGGTGCTCCGCCGGCACCTGGTTTACGCCCCTTTATACCGACTAGTCACTACTTCCCTCTTGATGATGAATGACTCCACCAGCTATTCAGGGAAGTTGCTACTCCTTTTCATTTTAGAGTTTTCACATTGAGGACAATGTTTTCCTTTAAAGTTTGGGGGTGGCGTCTCTTGTTCTGAGTTATGTGTTATTTTTTGTATTAGTACTGCATGCTTTAGTTATTTTCATTACGTGTTTTCGTTATTTAAATTCAGAAAAAAAAATTAAAAAAAATAAAAAAAAATAAAAACTGAAAAGAGAAAAAAATTGAAAAAAAAACAAAGAATTTTTTTTTTTGCAAGTGATACTGGAAAGATAAGAAATAGGCCGATGATGAGTAACATAAGAATGACATGATAGTAATGAGGATAATTGACTGAAGTATAGTTTTGTTTTACGGAAAATCCCCACTTATTGCGCACTAAGCCTTGTCTGGTTATGTTGTTGCTTAGAGAAGGTTTATGTGAATTTAAGTGAACAAAGAAATAAGAGTATAGGACTTTAGAACTTGCTTGATTGTCACTCAAGGCGAAATCCTAGGTTGCATAGAATTAGAGAAATGATTTAGGTCATCTTTGGATTGTTTGAGCTTTTCAAGCCAACCCTTGTAATAATTGAATATCCCTAGTCCACCAATTTGAGCCTAATTCGCCTTTTCTTTCATGTGCAACCTACAAATTCTTCTTTAACTTGTCAAGTTGATTACCCCAATTAATGACCTTCCTACTTGTAACATATGATTATTCTAGGATGATTATATGGAGCTATGTTTTGTATTAAATGATGGGAGGTATAATGATTGGGTAATGTGTTGTTTTGTTTTGCAAAAAAAAAAGAGAAAATCATCAGAAAAAAGGGAAAAGAATAAAAAGAAAAGAGAACAACCACACTCCTTATAGTTGATATCAAAATACAAGTTTGAGGGAGTGTGGATTCTTTGTGTGTCTTCAAATGTTGTGAATGAATGTTAAGGAAGTGAAATGAAAGAAGAAAGAAAAGAAAATTGTTGAATAATTGTGGTGGTACGAAGTAGAGTTGGCATGTGCTCCATTGAACATCCTTGAATAGTTGTGTGCTTATAGGTAGTTTAGCCATATATTATATCCATTATCCTACCTTAACCATAGCCACACGTTACAACCAAATGAAAAGTCCTACTGATCTTTAATGCTATGATTAACTTATATTAGTGGAGAGTGGCATGAAAAGTAGACTTATGAAGTCCTAAGT